>CAKAJI010000154.1:0-535589 GCA_916610255.1 Lasioglossum lativentre | reverse complement strand
GCATATTACGTTATATCATAAAGTATTTTCAATGATACACTGCATATTACGTTATATTATAAGGTATTTTTCAATGATACAGTGCATATTACGTTATATTATAAGGTATTTTCAATGATGCACTGCATATTACGTTATACTATATGGTATTTTCAATGATACACTACAAATTACGATATATTATAAGGTATTTTCAATGATACACTGCATATTACGTTGTATTATAATGTATTTTCATTGATAGACTCAGAATTACCATATATTCCAAGGTATTTTCAATGATACACTGCATATTACGTTTTATTATAAGGTATTTTCAATGATACACGGCATATTACGTTATATTATATGGTATTTTCAATGATACACTGCATATTACGTTATATTATAACGTGTTTTCAATGATAAACTACATATTACGATATATTATATGGTATTTTCAATGATACACTGCATATTACGTTATATTATAAGGTATTTTCATTGATACACTACAAATTACCATATATTATAAGGTATTTTCAACGATACACTGCATATTACATTATATCATAAGGTATTTTTCAATGATACACTGCATATTACGTTATATTATAAGGTATTTTCAATGATACACTGCATATTACGTTATATCATAAGGTTTTTTCAATGATACAATGCATATTACGTTATATTATAAGGTATTTTCAATGATACACTGCATATTACGTTATATTATAAGGTATTTTCAATGATACAACTGCATATTACGTTTTATTATAAGGTATTTTCAATGATACACTGCATATTACATTATATTATTAGGTATTTTCAATGATACACTAAAAAATTACGATATATATAAGGTATTTTCAATGATACACTGCATATTACGTTGTATTATAAGGTATTTTCAATGATACACTAAAAAATTACGTTATATTATAAGGTATTTTCAATGATACACTGCATATTACGTTATATTTATAAGGTATTTTCAATGATACACTGCATATTACGTTATATCATAAGGTATTTTCAATGATACACTGCATATTACGTTATATTATAAGGTATTTTCAATGATACACTGCATATTACGTTATATCATAAGGTATTTTCAATGATACACTGCATATTACGTAATATTACAAGGTATTTTCAATGATACACTGCATATTACGTTATACTATATGGTATTTTCAATGATACACTACAAATTACGATATATTATAAGGTATTTTCAATGATACACTGCATATTACGTTGTATTATAAGGTTTTTTTCATTGATAGACTAGAATTACCATACATTCTAAGGTATTTGGCAATGATACACTGCATATTACGTTTTTATTATAAGGTATTATCAATGATACACTGCATATTACGTTATATTATATGGGTATTTTCAATGATACACTGCATATTACGTTATATTATAAAGTATTTTTCAATGATAAACTATATATTACGATATATTATATGGTATTTTCAATGATACACTGCATATTACGTTATATTATAAAGTATTTTCAATGATAAACTATATATTACGATATATTATATGGTATTTTCAATGATACAGTGCATATTACGTTATATTATAAGGTATTTTCAATGATGCACTGCATATTACGTTATACTATATGGTATTTTCAATGATACACTACAAATTACGATATATTATAAGGTATTTTCAATGATACACTGCATATTACGTTGTATTATAATGTATTTTCATTGATAGACTAGAATTACCATATATTATAAGGTATTTTCAATGATACACTGCATATTACGTTGTATTATAAGGTATTTTCATTGATAGACTAGAATTACCATATATTCTAAGGTATTTTCAATGATACACTGCATATTACGTTTTTATTCCAAGGTATTTTCAATGATACACTGCATATTACGTTTTATTATAAGGTATTTTCAATGATACACGGCATATTACGTTATATTATATGGTATTTTCAATGATACACTGCATATTACGTTATATTATAAGGTATTTTCAATGGTACACTGCATATTACGTTATATCATAAGGTACTTTCAATGATACCACTGGCATATTACGTTATATCATAAGGTATTTTCAATGATACACTGCATAGTACGTTATATTATAAGGTATTCTTCAATGATACACTGCATATTACGTTATATCATAAGGTATTTTCAATGATACACGGCATATTACGTTATATTATAAGTATTTTCAATGAAACACTGCATATTACGTTGTATTATACAGGTATTTTCAATGATACACTGCATATTACGTTATATTATAAGGTATTTTCAATGATACACTGCATATTACGTTATATTATAAGGTATTTTCAATGATACACTGCATATTACGTTATATCATAAGGTATTTTTCAATGATACACTGCATATTACGTAATATTACAAGGTATTTTCAATGATACACTGCATATTACGTTATTATTATAAGGTATTTTCAATGATGCACTGCATATTACGTTATACTATATGGTATTTTCAATGATACACTACAAATTACGATATATTATAAGGTATTTTCAATGATACACTGCATATAACGTTGTATTATAAGGTTTTTTCATTGATAGACTAGAATTACCATACATTCTAAGGTATTTTCAATGATACACTGCATATTACGTTTTATTATAAGGTATTATCAATGATACACTGCATATTACGTTATATTATATGGTATTTTCAATGATACACTGCATATTACGTTATATTATAAAGTATTTTCAATGATAAACTATATATTACGATATATTATATGGTATTTTCAATGATACACTGCATATTACGTTATATTATAAGGTATTTTCATTGATACACTACAAATTACCATATATTATAAGGTATTTTCAATGATACACTGCATATTACATTATATCATAAGGTATTTTCAATGATACACTGCATATTACGTTATATTATAAGGTATTTTCAATGATACACTGCATATTACGTTATATCATAAAGTATTTTCAATGATACACTGCATATTACGTTATATTATAAGGTATTTTCAATGATACAGTGCATATTACGTTATATTATAAGGTATTTTCAATGATGCACTGCATATTACGTTATACTATATGGTATTTTCAATGATACACTACAAATTACGATATATTATAAGGTATTTTTCAATGATACACTGCATATTACGTTGTATTATAAGGTATTTTCATTGATAGACTAGAATTACCATATATTCCAAGGTATTTTCAATGATACACTGCATATTACGTTTTATTATAAGGGTATTTTTCAATGATACACGGCATATTACGTTATATTATATGGTATTTTCAATGATACACTGCATATTACGTTATATTATAACGTGTTTTTCAATGGATAAACTACATTATTACGATATATTATATTGGTATTTTCAATGATACACTGCATATTACGTTATATTATAAAGGTATTTTCATTGATACACTACAATTACCATATATTATAAGGTATTTTCAACGATACACTGCATATTACATTATATCATAAGGTATTTCAATGATACAACTGCATATTACGTTTATATTATAAGGTATTTTCAATGATACACTGCATATTACGTTATATCATAAGGTTTTTTCAATGATACAATGCATATTACGTTATATTATAAGGTATTTTCAATGATACACTGCATATTACGTTATATTATAAGGTATTTTCAATGATACACTGCATATACGTTTTATTATAAGGTATTTTCAATGATACACTGCATATTACATTATATTATTAGGTATTTTCAATGATACACTAAAAAATTACGATATATTATAAGGTATTTTCAATGATACACTGCATATTACGTTGTATTATAAGGTATTTTCAATGATACACTAAAAAATTACGTTATATTATAAGGTATTTTCAATGATACACTGCATATTACGTTATATTATAAGGTATTTTCAATGATACACTGCATATTACGTTATATCATAAGGTATTTTCAATGATACACTGCATATTACGTAATATTACAAGGTATTTTCAATGATACACTGCATATTACGTTATATTATAAGGTATTTTCAATGATGCACTGCATATTACGTTATACTATATGGTATTTTCAATGATACACTACAAATTACGATATATTATAAAGGTATTTTCAATGATACACTGCATATTACGTTGTATTATAAGGTTTTTTCATTGATAGACTAGAATTACCATACATTCTAAGGTATTTTCAATGATACACTGCATATTACGTTTTATTATAAGGTATTTTCAATGATACACTGCATATTACGTTATATTATATGGTATTTTTCAATGATACACTGCATATTACGTTATATTATAAAGTATTTTCAATGATAAACTATATATTACGATATATTATATGGTATTTTCTCAATGATACACTGCATATTACGTTATATTATAAGGTATTTTCATTGATACACTACAAATTACCATATATTATAAGGTATTTTCAATGATACACTGCATATTACATTATATTATAAAGGTATTTTCAATGATACACTGCATATTACGTTATATTATAAGGTATTTTCAATGATACACTGCATATTACGTTATATCATAAAGTATTTTCAATGATACACTGCATATTACGTTATATTATAAGGTATTTTCAATGATACAGTGCATATTACGTTATATTATAAGGTATTTTCAATGATGCACTGCATATTACGTTATACTATATGGTATTTTCAATGATACACTACAAATTACGATATATTATAAGGTATTTTCAATGATACACTGCATATTACGTTGTATTATAATGTATTTTCATTGATAGACTAGAATTACCATATATTCTAAGGTATTTTCAATGATACACTGCATATTACGTTTTATTATAAGGTATTTTCAATGATACACTGCATATTACGTTATATTACATGGTATTTTCAATGATACACTGCATATTACGTTATATTATAACGTGTTTTCAATGATAAAACTACATATTACGATATATTATATGGTATTTTCAATGATACACTGCATATTACGTTATATTATAAGGTATTTTCATTGATACACTACAAATTACCATATATTATAAGGTATTTTTCAATGATACACTGCATATTACATTATATCATAAGGTATTTTCAATGATACACTGCATATTACGTTATATTATAAGGTATTTTCAAATGATACACTGCATATTACGTTATATCATAAGGTTTTTTCAATGATACAATGCATATTACGTTATATTATAAGGTATTTTCAATGATACACTGCATATTACGTTATATTATAAGGTATTTTCAATGATACACTGCATATTACGTTTTTATTATAAGGTATTTTCAATGATACACTGCATATTACATTATATTATTAGGTATTTTCAATGATACAACTAAAAAAATTACCGATATATTATATAGGTATTTTCAATGATACACTGCATATTACGTTGTATTATAAGGTATTTTCAATGATACACTGCATATTACGTTATATTATAAGGTATTTTCAATGATACACTACAAATTACGATATATTATAAGGTATTTTCAATGATACACTGCATATTACGTTGTATTATAATGTATTTTCATTGATAGACTAGAATTACCATATATTATAAGGTATTTTCAATGATACACTGCATATTACGTTGTATTATAAGGTATTTTCATTGATAGACTAGAATTACCATATATTCTAAGGTATTTTCAATGATACACTGCATATTACGTTTTATTCCA
This sequence comes from Lasioglossum lativentre, assembly GCA_916610255.1. Classification (NCBI taxonomy): domain Eukaryota; kingdom Metazoa; phylum Arthropoda; class Insecta; order Hymenoptera; family Halictidae; genus Lasioglossum; species Lasioglossum lativentre. The sequence continues at coordinate 529,840 of CAKAJI010000154.1, read as the reverse complement.
AGGTATTTTCAATGATACACTGCATATTACGTTATATCATAAGGTACTTTCAATGATACACTGCATATTACGTTATATCATAAGGTATTTTCAATGATACACTGCATAGTACGTTATATTATAAGGTGTTTTCAATGATACACTGCATATTACGTTATATCATAAGGTATTTTCAATGATACACGGCATATTACGTTATATTATAAGGTATTTTCAATGATACACTGCATATTACGTTGTATTATAAGGTATTTTCAATGATACACTGCATATTACGTTATATTATAAGGTATTTTCAATGATACACTGCATATTACGTATATTATAAGGTATTTTCAATGATACACTGCATATTACGTTATATCATAAGGTATTTTCAATGATACACTGCATATTACGTAATATTACAAGGTATTTTTCAATGATACACTGCATATTACGTTATATTATAAGGTATTTTCAATGATGCACTGCATATTACGTTATACTATATGGTATTTTCAATGATACACTACAAATTACGATATAATCATAAAGTATTTTCAATGATACACTGCATAGTTACGTTATATTATAAGGTATTTTCAATGATACAGTGCATATTACGTTATATTATAAGGTATTTTCAATGATGCACTGCATATTACGTTGTATTATAAGGTTTTTTCATTGATAGACTAGAATTACCATACATTCTAAGGTATTTTCAATGATACACTGCATATTACGTTATACTCATAAGGTACTTTCAATGATACACTGCATATTACGTTATATCATAAGGTATTTTCGAATGATACACTGCATAGTACGTTATATTATAAGGTATTTTCAATGATACACTGCATATTACGTTATATCATAAGGTATTTTTCAATGATACACGGCATTATTACGTTATATTATAAGGTATTTTCAATGATACACTGCATATTACGTTGTATTATAAGGTATTTTCAATGATACACTGCATATTACGTTATATTATAAGGTATTTTCAATGATACACTGCATATTACGTTATATTATAAGGTTTTTTCAATGATACACTGCATATTACGTTATATCATAAGGTATTTTCAATGATACACTGCATATTACGTAATATTACAAGGTATTTTCAATGATACACTGCATATTACGTTATATTATAAGGTATTTTCAATGATGCACTGCATATTACGTTATACTATATGGTATTTTCAATGATACACTACAAATTACGATATATTATAAGGTATTTTCAATGATACACTGCATATTACGTTGTATTATAAGGTTTTTTCATTGATAGACTAGAATTACCATACATTCTAAGGTATTTTCAATGATACACTGCATATTACGTTTTATTATAAGGTATTATCAATTATACACTGCATATTACGTTATATTATATGGTATTTTCAATGATACACTGCATATTACGTTATATTATAAAGTATTTTCAATGATAAACTATATATTACGATATATTATATGGTATTTTCAATGATACACTGCATATTACGTTATATTATAAGGTTTTTTCAATGATACACTGCATATTACGTTATATCATAAGGTATTTTCAATGATACACTGCATATTACGTTATATTATAAGGTATTTTTCAATGATACACTGCATATTACGTTATATCATAAAGTATTTTCAATGATACACTGCATATTACGTTATATTATAAGGGTATTTTCAATGATACAGTGCATATTACGTTATATTATAAGGTATTTTCAATGATGCACTGCATATTACGTTATACTATATGGTATTTTCAATGATACACTACAAATTACGATATATTATAAGGTATTTTCAATGATACACTGCATATTACGCCTGTATTATAATGTATTTTCATTGATAGACTAGAATTACCATATATTATAAGGTATTTTCAATGATACACTGCATATTACGTTGTATTATAAGGTATTTCCATTGATAGACTAGAATTACCATATATTCTAAGGTATTTTCAATGATACACTGCATATTACGTTTTTATTCCAAGGTATTTTAAATGATACACTGCATATTACGTTTTATTATAAGGTATTTTCAATGATACACGGCATATTACGTTATATTATATGGTATTTTCAATGATACACTGCATATTACGTTATATTATAAGGTATTTTCAATGATACACTGCATATTACGTTATATCATAAGGTACTTTCAATGATACACTGGCATATTACGTTATATCATAAGGTATTTTCAATGATACACTGCATAGTACGTTATATTATAAGGTATTTTCAATGATACACTGCATATTACGTTATATCATAAGGTATTTTCAATGATACACGGCATATTACGTTATATTATAAGGTATTTTCAATGATACACTGCATATTACGTTGTATTATAAGGTATTTTCAATGATACACTGCATATTACGTTATATTATAAGGTATTTTCAATGATACACTGCATATTACGTTATATTATAAGGTATTTTCAATGATACACTGCATATTACGTTATATCATAAGGTATATTTCAATGATACACTGCATATTACGTAATATTACAAGGTATTTTCAATGATACACTGCATATTACGTTATATTATAAGGTATTTTCAATGATGCACTGCATATTACGTTATACTATATGGTATTTTCAATGATACACTACAAATTACGATATATTAGAAGGTATTTTCAATGATACACTGCATATTACGTTGTATTATAAGGTTTTTTCATTGATAGACTAGAATTACCATACATTCTAAGGTATTTTCAATGATACACTGCATATTACGTTTTATTATAAGGTATTTTCAATGATACACTGCATATTACGATATATTATATGGTATTTTCAATGAATCACTGCATATTACGTTATATTATAAAGTATTTTCAAATGATAAACTATATATTACGATATATTATATGGTATTTTCAATGATACACTGCATATTACGTTATATTATAAGGTATTTTCAATGATACACTGCATATTACGTTATATCATAAGGTATTTTCAATGATACACTGCATATTACGTAATATTACAAGGTATTTTCAATGATACACTGCATATTACGTTATATTATAAGGTATTTTCAATGATGCACTGCATATTACGTTATACTATATGGTATTTTCAATGATACACTACAAATTACGATATATCATAAGGTATTTTCAATGATACACTGCATATTACGTTATATTTATAAGGTATTTTCAATGATACAGTGCATATTACGTTATATTATAAGGTATTTTCAATGATACACTGCATATTACGTTGTATTATAAGGTTTTTTTTCATTGATAGACTAGAATTACCATATATTCTAAGGTATTTTCAATGATACACTGCATATTACGTTATTATCATAAGGTACTTTCAATGATACACTGCATATTACGTTTATATTATAAGGTATTTTCAATGATACACTGCATATTACGTTATATTATAAGGTATTTTCAATGATACACTGCATATTACGTTATATCATAAGGTATTTTCAATGATACACGGCATATTACGTTATATTATAAGGTATTTTCAATGATACACTGCATATAACGTAATATTACAAGGTATTTTCAATGATACCACTGCATATTACGTTTATATTATAAGGTATTTTCAATGATGCACTGCATATTACGTTATACTATATGGTATTTTCAATGATACACTACAAATTACGATATATTATAAGGTATTTTCAATGATACACTGCATATTACGTTGTATTATAAGGTTTTTTCATTGATAGACTAGAATTACCATACAATTCTAAGGTATTTTCAATGATACACTGCATATTACGTTTTATTATAAGGTATTATCAATTATACACTGCATATTACGTTATATTATATGGTATTTTCAATGATACACTGCATATTACGTTATATTATAAAGTATTTTACAATGATAAACTATATATTACGATATATTATATGGTATTTTCAATGATACACTGCATATTACGTTATATTATAAGGTTTTTTCAATGATACACTGCATATTACGTTATATCATAAGGTATTTTCAATGATACACTGCATATTACGTTTATATTATAAGGTATTTTCAATGATACACTGCATATTACGTTATATCATAAAGTATTTTCAATGATACACTGCATATTACGTTATATTATAGGTATTTTCAATGATACAGTGCATATTACGTTATATTATAAGGTATTTTCAATGATGCACTGCATATTACGTTATACTATATGGTATTTTCAATGATACACTACAAATTACGATATATTATAAGGTATTTTCAATGATACACTGCATATTACGTTGTATTATAATGTATTTTCATTGATAGACTAGAATTACCATATATTATAAGGTATTTTCAATGATACACTGCATATTACGTTGTATTATAAGGTATTTTCATTGATAGACTAGAATTACCATATATTCTAAGGTATTTTCAATGATACACTGCATATTACGTTTTATTCCAAGGTATTTTAAATGATACACCTGCATATTACGTTTTATTATAAGGTATTTTCAATGATACACGGCATATTACGTTATATTATATGGTATTTTCAATGATACACTGCATATTACGTTATATTATAAGGTATTTTCAATGATACACTGCATATTACGTTATATCATAAGGTACTTTCAATGATACACTGCATATTACGTTATATCATAAGGTATTTTCAATGATTACACTTGCATAGTACGTTATATTATAAGGTATTTTCAATGATACACTGCATATTACGTTATATCATAAGGTATTTTCAATGATACACGGCATATTACGTTATATTATAAGGTATTTTCAATGATACAACTGCATATTACGTTGTATTATAAGGTATTTTCAATGATACACTGCATATTACGTTATATTATAAGGTATTTTCAATGATACACTGCATATTACGTTATATTATAAGGTATTTTCAATGATACACTGCATATTACGTTATATCATAAGGTATTTTCAATGATACACTGCATATTACGTTGTATTATAAGGTATTTTCAATGATACACTGCATATTACGTTATATCATAAGGCATTTTCAATGATACACTGCATATTACGTTATATTATAAGGTATTTTCAATGATACACTGCATATTACGTTATATCATAAAGTATTTTCAATGATACACTGCATATTACGTTATATTATAAGGTATGTTTTCAATGATAACAGTGCATATTACGTTATATTATAAGGTATTTTCAATGATGCACTGCATATTACGTTATACTATATGGTATTTTCAATGATACACTACAAATTACGATATATTATAAGGTAATTTTCAATGATACACTGCATATTACGTTGTATTATAATGTATTTTCATTGATAGACTAGAATTACCATATATTATAAGGTTTTTTTCAATGATACACTGCATATTACGTTATATCATAAGGTATTTTCAATGATAGACTAGAATTACCATATATTCTAAGGTATTTTTCAATGATACACTGCATATTACGTTTTATTCCAAGGTATTTTCAATGATACACTGCATATTACGCTTATATCATAAGGTACTTTCAATGATACACTGCATATTACGTTATATCATAAGGTATTTTCCAATGATACACTGCATAGTACGTTATATTATAAAGGTGTTTTCAATGATACACTGCATATTACGTTATAATCATAAGGTATTTTCAATGATACACGGCATATTACGTTATATTATAAAAGGTAATTTTCAATGATACACTGCATATTACGTTGTATTATAAGGTATATTTCCAATGATACACTGCATATTACGTTATATTATAAGGTATTTTCAATGATACACTGCATATTACGTTATATTATAAGGTATTTTCAATGATACACTGCATATTACGTTATATCATAAGGTATTTTCAATGATACACTGCATATTACGTAATATTACAAGGTATTTTCAATGATACACTGCATATTACGTTATATTATAAGGTATTTTCAATGATGCACTGCATATTACGTTATACTATATGGTATTTTCAATGATACACTACAAAATTACGATATATCATAAAGTATTTTCAATGATACACTGCATATTACGTTATATTATAAGGTATTTTCAATGATACAGTGCATATTACGTTATATTATTAGGTATTTTCAATGATGCAACTGCATATTACGTTGTATTATAAGGTTTTTTTCATTGATAGACTAGAATTACCATACATTCTAAGGTATTTTCAATGATACACTGCATATTACGTTATATATCATAAGGTATTTTCAATGATACACTGCATAGTACGTTATATTATAAGGTATTTTCAATGATACACTGCATATTACGTTATATCATAAGGTATTTTCAATGATACACGGCATATTACGTTATATTATAAGGTATTTTCAATGATACACTGCATATTACGTTGTATTATAAGGTATTTTCAATGATACACTGCATATTACGTTATATTATAAGGTATTTTCAATGATACACTGCATATTACGTTATATTATAAGGTTTTTTCAATGATACACTGCATATTACGTTATATCATAAGGTATTTTCAATGATACACTGCATATTACGTAATATTACAAGGTATTTTCAATGATACACTGCATATTACGTTATATTATAAGGTATTTTCAATGATGCACTGCATATTACGTTATACTATATGGTATTTTCAATGATACACTACAAATTACGATATATTATAAGGTATTTTCAATGATACACTGCATATTACGTTGTATTATAAGGTTTTTTCATTGATAGACTAGAATTACCATACATTCTAAGGTATTTTCAATGATACACTGCATATTACGTTTTATTATAAGGTATTATCAATTATACACTGCATATTACGTTATATTATATGGTATTTTCAATGATACACTGCATATTACGTTATATTATAAAGTATTTTCAATGATAAACTATATATTACGATATATTATATGGTATTTTCAATGATACACTGCATATTACGTTATATTATAAGGTTTTTTCAATGATACACTGCATATTACGTTATATCATAAGGCATTTTCAATGATACACTGCATATTACGTTATATTATAAGGTATTTTCAATGATACACTGCATATTACGTTATATCATAAAGTATTTTCAATGATACACTGCATATTACGTTATATTATAAGGTATTTTCAATGATACAGTGCATATTACGTTATATTATAAGGTATTTTCAATGATGCACTGCATATTACGTTATACTATATGGTATTTTCAATGATACACTACAAATTACGATATATTATAAGGTATTTTCAATGATACACTGCATATTACGTTGTATTATAAGGTATTTTCATTGATAGACTAGAATTACCATATATTCTAAGGTATTTTCAATGATACACTGCATATTACGTTGTATTATAAGGTATTTTCATTGATAGACTAGAATTACCATATATTCTAAGGTATTTTCAATGATACACTGCATATACGTTTTATTCCAAGGTATTTTAAATGATACACTGCATATTACGTTTTATTATAAGGTATTTTCAATGATACACTGCATATTACGTTATATTATATGGTATTTTCAATGATACACTGCATATTACGTTATATTATAAGGTATTTTCAATGATACACTGCATATTACGTTATATCATAAGGTACTTTCAATGATACACTGCATATTACGTTATATCATAAGGTATTTTCAATGATACACTGCATAGTACGTTATATTATAAGGTATTTTCAATGATACACTGCATATTACGTTATATCATAAGGTATTTTCAATGATACACGGCATATTACGTTATATTATAAGGTATTTTCAATGATACACTGCATATTACGTTGTATTATAAGGTATTTTCAATGATACACTGCATATTACGTTATATTATAAGGTATTTTCAATGATACACTGCATATTACGTTATATTATAAGGTATTTTCAATGATACACTGCATATTACGTTATATCATAAGGTATTTTCAATGATACACTGCATATTACGTAATATTACAAGGTATTTTCAATGATACACTGCATATTACGTTATATTATAAGGTATTTTCAATGATGCACTGCATATTACGTTATACTATATGGTATTTTCAATGATACACTACAAATTACGATATATTAGAAGGTATTTTCAATGATACACTGCATATTACGTTGTATTATAAGGTTTTTTCATTGATAGACTAGAATTACCATACATTCTAAGGTATTTTCAATGATACACTGCATATTACGTTTTATTATAAGGTATTATCAATGATACACTGCATATTACGTTATATTATATGGTATTTTCAATGATACACTGCATATTACGTTATATTATAAAGTATTTTCAATGATAAACTATATATTACGATATATTATATGGTATTTTCAATGATACACTGCATATTACGTTATATTATAAGGTATTTTCAATGATACACTGCATATTACGTTATATCATAAGGTATTTTCAATGATACACTGCATATTACGTAATATTACAAGGTATTTTCAATGATACACTGCATATTACGTTATATTATAAGGTATTTTCAATGATGCACTGCATATTACGTTATACTATATGGTATTTTCAATGATACACTACAAATTACGATATATCATAAAGTATTTTCAATGATACACTGCATATTACGTTATATTATAAGGTATTTTCAATGATACAGTGCATATTACGTTATATTATAAGGTATTTTCAATGATGCACTGCATATTACGTTGTATTATAAGGTTTTTTCATTGATAGACTAGAATTACCATACATTCTAAGGTATTTTCAATGATACACTGCATATTACGTTATATCATAAGGTACTTTCAATGATACACTGCATATTACGTTATATCATAAGGTATTTTCAATGATACACTGCATAGTACGTTATATTATAAGGTATTTTCAATGATACACTGCATATTACGTTATATCATAAGGTATTTTCAATGATACACGGCATATTACGTTATATTATAAGGTATTTTCAATGATACACTGCATATTACGTAATATTACAAGGTATTTTCAATGATACACTGCATATTACGTTATATTATAAGGTATTTTCAATGATGCACTGCATATTACGTTATACTATATGGTATTTTCAATGATACACTACAAATTACGATATATTATAAGGTATTTTCAATGATACACTGCATATTACGTTGTATTATAAGGTTTTTTCATTGATAGACTAGAATTACCATACATTCTAAGGTATTTTCAATGATACACTGCATATTACGTTTTATTATAAGGTATTATCAATTATACACTGCATATTACGTTATATTATATGGTATTTTCAATGATACACTGCATATTACGTTATATTATAAAGTATTTTCAATGATAAACTATATATTACGATATATTATATGGTATTTTCAATGATACACTGCATATTACGTTATATTATAAGGTTTTTTCAATGATACACTGCATATTACGTTATATCATAAGGTATTTTCAATGATACACTGCATATTACGTTATATTATAAGGTATTTTCAATGATACACTGCATATTACGTTATATCATAAAGTATTTTCAATGATACACTGCATATTACGTTATATTATAAGGTATTTTCAATGATACAGTGCATATTACGTTATATTATAAGGTATTTTCAATGATGCACTGCATATTACGTTATACTATATGGTATTTTCAATGATACACTACAAATTACGATATATTATAAGGTATTTTCAATGATACACTGCATATTACGTTGTATTATAATGTATTTTCATTGATAGACTAGAATTACCATATATTATAAGGTATTTTCAATGATACACTGCATATTACGTTGTATTATAAGGTATTTCCATTGATAGACTAGAATTACCATATATTCTAAGGTATTTTCAATGATACACTGCATATTACGTTTTATTCCAAGGTATTTTAAATGATACACTGCATATTACGTTTTATTATAAGGTATTTTCAATGATACACTGCATATTACGTTATATTATATGGTATTTTCAATGATACACTGCATATTACGTTATATTATAAGGTATTTTCAATGATACACTGCATATTACGTTATATCATAAGGTACTTTCAATGATACACTGCATATTACGTTATATCATAAGGTATTTTCAATGATACACTGCATATTACGTTATATTATAAGGTATTTTCAATGATACACTGCATATTACGTTATATCATAAGGTATTTTCAATGATACACGGCATATTACGTTATATTATAAGGTATTTTCAATGATACACTGCATATTACGTTGTATTATAAGGTATTTTCAATGATACACTGCATATTACGTTATATTATAAGGTATTTTCAATGATACACTGCATATTACGTTATATTATAAGGTATTTTCAATGATACACTGCATATTACGTTATATCATAAGGTATTTTCAATGATACACTGCATATTACGTAATATTACAAGGTATTTTCAATGATACACTGCATATTACGTTATATTATAAGGTATTTTCAATGATGCACTGCATATTACGTTATACTATATGGTATTTTCAATGATACACTACAAATTACGATATATTAGAAGGTATTTTCAATGATACACTGCATATTACGTTGTATTATAAGGTTTTTTCATTGATAGACTAGAATTACCATACATTCTAAGGTATTTTCAATGATACACTGCATATTACGTTTTATTATAAGGTATTATCAATGATACACTGCATATTACGTTATATTATATGGTATTTTCAATGATACACTGCATATTACGTTATATTATAAAGTATTTTCAATGATAAACTATATATTACGATATATTATATGGTATTTTCAATGATACACTGCATATTACGTTATATTATAAGGTATTTTCATTGATACACTACAAATTACCATATATTATAAGGTATTTTCAATGATACACTGCATATTACATTATATCATAAGGTATTTTCAATGATACACTGCATATTACGTTATATTATAAGGTATTTTCAATGATACACTGCATATTACGTTATATCATAAAGTATTTTCAATGATACACTGCATATTACGTTATATTATAAGGTATTTTCAATGATACAGTGCATATTACGTTATATTATAAGGTATTTTCAATGATGCACTGCATATTACGTTATACTATATGGTATTTTCAATGATACACTACAAATTACGATATATTATAAGGTATTTTCAATGATACACTGCATATTACGTTGTATTATAATGTATTTTCATTGATAGACTAGAATTACCATATATTCCAAGGTATTTTCAATGATACACTGCATATTACGTTTTATTATAAGGTATTTTCAATGATACACGGCATATTACGTTATATTATATGGTATTTTCAATGATACACTGCATATTACGTTATATTATAACGTGTTTTCAATGATAAACTACATATTACGATATATTATAAGGTATTTTCAATGATACACTGCATATTACGTTTTATTATAAGGTATTTTCAATGATACACTGCATATTACATTATATTATTAGGTATTTTCAATGATACACTAAAAAATTACGATATATTATAAGGTATTTTCAATGATACACTGCATATTACGTTGTATTATAAGGTATTTTCAATGATACACTGCATATTACGTTATATTATAAGGTATTTTCAATGATACACTGCATATTACGTTGTATTATAAGGTATTTTCAATGATACACTGCATATTACGTTATATTATAAGGTATTTTCAATGATACACTGCATATTACGTTATATTATAAGGTATTTTCAATGATACACTGCATATTACGTTATATCATAAGGTATTTTCAATGATACACTGCATATTACGTAATATTACAAGGTATTTTCAATGATACACTGCATATTACGTTGTATTATAAGGTATTTTCAATGATACACTGCATATTACGTTATATTATAAGGTATTTTCAATGATACACTGCATATTACGTTATATTATAAGGTATTTTCAATGATACACTGCATATTACGTTATATTAGAAGGTATTTTCAATGATACACTGCATATTACGTTGTATTATAAGGTTTTTTCATTGATAGACTAGAATTACCATACATTCTAAGGTATTTTCAATGATACACTGCATATTACGTTTTATTATAAGGTATTATCAATGATACACTGCATATTACGTTATATTATATGGTATTTTCAATGATACACTGCATATTACGTTATATTATAAAGTATTTTCAATGATAAACTATATATTACGATATATTATATGGTATTTTCAATGATACACTGCATATTACGTTATATTATAAGGTATTTTCATTGATACACTACAAATTACCATATATTATAAGGTATTTTCAAAGATACACTGCATATTACATTATATCATAAGGTATTTTCAATGATACACTGCATATTACGTTATATTATAAGGTATTTTCAATGATACACTGCATATTACGTTATATCATAAAGTATTTTCAATGATACACTGCATATTACGTTATATTATAAGGTATTTTCAATGATACAGTGCATATTACGTTATATTATAAGGTATTTTCAATGATGCACTGCATATTACGTTATACTATATGGTATTTTCAATGATACACTACAAATTACGATATATTATAAGGTATTTTCAATGATACACTGCATATTACGTTGTATTATAATGTATTTTCATTGATAGACTAGAATTACCATATATTCCAAGGTATTTTCAATGATACACTGCATATTACGTTTTATTATAAGGTATTTTCAATGATACACTGCATATTACGTTATATTATATGGTATTTTCAATGATACACTGCATATTACGTTATATTATAACGTGTTTTCAATGATAAACTACATATTACGATATATTATAAGGTATTTTCAATGATACACTGCATATTACGTTTTATTATAAGGTATTTTCAATGATACACTGCATATTACATTATATTATTAGGTATTTTCAATGATACACTAAAAAATTACGATATATTATAAGGTATTTTCAATGATACACTGCATATTACGTTGTATTATAAGGTATTTTCAATGATACACTGCATATTACGTTATATTATAAGGTATTTTCAATGATACACTGCATATTACGTTGTATTATAAGGTATTTTCAATGATACACTGCATATTACGTTATATTATAAGGTATTTTCAATGATACACTGCATATTACGTTATATTATAAGGTATTTTCAATGATACACTGCATATTACGTTATATCATAAGGTATTTTCAATGATACACTGCATATTACGTAATATTACAAGGTATTTTCAATGATACACTGCATATTACGTTGTATTATAAGGTATTTTCAATGATACACTGCATATTACGTTATATTATAAGGTATTTTCAATGATACACTGCATATTACGTTATATTATAAGGTATTTTCAATGATACACTGCATATTACGTTATATCATAAGGTATTTTCAATGATACACTGCATATTACGTAATATTACAAGGTATTTTCAATGATACACTGCATATTACGTTATATTATAAGGTATTTTCAATGATGCACTGCATATTACGTTATACTATATGGTATTTTCAATGATACACTACAAATTACGATATATTATAAGGTATTTTCAATGATACACTGCATATTACGTTGTATTATAAGGTTTTTTCATTGATAGACTAGAATTACCATACATTCTAAGGTATTTTCAATGATACACTGCATATTACGTTTTATTATAAGGTATTATCAATGATACACTGCATATTACGTTATATTATAAGGTATTTTCAATGATACACTGCATATTACGTTATATTATAAGGTATTTTCAATGATGCACTGCATATTACGTTATACTATATGGTATTTTCAATGATACACTACAAATTACGATATATTATAAGGTATTTTCAATGATACAGTGCATATTACGTTATATTATAAGGTATTTTCAATGATGCACTGCATATTACGTTGTATTATAAGGTTTTTTCATTGATAGACTAGAATTACCATACATTCTAAGGTATTTTCAATGATACACTGCATATTACGTTATATCATAAGGTACTTTCAATGATACACTGCATATTACGTTATATCATAAGGTATTTTCAATGATACACTGCATAGTACGTTATATTATAAGGTATTTTCAATGATACACTGCATATTACGTTATATCATAAGGTATTTTCAATGATACACGGCATATTACGTTATATTATAAGGTATTTTCAATGATACACTGCATATTACGTTGTATTATAAGGTATTTTCAATGATACACTGCATATTACGTTATATTATAAGGTATTTTCAATGATACACTGCATATTACGTTATATTATAAGGTATTTTCAATGATACACTGCATATTACGTTATATCATAAGGTATTTTCAATGATACACTGCATATTACGTAATATTACAAGGTATTTTCAATGATACACTGCATATTACGTTATATTATAAGGTATTTTCAATGATGCACTGCATATTACGTTATACTATATGGTATTTTCAATGATACACTACAAATTACGATATATTATAAGGTATTTTCAATGATACACTGCATATTACGTTGTATTATAAGGTTTTTTCATTGATAGACTAGAATTACCATACATTCTAAGGTATCTTCAATGATACACTGCATATTACGTTATATTATAAGGTATTTTCAATGATACACTGCATATTACGTTATATTATAAGGTATTTTCAATGATACACTGCATATTACGTTATATTATAAGGTATTATCAATTATACACTGCATATTACGTTATATTATATGGTATTTTCAATGATACACTGCATATTACGTTATATTATAAAGTATTTTCAATGATAAACTATATATTACGATATATTATATGGTATTTTCAATGATACACTGCATATTACGTTATATTATAAGGTATTTTCAATGATACACTGCATATTACGTTATATCATAAGGCATTTTCAATGATACACTGCATATTACGTTATATTATAAGGTATTTTCAATGATACACTGCATATTACGTTATATCATAAAGTATTTTCAATGATACACTGCATATTACGTTATATTATAAGGTATTTTCAATGATACAGTGCATATTACGTTATATTATAAGGTATTTTCAATGATGCACTGCATATTACGTTATACTATATGGTATTTTCAATGATACACTACAAATTACGATATATTATAAGGTATTTTCAATGATACACTGCATATTACGTTGTATTATAATGTATTTTCATTGATAGACTAGAATTACCATATATTATAAGGTATTTTCAATGATACACTGCATATTACGTTGTATTATAAGGTATTTCCATTGATAGACTAGAATTACCATATATTCTAAGGTATTTTCAATGATACACTGCATATTACGTTTTATTCCAAGGTATTTTAAATGATACACTGCATATTACGTTTTATTATAAGGTATTTTCAATGATACACGGCATATTACGTTATATTATATGGTATTTTCAATGATACACTGCATATTACGTTATATTATAAGGTATTTTCAATGATACACTGCATATTACGTTATATCATAAGGTACTTTCAATGATACACTGCATATTACGTTATATCATAAGGTATTTTCAATGATACACTGCATAGTACGTTATATTATAAGGTATTTTCAATGATACACTGCATATTACGTTATATCATAAGGTATTTTCAATGATACACGGCATACTACGTTATATTATAAGGTATTTTCAATGATACACTGCATATTACGTTGTATTATAAGGTATTTTCAATGATACACTGCATATTACGTTATATTATAAGGTATTTTCAATGATACACTGCATATTACGTTATATTATAAGGTATTTTCAATGATACACTGCATATTACGTTATATCATAAGGTATTTTCAATGATACACTGCATATTACGTAATATTACAAGGTATTTTCAATGATACACTGCATATTACGTTATATTATAAGGTATTTTCAATGATGCACTGCATATTACGTTATACTATATGGTATTTTCAATGATACACTACAAATTACGATATATTAGAAGGTATTTTCAATGATACACTGCATATTACGTTGTATTATAAGGTTTTTTCATTGATAGACTAGAATTACCATACATTCTAAGGTATTTTCAATGATACACTGCATATTACGTTTTATTATAAGGTATTATCAATGATACACTGCATATTACGTTATATTATATGGTATTTTCAATGATACACTGCATATTACGTTATATTATAAAGTATTTTCAATGATAAACTATATATTACGATATATTATATGGTATTTTCAATGATACACTGCATATTACGTTATATTATAAGGTATTTTCATTGATACACTACAAATTACCATATATTATAAGGTATTTTCAATGATACACTGCATATTACATTATATCATAAGGTATTTTCAATGATACACTGCATATTACGTTATATTATAAGGTATTTTCAATGATACACTGCATATTACGTTATATCATAAAGTATTTTCAATGATACACTGCATATTACGTTATATTATAAGGTATTTTCAATGATACAGTGCATATTACGTTATATTATAAGGTATTTTCAATGATGCACTGCATATTACGTTATACTATATGGTATTTTCAATGATACACTACAAATTACGATATATTATAAGGTATTTTCAATGATACACTGCATATTACGTTGTATTATAAGGTTTTTTCATTGATAGACTAGAATTACCATACATTCTAAGGTATCTTCAATGATACACTGCATATTACGTTATATTATAAGGTATTTTCAATGATACACTGCATATTACGTTATATTATAAGGTATTTTCAATGATACACTGCATATTACGTTATATTATAAGGTATTATCAATTATACACTGCATATTACGTTATATTATATGGTATTTTCAATGATACACTGCATATTACGTTATATTATAAAGTATTTTCAATGATAAACTATATATTACGATATATTATATGGTATTTTCAATGATACACTGCATATTACGTTATATTATAAGGTATTTTCAATGATACACTGCATATTACGTTATATCATAAGGCATTTTCAATGATACACTGCATATTACGTTATATTATAAGGTATTTTCAATGATACACTGCATATTACGTTATATCATAAAGTATTTTCAATGATACACTGCATATTACGTTATATTATAAGGTATTTTCAATGATACAGTGCATATTACGTTATATTATAAGGTATTTTCAATGATGCACTGCATATTACGTTATACTATATGGTATTTTCAATGATACACTACAAATTACGATATATTATAAGGTATTTTCAATGATACACTGCATATTACGTTGTATTATAATGTATTTTCATTGATAGACTAGAATTACCATATATTATAAGGTATTTTCAATGATACACTGCATATTACGTTGTATTATAAGGTATTTCCATTGATAGACTAGAATTACCATATATTCTAAGGTATTTTCAATGATACACTGCATATTACGTTTTATTCCAAGGTATTTTAAATGATACACTGCATATTACGTTTTATTATAAGGTATTTTCAATGATACACTGCATATTACGTTATATTATATGGTATTTTCAATGATACACTGCATATTACGTTATATTATAAGGTATTTTCAATGATACACTGCATATTACGTTATATCATAAGGTACTTTCAATGATACACTGCATATTACGTTATATCATAAGGTATTTTCAATGATACACTGCATAGTACGTTATATTATAAGGTATTTTCAATGATACACTGCATATTACGTTATATCATAAGGTATTTTCAATGATACACGGCATATTACGTTATATTATAAGGTATTTTCAATGATACACTGCATATTACGTTGTATTATAAGGTATTTTCAATGATACACTGCATATTACGTTATATTATAAGGTATTTTCAATGATACACTGCATATTACGTTATATTATAAGGTATTTTCAATGATACACTGCATATTACGTTATATCATAAGGTATTTTCAATGATACACTGCATATTACGTAATATTACAAGGTATTTTCAATGATACACTGCATATTACGTTATATTATAAGGTATTTTCAATGATGCACTGCATATTACGTTATACTATATGGTATTTTCAATGATACACTACAAATTACGATATATTAGAAAGTATTTTCAATGATACACTGCATATTACGTTGTATTATAAGGTTTTTTCATTGATAGACTAGAATTACCATACATTCTAAGGTATTTTCAATGATACACTGCATATTACGTTTTATTATAAGGTATTATCAATGATACACTGCATATTACGTTATATTATAAGGTATTTTCAATGATACACTGCATATTACGTTATATTATAAAGTATTTTCAATGATAAACTATATATTACGATATATTATATGGTATTTTCAATGATACACTGCATATTACGTTATATTATAAGGTATTTTCATTGATACACTACAAATTACCATATATTATAAGGTATTTTCAATGATACACTGCATATTACGTTATATCATAAGGTATTTTCAATGATACACTGCATATTACGTTATATTATAAGGTATTTTCAATGATACACTGCATATTACGTTATATCATAAAGTATTTTCAATGATACACTGCATATTACGTTATATTATAAGGTATTTTCAATGATACACTGCATATTACGTTATATTATAAGGTATTTTCAATGATGCACTGCATATTACGTTATACTATATGGTATTTTCAATGATACACTACAAATTACGATATATTATAAGGTATTTTCAATGATACACTGCATATTACGTTGTATTATAATGTATTTTCATTGATAGACTAGAATTACCATATATTCCAAGGTATTTTCAATGATACACTGCATATTACGTTTTATTATAAGGTATTTTCAATGATACACTGCATATTACGTTATATTATATGGTATTTTCAATGATACACTGCATATTACGTTATATTATAACGTGTTTTCAATGATAAACTACATATTACGATATATTATAAGGTATTTTCAATGATACACTGCATATTACGTTTTATTATAAGGTATTTTCAATGATACACTGCATATTACATTATATTATTAGGTATTTTCAATGATACACTAAAAAATTACGATATATTATAAGGTATTTTCAATGATACACTGCATATTACGTTGTATTATAAGGTATTTTCAATGATACACTGCATATTACGTTATATTATAAGGTATTTTCAATGATACACTGCATATTACGTTGTATTATAAGGTATTTTCAATGATACACTGCATATTACGTTATATTATAAGGTATTTTCAATGATACACTGCATATTACGTTATATTATAAGGTATTTTCAATGATACACTGCATATTACGTTATATCATAAGGTATTTTCAATGATACACTGCATATTACGTAATATTACAAGGTATTTTCAATGATACACTGCATATTACGTTGTATTATAAGGTATTTTCAATGATACACTGCATATTACGTTATATTATAAGGTATTTTCAATGATACACTGCATATTACGTTATATTATAAGGTATTTTCAATGATACACTGCATATTACGTTATATCATAAGGTATTTTCAATGATACACTGCATATTACGTTATATTATAAGGTATTTTCGATGATACACTGCATATTACGTTATATCATAAAGTATTTTCAATGATACACTGCATATTACGTTATATTATAAGGTTTTTTCAATGATACAATGCATATTACGTTATATTATAAGGTATTTTCAATGATACACTGCATATTACGTTATATTATAAGGTATTTTCAATGATACACTGCATATTACGTTTTATTATAAGGTATTTTCAATGATACACTGCATATTACATTATATTATTAGGTATTTTCAATGATACACTAAAAAATTACGATATATTATAAGGTATTTTCAATGATACACTGCATATTACGTTGTATTATAAGGTATTTTCAATGATACACTGCATATTACGTTATATTATAAGGTATTTTCAATGATACACTGCATATTACGTTGTATTATAAGGTATTTTCAATGATACACTGCATATTACGTTATATTATAAGGTATTTTCAATGATACACTGCATATTACGTTATATTATAAGGTATTTTCAATGATACACTGCATATTACGTTATATCATAAGGTATTTTCAATGATACAGTGCATATTACGTTATATTATAAGGTATTTTCAATGATGCACTGCATATTACGTTATACTATATGGTATTTTCAATGATACACTACAAATTACGATATATTATAAGGTATTTTCAATGATACACTGCATATTACGTTGTATTATAATGTATTTTCATTGATAGACTAGAATTACCATATATTATAAGGTATTTTCAATGATACACTGCATATTACGTTGTATTATAAGGTATTTTCATTGATAGACTAGAATTACCATATATTCTAAGGTATTTTCAATGATACACTGCATATTACGTTTTATTCCAAGGTATTTTAAATGATACACTGCATATTACGTTTTATTATAAGGTATTTTCAATGATACACGGCATATTACGTTATATTATATGGTATTTTCAATGATACACTGCATATTACGTTATATTATAAGGTATTTTCAATGATACACTGCATATTACGTTATATCATAAGGTACTTTCAATGATACACTGCATATTACGTTATATCATAAGGTATTTTCAATGATACACTGCATAGTACGTTATATTATAAGGTATTTTCAATGATACACTGCATATTACGTTATATCATAAGGTATTTTCAATGATACACGGCATATTACGTTATATTATAAGGTATTTTCAATGATACACTGCATATTACGTTGTATTATAAGGTATTTTCAATGATACACTGCATATTACGTTATATTATAAGGTATTTTCAATGATACACTGCATATTACGTTATATTATAAGGTATTTTCAATGATACACTGCATATTACGTTATATCATAAGGTATTTTCAATGATACACTGCATATTACGTAATATTACAAGGTATTTTCAATGATACACTGCATATTACGTTATATTATAAGGTATTTTCAATGATGCACTGCATATTACGTTATACTATATGGTATTTTCAATGATACACTACAAATTACGATATATTAGAAGGTATTTTCAATGATACACTGCATATTACGTTATATTATAAGGTTTTTTCATTGATAGACTAGAATTACCATACATTCTAAGGTATTTTCAATGATACACTGCATATTACGTTTTATTATAAGGTATTATCAATGATACACTGCATATTACGTTATATTATATGGTATTTTCAATGATACACTGCATATTACGTTATATTATAAAGTATTTTCAATGATAAACTATATATTACGATATATTATATGGTATTTTCAATGATACACTGCATATTACGTTATATTATAAGGTATTTTCATTGATACACTACAAATTACCATATATTATAAGGTATTTTCAATGATACACTGCATATTACATTATATCATAAGGTATTTTCAATGATACACTGCATATTACGTTATATTATAAGGTATTTTCAATGATACACTGCATATTACGTTATATCATAAAGTATTTTCAATGATACACTGCATATTACGTTATATTATAAGGTATTTTCAATGATACAGTGCATATTACGTTATATTATAAGGTATTTTCAATGATGCACTGCATATTACGTTATACTATATGGTATTTTCAATGATACACTACAAATTACGATATATTATAAGGTATTTTCAATGATACACTGCATATTACGTTGTATTATAATGTATTTTCATTGATAGACTAGAATTACCATATATTCCAAGGTATTTTCAATGATACACTGCATATTACGTTTTATTATAAGGTATTTTCAATGATACACGGCATATTACGTTATATTATATGGTATTTTCAATGATACACTGCATATTACGTTATATTATAACGTATTTTCAATGATAAACTACATATTACGATATATTATAAGGTATTTTCAATGATACACTGCATATTACGTTTTATTATAAGGTATTTTCAATGATACACTGCATATTACATTATATTATTAGGTATTTTCAATGATACACTAAAAAATTACGATATATTATAAGGTATTTTCAATGATACACTGCATATTACGTTGTATTATAAGGTATTTTCAATGATACACTGCATATTACGTTATATTATAAGGTATTTTCAATGATACACTGCATATTACGTTGTATTATAAGGTATTTTCAATGATACACTGCATATTACGTTATATTATAAGGTATTTTCAATGATACACTGCATATTACGTTATATTATAAGGTATTTTCAATGATACACTGCATATTACGTTATATCATAAGGTATTTTCAATGATACACTGCATATTACGTAATATTACAAGGTATTTTCAATGATACACTGCATATTACGTTGTATTATAAGGTATTTTCAATGATACACTGCATATTACGTTATATTATAAGGTATTTTCAATGATACACTGCATATTACGTTATATTATAAGGTATTTTCAATGATACACTGCATATTACGTTATATCATAAGGTATTTTCAATGATACACTGCATATTACGTAATATTACAAGGTATTTTCAATGATACACTGCATATTACGTTATATTATAAGGTATTTTCAATGATGCACTGCATATTACGTTATACTATATGGTATTTTCAATGATACACTACAAATTACGATATATTATAAGGTATTTTCAATGATACACTGCATATTACGTTGTATTATAAGGTTTTTTCATTGATAGACTAGAATTACCATACATTCTAAGGTATTTTCAATGATACACTGCATATTACGTTTTATTATAAGGTATTATCAATGATACACTGCATATTACGTTATATTATATGGTATTTTCAATGATACACTGCATATTACGTTATATTATAAAGTATTTTCAATGATAAACTATATATTACGATATATTATATGGTATTTTCAATGATAAACTGCATATTACGTTATATTATAAGGTATTTTCATTGATACACTACAAATTACCATATATTATAAGGTATTTTCAATGATACACTGCATATTACATTATATCATAAGGTATTTTCAATGATACACTGCATATTACGTTATATTATAAGGTATTTTCGATGATACACTGCATATTACGTTATATCATAAAGTATTTTCAATGATACACTGCATATTACGTTATATTATAAGGTTTTTTCAATGATACAATGCATATTACGTTATATTATAAGGTATTTTCAATGATACACTGCATATTACGTTATATTATAAGGTATTTTCAATGATACACTGCATATTACGTTTTATTATAAGGTATTTTCAATGATACACTGCATATTACATTATATTATTAGGTATTTTCAATGATACACTAAAAAATTACGATATATTATAAGGTATTTTCAATGATACACTGCATATTACGTTGTATTATAAGGTATTTTCAATGATACACTGCATATTACGTTATATTATAAGGTATTTTCAATGATACACTGCATATTACGTTGTATTATAAGGTATTTTCAATGATACACTGCATATTACGTTATATTATAAGGTATTTTCAATGATACACTGCATATTACGTTATATTATAAGGTATTTTCAATGATACACTGCATATTACGTTATATCATAAGGTATTTTCAATGATACACTGCATATTACGTAATATTACAAGGTATTTTCAATGATACACTGCATATTACGTTATATTATAAGGTATTTTCAATGATGCACTGCATATTACGTTATACTATATGGTATTTTCAATGATACACTACAAATTACGATATATTATAAGGTATTTTCAATGATACACTGCATATTACGTTATATTATAAAGTATTTTCAATGATAAACTATATATTACGATATATTATATGGTATTTTCAATGATACACTGCATATTACGTTATATTATAAGGTATTTTCATTGATACACTACAAATTACCATATATTATAAGGTATTTTCAATGATACACTGCATATTACATTATATCATAAGGTATTTTCAATGATACACTGCATATTACGTTATATTATATGTATTTTCAATGATACACTGCAAATGACGTTATATTATAAGATGTTTTCAATGATACACTGCATATTACGTTATATTATGAGGTATTTTCAATGATGCACTGCATATTACGTTATACTATATGGTATTTTCAATGATACACTACAAATTACGATATATTATAAGGTATTTTCAATGATACACTGCATATTACGTTATATCATAAGGTATTTTCAATGATACACTGCATATTACGTTATATTATAAGGTATTTTCAATGATACACTGCATATTACGTTATATCATAAGGTATTTTCAATGATACACTGCATATTACGTTATATTATAAGGTATTTTCAATGATATACTGCATATTACGTTATATCATAATGTATCTTCAATGATACACTGCATATTACGTTATATTATAAGATGTTTTCAATGATAAACTACTATATATTATAAGGTATTTTCAATGATGCACTGCATATTACGTTATACTATATGGTATTTTCAATGATACACTACAAATTACGATATATTATAAGGTATTTTCAATGATACACTGCATATTACGTTGTATTATAAGGTATTTTCATTGATAGACTAGAATTACCATATATTCTAAGGTATTTTCAATGATACACTGCATATTACGTTTTATTATAAGGTATTTTCAATGATACACTGCATATTACGTTATATCATAAAGTATTTTCAATGATACACTGCATATTACGTTATATTATAAGGTATTTTCAATGATACACTGCATATTACGTTATATTATAAAGTATTTTCAATGATGCACTGCATATTACGTTATACTATATGGTATTTTCAATGATACACTACAAATTACGATATATTATAAGGTATTTTCAATGATACACTGCATATTACGTAATATTACAAGGTATTTTCAATGATACACTGCATATTACGTTATATTATAAGGTATTTTCAATGATGCACTGCATACTACGTTATACTATATGGTATTTTCAATGATACACTACAAATTACGATATATTATAAGGTATTTTCAATGATACACTGCATATTACGTTGTATTATAAGGTTTTTTCATTGATAGACTAGAATTACCATATATTCTAAGGTATTTTCAATGATACACTGCATATTACGTTTTATTATAAGGTATTATCAATGATACACTGCATATTACGTTATATTATATGGTATTTTCAATGATACACTGCATATTACGTTATATTATAAAGTATTTTCAATGATAAACTATATATTACGATATATTATATGGTATTTTCAATGATACACTGCATATTACGTTACATTATAAGATGTTTTCAATGATAAACTACTATATATTATAAGGTATTTTCAATGATGCACTGCATATTACGTTATACTATATGGTATTTTCAATGATACACTACAAATTACGATATATTATAAGGTATTTTCAATGATACACTGCATATTACGTTGTATTATAAGGTATTTTCATTGATAGACTAGAATTACCATATATTCTAAGGTATTTTCAATGATACACTGCATATTACGTTTTATTATAAGGTATTTTCAATGATACACTGCATATTACGTTATATCATAAAGTATTTTCAATGATACACTGCATATTACGTTATATTATAAGGTATTTTCAATGATACACTGCATATTACGTTATATTATAAAGTATTTTCAATGATGCACTGCATATTACGTTATACTATATGGTATTTTCAATGATACACTACAAATTACGATATATTATAAGGTATTTTCAATGATACACTGCATATTACGTAATATTACAAGGTATTTTCAATGATACACTGCATATTACGTTATATTATAAGGTATTTTCAATGATGCACTGCATATTACGTTATACTATATGGTATTTTCAATGATACACTACAAATTACGATATATTATAAGGTATTTTCAATGATACACTGCATATTACGTTGTATTATAAGGTTTTTTCATTGATAGACTAGAATTACCATATATTATAAGGTATTTTCAATGATACACTGCATATTACGTTATATTATAAGGTATTATCAATGATACACTGCATATTACGTTATATTATATGGTATTTTCAATGATACACTGCATATTACGTTATATTATAAAGTATTTTCAATGATAAACTATATATTACGATATATTATATGGTATTTTCAATGATACACTGCATATTACGTTATATTATAAGGTATTTTCATTGATACACTACAAATTACCATATATTATAAGGTATTTTCAATGATACACTGCATATTACATTATATCATAAGGTATTTTCAATGATACACTGCATATTACGTTATATTATATGTATTTTCAATGATACACTGCAAATGACGTTATATTATAAGATGTTTTCAATGATACACTGCATATTACGTTATATTATGAGGTATTTTCAATGATGCACTGCATATTACGTTATACTATATGGTATTTTCAATGATACACTACAAATTACGATATATTATAAGGTATTTTCAATGATACACTGCATATTACGTTGTATTATAAGGTATTTTCATTGATAGACAAGAATTACCATATATTCCAAGGTATTTTCAATGATACACTGCATATTACGTTTTATTATAAGGTATTTTCAATGATACACTGCATATTACGTTTTATTATAAGGTATTTTCAATGATGCACTGCATATTACGTTATACTATATGGTATTTTCAATGATACACTACAAATTACGATATATTATAAGGTATTTTCAATGATACACTGCATATTACGTTATATTATTAGGTATTTTCAATGATACACTAAAAAATTACGATATATTATAGGGTATTTTCAATGATACACTACAAATTACGATGTATTATAAGGTATTTTCGATGATACACTGCATTTTACGATATATTAGAAGGTATTTTGATTGATACAGTTCAAATTACCATATATTATAAGGTATTTTCAATGATATACTGCACATTACGTTATATCATAAGGTATTTTCAATGAGACACTGCATATTACGTTATATCATAATGTATCTTCAATGATACACTGCATATTACGTTATATTATAAGATGTTTTCAATGATAAACTACTATATATTATAAGGTATTTTCAATGATGCACTGCATATTACGTTTTATTATAAGGTATTTTCAATGATACACTGCATATTACGTTATATCATAAAGTATTTTCAATGATACACTGCATATTACGTTATATTATAAGGTATTTTCAATGATACAGTGCATATTACGTTATATTATAAAGTATTTTCAATGATGCACTGCATATTACGTTATACTATATGGTATTTTCAATGATACACTACAAATTACGATATATTATAAGGTATTTTCAATGATACACTGCATATTACGTAATATTACAAGGTATTTTCAATGATACACTGCATATTACGTTATATTATAAGGTATTTTCAATGATGCACTGCATACTACGTTATACTATATGGTATTTTCAATGATACACTACAAATTACGATATATTATAAGGTATTTTCAATGATACACTGCATATTACGTTGTATTATAAGGTTTTTTCATTGATAGACTAGAATTACCATATATTCTAAGGTATTTTCAATGATACACTGCATATTACGTTTTATTATAAGGTATTATCAATGATACACTGCATATTACGTTATATTATATGGTATTTTCAATGATACACTGCATATTACGTTATATTATAAAGTATTTTCAATGATAAACTATATATTACGATATATTATATGGTATTTTCAATGATACACTGCATATTACGTTATATTATAAGATGTTTTCAATGATAAACTACTATATATTATAAGGTATTTTCAATGATGCACTGCATATTACGTTATACTATATGGTATTTTCAATGATACACTACAAATTACGATATATTATAAGGTATTTTCAATGATACACTGCATATTACGTTGTATTATAAGGTATTTTCATTGATAGACTAGAATTACCATATATTCTAAGGTATTTTCAATGATACACTGCATATTACGTTTTATTATAAGGTATTTTCAATGATACACTGCATATTACGTTATATCATAAAGTATTTTCAATGATACACTGCATATTACGTTATATTATAAGGTATTTTCAATGATACACTGCATATTACGTTATATTATAAAGTATTTTCAATGATGCACTGCATATTACGTTATACTATATGGTATTTTCAATGATACACTACAAATTACGATATATTATAAGGTATTTTCAATGATACACTGCATATTACGTAATATTACAAGGTATTTTCAATGATACACTGCATATTACGTTATATTATAAGGTATTTTCAATGATGCACTGCATATTACGTTATACTATATGGTATTTTCAATGATACACTACAAATTACGATATATTATAAGGTATTTTCAATGATACACTGCATATTACGTTGTATTATAAGGTTTTTTTCATTGATAGACTAGAATTACCATATATTCTAAGGTATTTTCAATGATACACTGCATATTACGTTTTATTATAAGGTATTATCAATGATACACTGCATATTACGTTATATTATATGGTATTTTCAATGATACACTGCATATTACGTTATATTATAAAGTATTTTCAATGATAAACTATATATTACGATATATTATATGGTATTTTCAATGATACACTGCATATTACGTTATATTATAAGGTATTTTCATTGATACACTACAAATTACCATATATTATAAGGTATTTTCAATGATACACTGCATATTACATTATATCATAAGGTATTTTCAATGATACACTGCATATTACGTTATATTATATGTATTTTCAATGATACACTGCAAATGACGTTATATTATAAGATGTTTTCAATGATACACTGCATATTACGTTATATTATGAGGTATTTTCAATGATGCACTGCATATTACGTTATACTATATGGTATTTTCAATGATACACTACAAATTACGATATATTATAAGGTATTTTCAATGATACACTGCATATTACGTTGTATTATAAGGTATTTTCATTGATAGACAAGAATTACCATATATTCCAAGGTATTTTCAATGATACACTGCATATTACGTTTTATTATAAGGTATTTTCAATGATACACTGCATATTACGTTTTATTATAAGGTATTTTCAATGATGCACTGCATATTACGTTATACTATATGGTATTTTCAATGATACACTACAAATTACGATATATTATAAGGTATTTTCAATGATACACTGCATATTACGTTATATTATTAGGTATTTTCAATGATACACTAAAAAATTACGATATATTATAGGGTATTTTCAATGATACACTACAAATTACGATGTATTATAAGGTATTTTCGATGATACACTGCATTTTACGATATATTAGAAGGTATTTTGATTGATACAGTTCAAATTACCATATATTATAAGGTATTTTCAATGATATACTGCACATTACGTTATATCATAAGGTATTTTCAATGATACACTGCATATTACGTTATATTATAAGATGTTTTCAATGATAAACTACTATATATTATAAGGTATTTTCAATGATGCACTGCATATTACGTTATACTATATGGTATTTTCAATGATACACTACAAATTACGATATATTATAAGGTATTTTCAATGATACACTGCATATTACGTTGTATTATAAGGTATTTTCATTGATAGACTAGAATTACCATATATTCTAAGGTATTTTCAATGATACACTGCATATTACATGTTATTATAAGGTACTATCAATGATACACTGCATATTACGTTTTATTATAAGGTATTTTCAATGATACACTGCATATTACGTTTTATTATAAGGTATTTTCAATGATGCACTGCATATTACGTTATACTATATGGTATTTTCAATGATACACTACAAATTACGATATATTATAAGGTATTTTCAATGATACACTGCATATTACGTTGTATTATAAGGTATTTTCATTGATAGACAAGAATTACCATATATGCTAAGGTATTTTCAATGATACACTGCATATTACGTTTTATTATAAGGTATTTTCAATGATACACTGCATATTACGTTTTATTATAAGGTATTTTCAATGATGCACTGCATATTACGTTATACTATATGGTATTTTCAATGATACACTACAAATTACGATATATTATAAGGTATTTTCAATGATACACAGCATATTACGTTATATTATTAGGTATTTTCAATGATACACTAAAAAATTACGATATATTATAGGGTATTTTCAATGATACACTACAAATTACGATATATTATAAGGTATTTTCGATGATACACTGCATATTACGATATATTAGAAGGTATTTTGATTGATACATTTCAAATTACCATATATTATAAGGTATTTTCAATGATACACTGCATATTACGTTATATCATAAGGTATTTTCAATGATAAAGTGCATATTAAGTTATATTATAAGATGTTTTCAATGATAAACTACTATATTTTATAAGGTATTTTCAATGATACACTGCATATTACGTTATATTATAAGGTATTTTTAATGATACACTACAAATTACGATATATTATAGGGTATTTTCAATGATACACTGCATATTACGTTATATTATAAGGTATTTTCAATGATACACTGCATATTACGTTATATCATAAGGAATTTTCAATGATACACTGCATATTTCGTTATATTATAAGGTATTTTCAATGATACACTGCATATTACGTTATATCATAAGGTATTTTCAATGATACACTGCATATTACGTTATATTATAAGGTATTTTCAATGATATACTGCATATTACGTTATATCATAATGTATCTTCAATGATACACTGCATATTACGTTATATTATAAGATGTTTTCAATGATAAACTACTATATATTATAAGGTATTTTCAATGATGCACTGCATATTACGTTATACTATATGGTATTTTCAATGATACACTACAAATTACGATATATTATAAGGTATTTTCAATGATACACTGCATATTACGTTGTATTATAAGGTATTTTCATTGATAGACTAGAATTACCATATATTCTAAGGTATTTTCAATGATACACTGCATATTACGTTTTATTATAAGGTATTTTCAATGATACACTGCATATTACGTTATATCATAAAGTATTTTCAATGATACACTGCATATTACGTTATATTATAAGGTATTTTCAATGATACAGTGCATATTACGTTATATTATAAGGTATTTTCAATGATGCACTGCATATTACGTTATACTATATGGTATTTTCAATGATACACTACAAATTACGATATATCATAATGTATCTTCAATGATACACTGCATATTACGTTATATTATAAGATGTTTTCAATGATAAACTACTATATATTATAAGGTATTTTCAATGATGCACTGCATATTACGTTATACTATATGGTATTTTCAATGATACACTACAAATTACGATATATTATAAGGTATTTTCAATGATACACTGCATATTACGTTGTATTATAAGGTATTTTCATTGATAGACTAGAATTACCATATATTCTAAGGTATTTTCAATGATACACTGCATATTACGTTTTATTATAAGGTATTTTCAATGATACACTGCATATTACGTTATATCATAAAGTATTTTCAATGATACACTGCATATTACGTTATATTATAAGGTATTTTCAATGATACACTGCATATTACGTTATATTATAAAGTATTTTCAATGATGCACTGCATATTACGTTATACTATATGGTATTTTCAATGATACACTACAAATTACGATATATTATAAGGTATTTTCAATGATACACTGCATATTACGTAATATTACAAGGTATTTTCAATGATACACTGCATATTACGTTATATTATAAGGTATTTTCAATGATGCACTGCATATTACGTTATACTATATGGTATTTTCAATGATACACTACAAATTACGATATATTATAAGGTATTTTCAATGATACACTGCATATTACGTTGTATTATAAGGTTTTTTCATTGATAGACTAGAATTACCATATATTCTAAGGTATTTTCAATGATACACTGCATATTACGTTTTATTATAAGGTATTATCAATGATACACTGCATATTACGTTATATTATATGGTATTTTCAATGATACACTGCATATTACGTTATATTATAAAGTATTTTCAATGATAAACTATATATTACGATATATTATATGGTATTTTCAATGATACACTGCATATTACGTTATATTATAAGGTATTTTCATTGATACACTACAAATTACCATATATTATAAGGTATTTTCAATGATACACTGCATATTACATTATATCATAAGGTATTTTCAATGATACACTGCATATTACGTTATATTATATGTATTTTCAATGATACACTGCAAATGACGTTATATTATAAGATGTTTTCAATGATACACTGCATATTACGTTATATTATGAGGTATTTTCAATGATGCACTGCATATTACGTTATACTATATGGTATTTTCAATGATACACTACAAATTACGATATATTATAAGGTATTTTCAATGATACACTGCATATTACGTTGTATTATAAGGTATTTTCATTGATAGACAAGAATTACCATATATTCCAAGGTATTTTCAATGATACACTGCATATTACGTTATATTATAAGGTATTTTCAATGATACACTGCATATTACGTTTTATTATAAGGTATTTTCAATGATGCACTGCATATTACGTTATACTATATGGTATTTTCAATGATACACTACAAATTACGATATATTATAAGGTATTTTCAATGATACACTGCATATTACGTTATATTATTAGGTATTTTCAATGATACACTAAAAAATTACGATATATTATAGGGTATTTTCAATGATACACTACAAATTACGATATATTATAAGGTATTTTCGATGATACACTGCATTTTACGATATATTAGAAGGTATTTTGATTGATACAGTTCAAATTACCATATATTATAAGGTATTTTCAATG
Source organism: Lasioglossum lativentre (assembly GCA_916610255.1). Taxonomy (NCBI): domain Eukaryota; kingdom Metazoa; phylum Arthropoda; class Insecta; order Hymenoptera; family Halictidae; genus Lasioglossum; species Lasioglossum lativentre. The sequence goes on along the minus strand of CAKAJI010000154.1, from coordinate 496,716 downwards.
ATATACTGCACATTACGTTATATCATAAGGTATTTTCAATGATACACTGCATATTACGTTATATTATAAGATGTTTTCAATGATAAACTACTATATATTATAAGGTATTTTCAATGATGCACTGCATATTACGTTATACTATATGGTATTTTCAATGATACACTACAAATTACGATATATTATAAGGTATTTTCAATGATACACTGCATATTACGTTGTATTATAAGGTATTTTCATTGATAGACTAGAATTACCATATATTCTAAGGTATTTTCAATGATACACTGCATATTACATGTTATTATAAGGTACTATCAATGATACACTGCATATTACGTTTTATTATAAGGTATTTTCAATGATACACTGCATATTACGTTTTATTATAAGGTATTTTCAATGATGCACTGCATATTACGTTATACTATATGGTATTTTCAATGATACACTACAAATTACGATATATTATAAGGTATTTTCAATGATACACTGCATATTACGTTGTATTATAAGGTATTTTCATTGATAGACAAGAATTACCATATATGCTAAGGTATTTTCAATGATACACTGCATATTACGTTTTATTATAAGGTATTTTCAATGATACACTGCATATTACGTTTTATTATAAGGTATTTTCAATGATGCACTGCATATTACGTTATACTATATGGTATTTTCAATGATACACTACAAATTACGATATATTATAAGGTATTTTCAATGATACACAGCATATTACGTTATATTATTAGGTATTTTCAATGATACACTAAAAAATTACGATATATTATAGGGTATTTTCAATGATACACTACAAATTACGATATATTATAAGGTATTTTCGATGATACACTGCATATTACGATATATTAGAAGGTATTTTGATTGATACATTTCAAATTACCATATATTATAAGGTATTTTCAATGATACACTGCATATTACGTTATATCATAAGGTATTTTCAATGATAAAGTGCATATTAAGTTATATTATAAGATGTTTTCAATGATAAACTACTATATTTTATAAGGTATTTTCAATGATACACTGCATATTACGTTATATTATAAGGTATTTTTAATGATACACTACAAATTACGATATATTATAGGGTATTTTCAATGATACACTGCATATTACGTTATATTATAAGGTATTTTCAATGATACACTGCATATTACGTTATATCATAAGGAATTTTCAATGATACACTGCATATTTCGTTATATTATAAGGTATTTTCAATGATACACTGCATATTACGTTATATCATAAGGTATTTTCAATGATACACTGCATATTACGTTATATTATAAGGTATTTTCAATGATATACTGCATATTACGTTATATCATAATGTATCTTCAATGATACACTGCATATTACGTTATATTATAAGATGTTTTCAATGATAAACTACTATATATTATAAGGTATTTTCAATGATGCACTGCATATTACGTTATACTATATGGTATTTTCAATGATACACTACAAATTACGATATATTATAAGGTATTTTCAATGATACACTGCATATTACGTTGTATTATAAGGTATTTTCATTGATAGACTAGAATTACCATATATTCTAAGGTATTTTCAATGATACACTGCATATTACGTTTTATTATAAGGTATTTTCAATGATACACTGCATATTACGTTATATCATAAAGTATTTTCAATGATACACTGCATATTACGTTATATTATAAGGTATTTTCAATGATACAGTGCATATTACGTTATATTATAAGGTATTTTCAATGATGCACTGCATATTACGTTATACTATATGGTATTTTCAATGATACACTACAAATTACGATATATCATAATGTATCTTCAATGATACACTGCATATTACGTTATATTATAAGATGTTTTCAATGATAAACTACTATATATTATAAGGTATTTTCAATGATGCACTGCATATTACGTTATACTATATGGTATTTTCAATGATACACTACAAATTACGATATATTATAAGGTATTTTCAATGATACACTGCATATTACGTTGTATTATAAGGTATTTTCATTGATAGACTAGAATTACCATATATTCTAAGGTATTTTCAATGATACACTGCATATTACGTTTTATTATAAGGTATTTTCAATGATACACTGCATATTACGTTATATTATAATGTATTTTCATTGATACACTACAAATTACCATATATTATAAGGTATTTTCAATGATACACTGCATATTACATTATATCATAACGTATTTTCAATGATACACTGCATATTACGTTATATTATATGTATTTTCAATGATACACTGCAAATGACGTTATATTATAAGATGTTTTCAATGATACACTGCATATTACGTTATATTATGAGGTATTTTCAATGATGCACTGCATATTACGTTATACTATATGGTATTTTCAATGATACACTACAAATTACGATATATTATAAGGTATTTTCAATGATACACTGCATATTACGTTGTATTATAAGGTATTTTCAATGATACACTGCATATTACGTTATATTATAAGGCATTTTCAATGATACACTGCATATTACGTTTTATTATAAGGTATTTTCAATGATACACTGCATATTACGTTATATCATAAAGTATTTTCAATGATACACTGCATATTACGTTATATTATAAGGTATTTTCAATGATACAGTGCATATTACGTTATATTATAAGGTATTTTCAATGATGCACTGCATATTACGTTATACTATATGGTATTTTCAATGATACACTACAAATTACGATATATTATAAGGTATTTTCAATGATACACTGCATATTACGTTGTATTATAAGGTATTTTCAATGATAGACTAGAATTACCATATATTCCAAGGTATTTTCAATGATACACTGCATATTACGTTTTATTATAAGGTATTTTCAATGATACACGGCATATTACGTTATATTATATGGTATTTTCAATGATACACTGCATATTACGTTATATTATAACGTATTTTCAATGATAAACTACATATTACGATATATTATATGGTATTTTCAATGATACACTGCATATTACGTTTTATTATAAGGTATTTTCAATGATACACGGCATATTACGTTATATTATATGGTATTTTCAATGATACACTGCATATTACGTTATATCATAAGGTATTTTCAATGATACACTGCATATTACGTTATATTATAAGGTATTTTCGATGATACACTGCATATTACGATATATTAGAAGGTATTTTCATTGATACAGTTCAAATTACCATATATTATAAGGTATTTTCAATGATATACTGCATATTACGTTATATCATAATGTATCTTCAATGATACACTGCATATTACGTTATATTATAAGATGTTTTCAATGATAAACTACTATATATTATAAGGTATTTTCAATGATGCACTGCATATTACGTTATACTATATGGTATTTTCAATGATACACTACAAATTACGATATATTATAAGGTATTTTCAATGACACACTGCATATTACGTTGTATTATAAGGTATTTTCAATGATACACTGCATATTACGTTATATTATAAGGTATTTTCAATGATACACTGCATATTACGTTATATTATAAGGTATTTTCAATGATACACTGCATATTACGTTATATCATAAGGTATTTTCAATGATACACTGCATATTACGTAATATTACAAGGTATTTTCAATGATACACTGCATATTACGTTATATTATAAGGTATTTTCAATGATGCACTGCATATTACGTTATACTATATGGTATTTTCAATGATACACTACAAATTACGATATATTATAAGGTATTTTCAATGATACACTGCATATTACGTTATATTATATGGTATTTTCAATGATACACTGCATATTACGTTATATTATAAAGTATTTTCAATGATAAACTATATATTACGATATATTATATGGTATTTTCAATGATACACTGCATATTACGATATATTATAAGGTATTTTCATTGATACACTACAAATTACCATATATTATAAGGTATTTTCAATGATACACTGCATATTACATTATATCATAAGGTATTTTCAATGATACACTGCATATTACGTTATATTATATGTATTTTCAATGATACACTGCAAATGACGTTATATTATAAGATGTTTTCAATGATACACTGCATATTACGTTATATTATGAGGTATTTTCAATGATGCACTGCATATTACGTTATACTATATGGTATTTTCAATGATACACTACAAATTACGATATATTATAAGGTATTTTCAATGATACACTGCATATTACGTTGTATTATAAGGTATTTTCAATGATACACTGCATATTACGTTATATTATAAGGCATTTTCAATGATGCACTGCATATTACGTTATACTATATGGTATTTTCAATGATACACTACAAATTACGATATATTATAAGGTATTTTCAATGATACACTGCATATTACGTTGTATTATAAGGTATTTTCAATGATAGACTAGAATTACCATATATTCCAAGGTATTTTCAATGATACACTGCATATTACGTTTTATTATAAGGTATTTTCAATGATACACGGCATATTACGTTATATTATATGGTATTTTCAATGATACACTGCATATTACGTTATATTATAACGTATTTTCAATGATAAACTACATATTACGATATATTATATGGTATTTTCAATGATACACTGCATATTACGTTTTATTATAAGGTATTTTCAATGATACACGGCATATTACGTTATATTATATGGTATTTTCAATGATACACTGCATATTACGTTATATCATAAGGTTTTTTCAATGATACACTGCATATTACGTTATATTATAAGGTATTTTCGATGATACACTGCATATTACGATATATTAGAAGGTATTTTCATTGATACAGTTCAAATTACCATATATTATAAGGTATTTTCAATGATATACTGCATATTACGTTATATCATAATGTATCTTCAATGATACACTGCATATTACGTTATATTATAAGATGTTTTCAATGATAAACTACTATATATTATAAGGTATTTTCAATGATGCACTGCATATTACGTTATACTATATGGTATTTTCAATGATACACTACAAATTACGATATATTATAAGGTATTTTCAATGACACACTGCATATTACGTTGTATTATAAGGTATTTTCAATGATACACTGCATATTACGTTATATTATAAGGTATTTTCAATGATACACTGCATATTACGTTATATTATAAGGTATTTTCAATGATACACTGCATATTACGTTATATCATAAGGTATTTTCAATGATACACTGCATATTACGTAATATTACAAGGTATTTTCAATGATACACTGCATATTACGTTATATTATAAGGTATTTTCAATGATGCACTGCATATTACGTTATACTATATGGTATTTTCAATGATACACTACAAATTACGATATATTATAAGGTATTTTCAATGATACACTGCATATTACGTTGTATTATAAGGTTTTTTCATTGATAGACTAGAATTACCATATATTCTAAGGTATTTTCAATGATACACTGCATATTACGTTTTATTATAAGGTATTATCAATGATACACTGCATATTACGTTATATTATATGGTATTTTCAATGATACACTGCATATTACGTTATATTATAAAGTATTTTCAATGATAAACTATATATTACGATATATTATATGGTATTTTCAATGATACACTGCATATTACGATATATTATAAGGTATTTTCATTGATACACTACAAATTACCATATATTATAAGGTATTTTCAATGATACACTGCATATTACATTATATCATAAGGTATTTTCAATGATACACTGCATATTACGTTATATTATATGTATTTTCAATGATACACTGCAAATGACGTTATATTATAAGATGTTTTCAATGATAAACTACTATATATTATAAGGTATTTTCAATGATACACTGCATATTACGTTATATTATAAGGTATTTTCAATGATACACTGCATATGACGTTATATTAAAAGATGTTTTCAATGATACACTGCATATTACGTTATATTATAAGATGTTTTCAATCATAAACTACTATATATTATAAGGTATTTTCAATGATGCACTGCATATTACGTTATACTATATGGTATTTTCAATGATACACTGCATATTACGTTATATTATATGGTATTTTCAATGATACACTGCATATTACGTTATATTATAAAGTATTTTCAATGATAAACTATATATTACGATATATTATATGGTATTTTCAATGATACACTGCATATTACGTTATATTATAAGGTATTTTGATTGATACAGTTCAAATTACCATATATTATAATGTATTTTCAATGATACACTGCATATTACATTATATCATAAGGTATTTTCAATGATAAACTGCATATTACGTTATACTATATGGTATTTTCAATGATACACTACAAATTACGATATATTATAAGGTATTTTCAATGATACACGGCATATTACGTTATATTATATGGTATTTTCAATGATACACTGCATATTACGTTATATTATAACGTATTTTCAATGATAAACTACATATTACGATATATTATATGGTATTTTCAATGATACACTGCATATTACGTTTTATTATAAGGTATTTTCAATGATACACGGCATATTACGTTATATTATATGGTATTTTCAATGATACACTGCATATTACGTTATATTATAACGTGTTTTCAATGATAAACTACATATTACGATATATTATATGGTATTTTCAATGATACACTGCATATTACGTTATATTATAAGGTATTTTCAATGATACACTGCATATTACGTTGTATTATAAGGTATTTTCATTGATAGACTAGAATTACCATATATTCTCAGGTATTTTCAATGATACATAGCATATTACGTTTTATTATAAGGTATTTTCAATGATACACTGCATATTACGTTATATCATAAGGTATTTTCAATGATTCACTGCATATTACGTTATATTATAAGATATTTTCAATGATAAACTACTATATATTATAAGGTATTTACAATGATACACTGCATATTACGTTATATCATAAGGTATTTTCAATGATACACTGCATATTACGTTGTATTATAAGGTATTTTCATTGATAGACTAGAATTACCATATATTCTCAGGTATTTTCAATGATACATAGCATATTACGTTTTATTATAAGGTATTTTCAATGATACACTGCATATTACGTTATATCATAAGGTTTTTTCAATGATACACTGCATATTACGTTATATTATAAGGTATTTTCAATGATACACTGCATATTACGTTATATTATAAGGTATTTTCAATGATACACTGCATATTACGTTTTATTATAAGGTATTTTCAATGATACACTGCATATTACATTATATTATTAGGTATTTTCAATGATACACTAAAAAATTACGATATATTATAAGGTATTTTCGATGATACACTGCATATTACGATATATTAGAAGGTATTTTGATTGATACAGTTCAAATTACCATATATTATAAGGTATTTTCAATGATATACTGCATATTACGGTATATCATAATGTATCTTCAATGATACACTGCATATTACGTTATATTATAAGATGTTTTCAATGATAAACTACTATATATTATAAGGTATTTTCAATGATGCACTGCATATTACGTTATACTATATGTATTTTCAATGATACACTACAAATTACGATATATTATAAGGTATTTTCAATGACACACTGCATATTACGTTGTATTATAAGGTATTTTCAATGATACACTGCATATTACGTTATATTATAAGGTATTTTCAATGATACACTGCATATTACGTTATATTATAAGGTATTTTCAATGATACACTGCATATTACGTTATATCATAAGGTATTTTCAATGATACACTGCATATTACGTAATATTACAAGGTATTTTCAATGATACACTGCATATTACGTTATATTATAAGGTATTTTCAATGATGCACTGCATATTACGTTATACTATATGGTATTTTCAATGATACACTACAAATTACGATATATTATAAGGTATTTTCAATGATACACTGCATATTACGTTGTATTATAAGGTTTTTTCATTGATAGACTAGAATTACCATATATTCTAAGGTATTTTCAATGATACACTGCATATTACGTTTTATTATAAGGTATTATCAATGATACACTGCATATTACGTTATATTATATGGTATTTTCAATGATACACTGCATATTACGTTATATTATAAAGTATTTTCAATGATAAACTATATATTACGATATATTATATGGTATTTTCAATGATACACTGCATATTACGATATATTATAAGGTATTTTCATTGATACACTACAAATTACCATATATTATAAGGTATTTTCAATGATACACTGCATATTACATTATATCATAAGGTATTTTCAATGATACACTGCATATTACGTTATATTATATGTATTTTCAATGATACACTGCAAATGACGTTATATTATAAGATGTTTTCAATGATAAACTACTATATATTATAAGGTATTTTCAATGATAAACTATATATTACGATATATTATATGGTATTTTCAATGATACACTGCATATTACGATATATTATAAGGTATTTTCATTGATACACTACAAATTACCATATATTATAAGGTATTTTCAATGATACACTGCAATATTACATTATATCATAAGGTATTTTCAATGATACACTGCATATTACGTTATATTATATGTATTTTCAATGATACACTGCAAATGACGTTATATTATAAGATGTTTTCAATGATAAACTACTATATATTATAAGGTATTTTCAATGATACACTGCATATTACGTTATATTATAAGGTATTTTCAATGATACACTGCATATGACGTTATATTAAAAGATGTTTTCAATGATACACTGCATATTACGTTATATTATAAGATGTTTTCAATCATAAACTACTATATATTATAAGGGTATTTTCAATGATGCACTGCATATTACGTTATACTATATGGTATTTTCAATGATACACTGCATATTACGTTATATTATATGGTATTTTCAATGATACACTGCATATTACGTTATATTATAAAGTATTTTCAATGATAAACTATATATTACGATATATTATATGGTATTTTCAATGATACACTGCATATTACGTTATATTATAAGGTATTTTGATTGATACAGTTCAAATTACCATATATTATAAGGTATTTTCAATGATATACTGCACATTACGTTATATCATAAGGTATTTTCAATGATACACTGCATATTACGTTATATTATAAGATGTTTTCAATCATAAACTACTATATATTATAAGGTATTTTCAATGATGCACTGCATATTACGTTATACTATATGGTATTTTCAATGATACACTACAAATTACGATATATTATAAGGTATTTTCAATGATACACTGCATATTACGTTGTATTATAAGGTATTTTCATTGATAGACTAGAATTACCATATATTCTAAGGTATTTTCAATGATACACTGCATATTACATGTTATTATAAGGTACTTTCAATGATACACTGCATATTACGTTATATTATAAGGTATTTTCAATGATACACTGCATATTACGTTATATTATAAGGTATTTTCATTGATACACTACAAATTACCATATATTATAATGTATTTTCAATGATACACTGCATATTACATTATATCATAAGGTATTTTCAATGATAAACTGCATATTACGTTATACTATATGGTATTTTCAATGATACACTACAAATTACGATATATTATAAGGTATTTTCAATGATACACTGCATATTACGTTGTATTATAAGGTATTTTCATTGATAGACAAGAATTACCATATATTCTAAGGTATTTTCAATGATACACTGCATATTACGTTTTATTATAAGGTATTTTCAATGATACACTGCATATTACGTTTTTATTATAAGGTATTTTCAATGATGCACTGCATATTACGTTATACTATATGGTATTTTCAATGATACACTACAAATTACGATATATTATAAGGTATTTTCAATGATACACTGCATATTACGTTATATTATTAGGTATTTTCAATGATACACTAAAAAATTACGATATATTATAGGGTATTTTCAATGATACACTACAAATTACGATATATTATAAGGTATTTTCGATGATACACTGCATTTTACGATATATTAGAAGGTATTTTGATTGATACAGTTCAAATTACCATATATTATAAGGTATTTTCAATGATATACTGCACATTACGTTATATCCTAAGGTATTTTCAATGATACACTGCATATTACGTTATATTATAAGATGTTTTCAATGATAAACTACTATATATTATAAGGTATTTTCAATGATGCACTGCATATTACGTTATACTATATGGTATTTTCAATGATACACTACAAATTACGATATATTATAAGGTATTTTCAATGATACACTGCATATTACGTTGTATTATAAGGTATTTTCATTGATAGACTAGAATTACCATATATTCTACGGTATTTTCAATGATACACTGCATATTACATGTTATTATAAGGTACTTTCAATGATACACTGCATATTACGTTATCTTATAAGGTATTTTCAATGATACACTGCATATTACGTTTTATTATAAGGTATTTTCAATGATACACGGCATATTACGTTATATTATATGTTATTTTCAATGATACACTGCATATTACGTTATATTATAACGTATTTTCAATGATAAACTACATATTACGATATATTATATGGTATTTTCAATGATACACTGCATATTACGTTTTATTATAAGGTATTTTCATTGATACACTACAAATTACCATATATTATAAGGTATTTTCAATGATACACTGCATATTACGTTATATTATATGGTATTTTCAATGATACACTGCATATTACGTTATATTATAAAGTATTTTCAATGATAAACTATATATTACGATATATTATATGGTATTTTCAATGATACACTGCATATTACGTTATATTATAAGGTATTTTGATTGATACAGTTCAAATTACCATATATTATAAGGTATTTTCAATGATATACTGCACATTACGTTATATCATAAGGTATTTTCAATGATACACTGCATATTACGTTATATTATAAGATGTTTTCAATCATAAACTACTATATATTATAAGGTATTTTCAATGATGCACTGCATATTACGTTATACTATATGGTATTTTCAATGATACACTACAAATTACGATATATTATAAGGTATTTTCAATGATACACTGCATATTACGTTGTATTATAAGGTATTTTCATTGATAGACTAGAATTACCATATATTCTAAGGTATTTTCAATGATACACTGCATATTACATGTTATTATAAGGTACTTTCAATGATACACTGCATATTACGTTATATTATAAGGTATTTTCAATGATACACTGCATATTACGTTATATTATAAGGTATTTTCATTGATACACTACAAATTACCATATATTATAAGGTATTTTCAATGATACACTGCATATTACATTATATCATAAGGTATTTTCAATGATAAACTGCATATTACGTTATACTATATGGTATTTTCAATGATACACTACAAATTACGATATATTATAAGGTATTTTCAATGATACACTGCATATTACGTTGTATTATAAGGTATTTTCATTGATAGACAAGAATTACCATATATTCTAAGGTATTTTCAATGATACACTGCATATTACGTTTTATTATAAGGTATTTTCAATGATACACTGCATATTACGTTTTATTATAAGGTATTTTCAATGATGCACTGCATATTACGTTATACTATATGGTATTTTCAATGATACACTACAAATTACGATATATTATAAGGTATTTTCAATGATACACTGCATATTACGTTATATTATTAGGTATTTTCAATGATACACTAAAAAATTACGATATATTATAGGGTATTTTCAATGATACACTACAAATTACGATATATTATAAGGTATTTTCGATGATACACTGCATTTTACGATATATTAGAAGGTATTTTGATTGATACAGTTCAAATTACCATATATTATAAGGTATTTTCAATGATATACTGCACATTACGTTATATCCTAAGGTATTTTCAATGATACACTGCATATTACGTTATATTATAAGATGTTTTCAATGATAAACTACTATATATTATAAGGTATTTTCAATGATGCACTGCATATTACGTTATACTATATGGTATTTTCAATGATACACTACAAATTACGATATATTATAAGGTATTTTCAATGATACACTGCATATTACGTTGTATTATAAGGTATTTTCATTGATAGACTAGAATTACCATATATTATAAGGTATTTTCAATGATATACTGCACATTACGTTATATCCTAAGGTATTTTCAATGATACACTGCATATTACGTTATATTATAAGATGTTTTCAATGATAAACTACTATATATTATAAGGTATTTTCAATGATGCACTGCATATTACGTTATACTATATGGTATTTTCAATGATACACTACAAATTACGATATATTATAAGGTATTTTCAATGATACACTGCATATTACGTTGTATTATAAGGTATTTTCATTGATAGACTAGAATTACCATATATTCTAAGGTATTTTCAATGATACACTGCATATTACATGTTATTATAAGGTACTTTCAATGATACACTGCATATTACGTTATATTATAAGGTCTTTTCAATGATACACTGCATATTACGTTATATTATAAGGCATTTTCAATGATACACTGCAAATGACGTTATATTATAAGATGTTTTCAATGATACACTGCATATTACGTTATATTATGAGGTATCTTCAATGATGCACTGCATATTACGTTATACTATATGGTATTTTCAATGATACACTACAAATTACGATATATTATAAGGTATTTTCAATGATACACTGCATATTACGTTGTATTATAAGGTATTTTCATTGATAGACAAGAATTACCATATATTCTAAGGTATTTTCAATGATACACTGCATATTACGTTTTATTATAAGGTATTTTCAATGATACACTGCATATTACGTTTTATTATAAGGTATTTTCAATGATACACTGCATATTACGTTGTATTATAAGGTATTTTCATTGATAGACAAGAATTACCATATATTCTAAGGTATTTTCAATGATACACTGCATATTACGTTTTATTATAAGGTATTTTCAATGATACACTGCATATTACGTTATATCATAAAGTATTTTCAATGATACACTGCATATTACGTTATATTATAAGGTATTTTCAATGATACAGTGCATATTACGTTATATTATAAGGTATTTTCAATGATGCACTGCATATTACGTTATACTATATGGTATTTTCAATGATACACTACAAATTACGATATATTATAAGGTATTTTCAATGATACACTGCATATTACGATATATTATTAGGTATTTTCAATGGTACACTAAAAAATTACGATATATTATAGGGTATTTTCAATGATACACTGCATATTACGTTATATTATAAGGTATTTTCAATGATACAGTGCATATTACGTTATATTATAAGGTATTTTCAATGATGCACTGCATATTACGTTATACTATATGGTATTTTCAATGATACACTACAAATTACGATATATTATAAGGTATTTTCAATGATACACGGCATATTACGTTATATTATATGGTATTTTCAATGATACAGAGCATATTACGTTGTATTATAAGGTATTTTCATTGATACACTACAAATTACGATATATTATAAGGTATTTTCAATGATACACTGCATATTACGTTATATTATAAGGTATTTTCAATGATACACTGCATATTACGTTTTATTATAAGGTATTTTCAATGATACACTGCATATTACATTATATTATTAGGTATTTTCAATGATACACTAAAAAATTACGATATATTATAAGGTATTTTCGATGATACACTGCATATTACGATATATTAGAAGGTATTTTGATTGATACAGTTCAAATTACCATATATTATAATGTATTTTCAATGATATACTGCATATTACGTTATATCATAATGTATCTTCAATGATACACTGCATATTACGTTATATTATAAGATGTTTTCAATGATAAACTACTATATATTATAAGGTATTTTCAATGATGCACTGCATATTACGTTATACTATATGGTATTTTCAATGATACACTACAAATTACGATATATTATAAGGTATTTTCAATGATACACTGCATATTACGTTGTATTATAAGGTATTTTCATTGATAGACTAGAATTACCATATATTCTAAGGTATTTTCAATGATACACTGCATATTACGTTTTATTATAAGGTATTTTCAATGATACACTGCATATTACATTATATTATAAAGTATTTTCAATGATGCACTGCATATTACGTTATACTATATGGTATTTTCAATGATACACTACAAATTACGATATATTATAAGGTATTTTCAATGATACACTGCATATTACGTTGTATTATAAGGTTTTTTCATTGATAGACTAGAATTACCATATATTCTAAGGTATTTTCAATGATACACTGCATATTACGTTTTATTATAAGGTATTTTCAATGATACACTGCATATTACGTTATATTATATGGTATTTTCAATGATACACTGCATATTACGTTATATTATAAAGTATTTTCAATGATAAACTATATATTACGATATATTATATGGTATTTTCAATGATACACTGCATATTACGTTGTATTATAAGGTATTTTCATTGATAGACTAGAATTACCATATATTCTAAGGTATTTTCAATGATACACTGCATATTACGTTATATTATAAGGTATTTTAAATGATACACTGCATATTACGTTATATTATAAGGTATTTTCAATGATGCACTGCATATTACGTTATACTATATGGTATTTTCAATGATACACTACAAATTACGATATATTATAAGGTATTTTCAATGATACACTGTATATTACGTTGTATTATAAGGTATTTTCATTGATAGACTAGAATTACCATATATTCTAAGGTATTTTCAATGATACACTGCATATTACGTTTTATTATAAGGTATTTTTAATGATACACTGCATATTACGTTATATCATAAAGTATTTTCAATGATACACTGCATATTACGTTATATTATAAGGTATTTTCAATGATACAGTGCATATTACGTTATATTATAATTTATTTTCAATGATGCACTGCATATTACGTTGTATTATAAGGTTTTTTCATTGATAGACTAGAATTACCATATATTCTAAGGTATTTTCAATGATACACTGCATATTACGTTTTATTATAAGGTATTTTCAATGATACACTGCATATTACGTTATATTATATGGTATTTTCAATGATACACTGCATATTACGTTATATTATAAAGTATTTTCAATGACAAAATATATATTACGATATATTATATGGTATTTTCAATGATACACTGCATATTACGTTATATTATAAGGTATTTTCATTGATACACTACAAATTACCATATATTATAAGGTATTTTCAATGATACACTGCATATTACATTATATCATAAGGTATTTTCAATGATACACTGCATATTACGTTATATTATAAGGTATTTTCAATGATACACTGCATATGACGTTATATTATAAGATGTTTTCAATGATACACTGCATATTACGTTATATTATGAGGTATTTTCAATGATACACTGCATATTACGTTATATTATAAGGTATTTTTAATGATACACTACAAATTACGATATATTATAAGGTATTTTCAATGATACACTGCATATTACGTTATATTATAACGTATTTTCCATGATAAACTATATATTACGATATATTATATGGTATTTTCAATGATACACTGCATATTACGTTATATTATAAGGTATTTTCAATGATGCACTGCATATTACGTTATACTATATGGTATTTTCAATGATACACTACAAATTACGATATATTATAAGGTATTTTCAATGATACACTGTATATTACGTTGTATTATAAGGTATTTTCATTGATAGACTAGAATTACCATATATTCTCAGGTATTTTCAATGATACACTGCATATTACGTTTTATTATAAGGTATTTTTAATGATACACTGCATATTACGTTATATCATAAAGTATTTTCAATGATACACTGCATATTACGTTATATTATAAGGTATTTTCAATGATACAGTGCATATTACGTTATATTATAATTTATTTTCAATGATGCACTGCATATTACGTTATATTATAAGGTATTTTCAATGATACACTGCATATTACGATATATTAGAAGGTATTTTGATTGATACAGTTCAAATTACCATATATTATAAGGTATTTTCAATGATATACTGCATATTACGTTATATCATAATGTATCTTCAATGATACACTGCATATTACGTTATATTATAAGATGTTTTCAATGATAAACTACTATATATTATAAGGTATTTTCAATGATGCACTGCATATTACGTTATACTATATGGTATTTTCAATGATACACTACAAATTACGATATATTATAAGGTATTTTCAATGATACACTGCATATTACGTTGTATTATAAGGTTTTTTCATTGATAGACTAGAATTACCATATATTCTAAGGTATTTTCAATGATACACTGCATATTACGTTTTATTATAAGGTATTTTCAATGATACACTGCATATTACGTTATATTATATGGTATTTTCAATGATACACTGCATATTACGTTATATTATAAAGTATTTTCAATGATAAACTATATATTACGATATATTATATGGTATTTTCAATGATACACTGCATATTACGTTATATTATAAGGTATTTTCATTGATACACTACAAATTACCATATATTATAAGGTATTTTCAATGATACACTGCATATTACATTATATCATAAGGTATTTTCAATGATACACTGCATATTACGTTATATTATAAGGTATTTTCAATGATACACTGCATATGACGTTATATTATAAGATGTTTTCAATGATACACTGCATATTACGTTATATTATGAGGTATTTTCAATGATACACTGCATATTACGTTATATTATAAGGTATTTTTAATGATACACTGCATATTACGTTATATTATAAGGTATTTTCAATGATGCACTGCATATTACGTTATACTATATGGTATTTTCAATGATACACTACAAATTACGATATATTATAAGGTATTTTCAATGATACACTGTATATTACGTTGTATTATAAGGTATTTTCATTGATGGACTAGAATTACCATATATTCTAAGGTATTTTCAATGATACACTGCATATTACGTTTTATTATAAGGTATTTTTAATGATACACTGCATATTACGTTATATCATAAAGTATTTTCAATGATACACTGCATATTACGTTATATTATAAGGTATTTTCAATGATACAGTGCATATTACGTTATATTATAATTTATTTTCAATGATGCACTGCATATTACGTTATACTATATGGTATTTTCAATGATACACTACAAATTACGATATATTATAAGGTATTTTCAATGATACACTGCATATTACGTTGTATTATAAGGTATTTTCATTGATAGACTAGAATTACCATATATTCCAAGGTATTTTCATTGATACACTGCATATTACGTTTTATTATAAGGTATTTTCAATGATACACGGCAAATTACGTTATATTATATGGTATTTTCAATGATACACTGCATATTACGTTATATTATAACGTATTTTCAATGATAAACTACATATTACGATATATTATATGGTATTTTCAATGATACACTGCATATTACGTTATATTATAAGGTATTTTCATTGATACACTAGAAATTACCATATATTATAAGGTATTTTCAATGATACACTGCATATTACATTATATCATAAGGTATTTTCAATGATACACTGCATATGACGTTATATTATAAGATGTTTTCAATGATACACTGCATATTACGTTATATTATGAGGTATTTTCAATGATACACTGCATATTACGTTATATTATAAGGTATTTTTAATGATACACTACAAATTACGATATATTATAAGGTATTTTCAATGATACACTGCATATTACGTTATATTATAACGTATTTTCCATGATAAACTATATATTACGATATATTATATGGTATTTTCAATGATACACTGCATATTACGTTATATTATAAGGTATTTTCAATGATGCACTGCATATTACGTTATACTATATGGTATTTTCAATGATACACTACAAATTACGATATATTATAAGGTATTTTCAATGATACACTGTATATTACGTTGTATTATAAGGTATTTTCATTGATAGACTAGAATTACCATATATTCTCAGGTATTTTCAATGATACACTGCATATTACGTTTTATTATAAGGTATTTTTAATGATACACTGCATATTACGTTATATCATAAAGTATTTTCAATGATACACTGCATATTACGTTATATTATAAGGTATTTTCAATGATACAGTGCATATTACGTTATATTATAATTTATTTTCAATGATGCACTGCATATTACGTTATATTATAAGGTATTTTCAATGATACACTGCATATTACGATATATTAGAAGGTATTTTGATTGATACAGTTCAAATTACCATATATTATAAGGTATTTTCAATGATATACTGCATATTACGTTATATCATAATGTATCTTCAATGATACACTGCATATTACGTTATATTATAAGATGTTTTCAATGATAAACTACTATATATTATAAGGTATTTTCAATGATGCACTGCATATTACGTTATACTATATGGTATTTTCAATGATACACTACAAATTACGATATATTATAAGGTATTTTCAATGATACACTGCATATTACGTTGTATTATAAGGTTTTTTCATTGATAGACTAGAATTACCATATATTCTAAGGTATTTTCAATGATACACTGCATATTACGTTTTATTATAAGGTATTTTCAATGATACACTGCATATTACGTTATATTATATGGTATTTTCAATGATACACTGCATATTACGTTATATTATAAAGTATTTTCAATGATAAACTATATATTACGATATATTATATGGTATTTTCAATGATACACTGCATATTACGTTATATTATAAGGTATTTTCATTGATACACTACAAATTACCATATATTATAAGGTATTTTCAATGATACACTGCATATTACATTATATCATAAGGTATTTTCAATGATACACTGCATATTACGTTATATTATAAGGTATTTTCAATGATACACTGCATATGACGTTATATTATAAGATGTTTTCAATGATACACTGCATATTACGTTATATTATGAGGTATTTTCAATGATACACTGCATATTACGTTATATTATAAGGTATTTTTAATGATACACTGCATATTACGTTATATTATAAGGTATTTTCAATGATGCACTGCATATTACGTTATACTATATGGTATTTTCAATGATACACTACAAATTACGATATATTATAAGGTATTTTCAATGATACACTGTATATTACGTTGTATTATAAGGTATTTTCATTGATGGACTAGAATTACCATATATTCTAAGGTATTTTCAATGATACACTGCATATTACGTTTTATTATAAGGTATTTTTAATGATACACTGCATATTACGTTATATCATAAAGTATTTTCAATGATACACTGCATATTACGTTATATTATAAGGTATTTTCAATGATACAGTGCATATTACGTTATATTATAATTTATTTTCAATGATGCACTGCATATTACGTTATACTATATGGTATTTTCAATGATACACTACAAATTACGATATATTATAAGGTATTTTCAATGATACACTGCATATTACGTTGTATTATAAGGTATTTTCATTGATAGACTAGAATTACCATATATTCCAAGGTATTTTCATTGATACACTGCATATTACGTTTTATTATAAGGTATTTTCAATGATACACGGCAAATTACGTTATATTATATGGTATTTTCAATGATACACTGCATATTACGTTATATTATAACGTATTTTCAATGATAAACTACATATTACGATATATTATATGGTATTTTCAATGATACACTGCATATTACGTTATATTATAAGGTATTTTCATTGATACACTAGAAATTACCATATATTATAAGGTATTTTCAATGATACACTGCATATTACATTATATCATAAGGTATTTTCAATGATACACTGCATATTACGTTATATTATAAGGTATTTACAATGATACACTGCATATTACGTTATATCATAAGGTATTTTCAATGATACACTGCATATTACGTTGTATTATAAGGTATTTTCATTGATAGACTAGAATTACCATATATTCTAAGGTATTTTCAATGATACACAGCATATTACGTTTTATTATAAGGTATTTTCAATGATACACTGCATATTACGTTATATCATAAGGTATTTTCAATGATACACTGCATATTACGTTATATTATAAGGTATTTTCAATGATACACTGCATATTACGTTTTATTATAAGGAATTTTCAATGATACACTGCATATTACGTTATATTATATGGTATTTTCAATGATACACTGCATATTACGTTATATTATAAAGTATTTTCAATGATAAACTATATATTACGATATATTATATGGTATTTTCAATGATACAGTGCATATGACGTTATATTATAAGATGTTTTCAATGATACACTGCATATTACGTTATATTATGAGGTATTTTCAATGATACACTGCATATTACGTTATATTATAAGGTATTTTTAATAATACACTACAAATTACGATATATTATAAGGTATTTTCAATGATACACTGCATATTACGTTATATTATAACGTATTTTCCATGATAAACTATATATTACGATATATTATATGGTATTTTCAATGATACACTGCATATTACATTATATTATAAGGTATTTTCGTTGATACATTACAAATTACCAAATATTATAAGGTATTTTCAATGATACACTGCATATTACGTTATATCATAAGGTACTTTCAATGATACACTGCATATTACGTTATATCATAAGGTATTTTCAATGATACACTGCATATTACGTTATATCATAAGGTATTTTCAATGATACACTGCATATTACGTTATATTATAAGGTATTTTAAATGATACACTGCATATTACGTTATATTATAAGGTATTTTTCAATGATGCACTGCATATTACGTTATACTATATGGTATTTTCAATGATACACTACAAATTACGATATATTATAAGGTATTTTCAATGATACACTATATATTACGTTGTATTATAAGGTATTTTCATTGATAGACTAGAATTACCATATATTCTCAGGTATTTTCAATGATACACTGCATATTACGTTATATCATAAAGTATTTTCAATGATACACTGCATATTACGTTATATTATAAGGTATTTTCAATGATACAGTGCATATTACGTTATATTATAATTTATTTTCAATGATGCACTGCATATTACGTTATATTATAAGGTATTTTCAATGATACACTGCATATTACGATATATTAGAAGGTATTTTGATTGATACAGTTCAAATTACCATATATTATAAGGTATTTTCAATGATATACTGCATATTACGTTATATCATAATGTATCTTCAATGATACACTGCATATTACGTTATATTATAAGATGTTTTCAATGATAAACTACTATATATTATAAGGTATTTTCAATGATGCACTGCATATTACGTTATACTATATGGTATTTTCAATGATACACTACAAATTACGATATATTATAAGGTATTTTCAATGATACACTGCATATTACGTTGTATTATAAGGTATTTTCATTGATAGACTAGAATTACCATATATTCTAAGGTATTTTCAATGATACACTGCATATTACGTTTTATTATAAGGTATTTTGAATGATACACTGCATATTACGTTATATTATAAGATATTTTCAATGATACACTGCATATTACGTTATATTATAAGGTATTTTCAATGATGCACTGCATATTACGTTATATCATAAAGTATTTTCAATGATACACTGCATATTACGTTTTATTATAAGGTATTTTCAATGATACACTGCATATTACATTATATTATTAGGTATTTTCAATGATACACTAAAAAATTACGATATATTATAAGGTATTTTCGATGATACACTGCATATTACGATATATTAGAAGGTATTTTGATTGATACAGTTCAAATTACCATATATTATAATGTATTTTCAATGATATACTGCATATTACGTTATATCATAATGTATCTTCAATGATACACTGCATATTACGTTATATTATAAGATGTTTTCAATGATAAACTACTATATATTATAAGGTATTTTCAATGATGCACTGCATATTACGTTATACTATATGGTATTTTCAATGATACACTACAAATTACGATATATTATAAGGTATTTTCAATGATACACTGCATATTACGTTGTATTATAAGGTATTTTCATTGATAGACTAGAATTACCATATATTCTAAGGTATTTTCAATGATACACTGCATATTACGTTTTATTATAAGGTATTTTCAATGATACACTGCATATTACATTATATTATAAAGTATTTTCAATGATGCACTGCATATTACGTTATACTATATGGTATTTTCAATGATACACTACAAATTACGATATATTATAAGGTATTTTCAATGATACACTGCATATTACGTTGTATTATAAGGTATTTTCAATGATACACTGCATATTACGTTATATTATAAGGTATTTTCAATGATACACTGCATATTACGTTATATTATAATGTATTTTCAATGATGCACTGCATATTACGTTATACTATATGGTATTTTCAATGATACACTACAAATTACGATATATTATAAGGTATTTTCAATGATACACTTCATATTACGTTGTATTATAAGGTATTTTCATTGATAGACTAGAATTACCATATATTCTAAGGTATTTTCAATGACACACTGCATATTACGTTATATTATAAGGTATTTTCAATGATACACTGCATATTACGTTATATTATAAGGTATTTTCAATGATGCACTGCATATTACGTTATACTATATGGTATTTTCAATGATACACTACAAATTACGATATATTATAAGGTATTTTCAATGATACACTGCATATTACGTTGTATTATAAGGTTTTTTCATTGATAGAATAGAATTACCATATATTCTAAGGTATTTTCAATGATACACTGCATATTACGTTTTATTAGAAGGTATTTTCAATGATACACTGCATATTACGTTATATTATAAGGTATTTTCAATGATACACTGCATATTACGTTATATTATAAGGTATTTTCAATGATGCACTGCATATTACGTTATACTATATGGTATTTTCAATGATACACTACAAATTACGATATATAATAAGGTATTTTCAATGATACACTGCATATTACGTTGTATTATAAGGTATTTTCATTGATAGACTAGAATTACCATATATTTTAAGGTATTTTCAATTATACACTGCATATTACGTTTTATTATAAGGTACTTTCAATGATACACTGCATATTACGTTATATTATAAGGTATTTTCAATGATGCACTGCATATTACGTTATATTATATGGTATTTTCAATGATACACTACAAATTACGATATATTATAAGGTATTTCCAATGATACACTGCATATTACGTTATATTATAAGGTATTTTCATGATACACTGCATATTACGTCATATTATAAGGTATTTTCAATGATACACTGCATATTACGTTATATTATAAGGTATTTTCAATGATACACAGAATATTACGTTTTATAATAAGGTATTTTCAATGATAAACTACTATATATTATAAGGTATTTTCAATGATACACTACAAATTACGATATATTACAAGGTATTTTCAATGATACACTGCATATTACGTTATATTATAAGGTATTTTCAATGATACACTGCATATTACGTTATATTATAACGTATTTTCAATGATAAACTATATATTACGATATAATATATGGTATTTTCAATGATACACTGCATATTACATTATATTATAAGGTATTTTCGTTGATACATTACAAATTACCATATATTATAAGGTATTTTCAATGATACACTGCATATTACGTTATATTATAACGTATTTTCAATGATAAACTATATATTACGATATAATATATGGTATTTTCAATGATACACTGCATATTACATTATATTATAAGGTATTTTCGTTGATACATTACAAATTACCATATATTATAAGGTATTTTCAATGATACACTACAAATTACGATATAGTATAAGGTATTTCCAATGATACACTGCATATTATACATATAATAAGGTATTTTGAATGATACACTGCATATTACGTTATATTATAAGGTATTTTCATTGATAGACTAGAATTACCATATATTCTAAGGTATTTTCAATGATACACTGCATATTACGTTAAATTATAAGGTATTTTCAATGATACACTGCATATTACGTTTTATTATAAGGTATTTCGATGATACACTGCATATTACGTTATATTATAAGGTATTTTCAATGATACACTGCATATTACGTTTTATTATAAGGTATTTTCGATGATACACTGCATATTACGTTATATTATTAGGTATTTTCAATGATACACTAAAAAATTACGATATATTATAAGGTATTTCCAATGATACACTGCATATTACGTTATATTATAAGGTATTTTCAATGATACACTGCATATTACGTCATATTATAAGATATTTTCAATGATACACTGCATATTACGTTATATTATAAGGTATTTTCATTGATACACTACAAATTACCATATATTATAAGGTATTTTCAATGATACACAGAATGTTACGTTATATTATAAGGTATTTTCAATGATACACAGAATATTGCGTTATATTATAAGGTATTTTCAATGATAAACTACTATATATTATAAGGTATTTTCAATGATACACTGCATATTACGTTCTATTATAGGTATTTTCAATGATACACTGCATATTACGTTATATTATAAGGTATTTTCATTGATACACTACAAATTACCATATATTATAAGGTATTTTCAATGATACACTACAAATTACGATATAGTATAAGGTATTTCCAATGATACACTGCATATTACGTTATATTATAAGGTATTTTGAATGATACACTGCATATTGCGTTATAATATAAGGTATTTTCAATGATACACTGCATATTACGTTATATTATAAGGTATTTTCAATGATACACAGAATGTTACGTTATATTATAAGGTATTTTCAATGATAAACTACTATATATTATGAGGTATTTTCAATGATACACTGCATATTACGTTATATTATAAGGTATTTTCAATGATACACCGCATATTACGTTATATTATAATGTATTTTCAATGATACACTGCATATTACGTTATATTATAAGGTATTTTCAATGATACACTGCATATTACGTTATATTATAAGGTATTTTCATTGATACACTACAAATTACCATATATTATGAGGTATCTTCAATGATACACTGCATATTACGTTATATTATAAGGTATTTTCAATGATAAACTACTATATATTACAAGGTATTTTCAATGATACACTGCATATTACGTTATATTATAAGGTATTTTCAATGATACACCGCATATTACGTTATATTCTAATGTATTTTCAATGATACACTGCATATTACGTTATATTATAAGGCATTTTCAATGGTACACTGCATATTTCGTTATAATATAAGGTATTTTCATTGATACACTACAAATTACCATATATTATAAGGTATTTTCAATGATACACTGCATATACGTTATATCATAAGGTACTTTCAACGATACACTGCATATTACGTTATATTATAAGGTATTTTCAATCATAAACTACTATATATTACAAGGTATTTTCAATGATACACTACAAATTACGATATATTATAGGTATTTTCAATGATACACTGCATATAACTTTATATTATAAGGTATTTTCAATGATACACTGCATATTACCTTATATTAAAATGTATTTTCAATGATACACAGAATATTACGTTATATTATAAGGTATTTTCAATGATACACAGAATATTACGTTATATTATAAGGTATTTTCATTGATACACTACAAATTACCATATATTATAAGGTATTTTCAATGATACACTACAAATTACGATATATTATAAGGTATTTTCAATGATAAACTACTATATATTATAACGTATTTTCAATGATACACTGCATATTACGTTATATTATAAGGTATTTTCAATGATACACTGCATATTACGTTATATTATAAGGTATTTTCAATGATACACTACAAATTACGATATATTATAAGGTATTTTCAATGATACACTGCATATTACGTTATATTATAATGTATTTTCAATGATACACTGCATATTACGTTATATTATAAGGTATTTTCAATATACACTGCATATTACGTTATATTATAAGGTATTTTCAATGATAGACTGCATATTACATTATATTATAAGGTATTTTCAATGATAGACTGCATATTACGTTATATTATGAGGTATTTTCAATGATACACTGCATATTACGTTATATTATCAGGTATTTTCAATGATACTCTGCATATTACATTATATTATAAGGTATTTTCAATGATAGACTGCATATTACGTTATATTGTGAGGTATTTTCAATGATAGACTGCATATTACGTTATATTATAAAGTATTTTCAATGAATTACTGCATATTACGTTATATTATAAGGTATTTTCAATGATACACTGCATATTACGTTATATTATAAGGTATTTCCAATGATACACTGCATATTACGTTATATTATAAGGTATTTTCAATGATACACTGCATATTACGTCATATTATAAGATATTTTCAATGATACACTGCATATTACGTTATATTATAAGGTATTTTCATTGATACACTACAAATTACCATATATTATAAGGTATTTTCAATGATACACAGAATGTTACGTTATATTATAAGGTATTTTCAATGATACACAGAATATTGCGTTATATTATAAGGTATTTTCAATGATAAACTACTATATATTATAAGGTATTTTCAATGATACACTGCATATTACGTTCTATTATAAGGTATTTTCAATGATACACTGCATATTACGTTATATTATAAGGTATTTTCATTGATACACTACAAATTACCATATATTATAAGGTATTTTCAATGATACACTACAAATTACGATATAGTATAAGGTATTTCCAATGATACACTGCATATTACGTTATATTATAAGGTATTTTGAATGATACACTGCATATTGCGTTATAATATAAGGTATTTTCAATGATACACTGCATATTACGTTATATTATAAGGTATTTTCAATGATACACAGAATGTTACGTTATATTATAAGGTATTTTCAATGATAAACTACTATATATTATGAGGTATTTTCAATGACACACTGCATATTACGTTATATTATAAGGTATTTTCAATGATACAACCGCATATTACGTTATATTATAATGTATTTTCAATGATACACTGCATATTACGTTATATTATAAGGTATTTTCAATGATACACTGCATATTACGTTATATTATAAGGTATTTTCATTGATACACTACAAATTACCATATATTATGAGGTATCTTCAATGATACACTGCATATTACGTTATATTATAAGGTATTTTCAATGATAAACTACTATATATTACAAGGTATTTTCAATGATACACTACATATTACGTTATATTATAAGGTATTTTCAATGATACACCGCATATTACGTTATATTCTAATGTATTTTCAATGATACACTGCATATTACGTTATATTATAAGGTATTTTCAATGATACACTGCATATTACGTTATATTATAAGGTATTTTCATTGATACACTACAAATTACCATATATTATGAGGTATCTTCAATGATACACTGCATATTACGTTATATCATAAGGTACTTTCAACGATACACTGCATATTACGTTATATTATAAGGTATTTTCAATGATAAACTACTATATATTACAAGGTATTTTCAATGATACACTACAAATTACGATATATTATAAGGTATTTTCAATGATACACTGCATATAACTTTATATTATAAGGTATTTTCAATGATACACTGCATATTACCTTATATTAAAATGTATTTTCAATGATACACAGAATATTACGTTATATTATAAGGTATTTTCAATGATACACAGAATATTACGTTATATTATAAGGTATTTTCATTGATACACTACAAATTACCATATATTATAAGGTATTTTCAATGATACACTACAAATTACGATATATTATAAGGTATTTTCAATGATAAACTACTATATATTATAAGGTATTTTCAATGATACACTGCATATTACGTTATATTATAAGGTATTTTCAATGATACACTGCATATTACGTTATATTATAAGGTATTTTCATTGCTACACTACAAATTACCATATATTATAAGGTATTTTCAATGATACACTACAAATTACGATATAGTATAAGGTATTTCCAATGATACACTGCATATTACGTTATATTATAAGGTATTTTGAATGATACACTGCATATTGCGTTATATTATAAGGTATTTTCAATGATACACTGCATATTACGTTATATTATAAGGTATTTTCAATGATACACAGAATGTTACGTTATATTATAAGGTATTTTCAATGATAAACTACTATATATTATGAGGTATTTTCAATGATACACTGCATATTACGTTATATTATAAGGTATTTTCAATGATACACTGCATATTACGTTATATTATAAGGTATTTTCATTGATAAACTACTATATATTATAACGTATTTTCAATGATACACTGCATATTACGTTATATTATAAGGTATTTTCAATGATACACTGCATATTACGTTATATTATAAGGTATTTTCAATGATACACTACAAATTACGATATATTATAAGGTATTTTCAATGATACACTGCATACTACGTTATATTATAATGTATTTTCAATGATACACTGCATATTACGTTATATTATAAGGTATTTTCAATGATACACTGCATATTACGTTATATTATAAGGTATTTTCAATGATAGACTGCATATTACATTATATTATAAGGTATTTTCAATGATAGACTGCATATTACGTTATATTATGAGGTATTTTCAATGATACACTGCATATTACGTTATATTATCAGGTATTTTCAATGATACTCTGCATATTACATTATATTATAAGGTATTTTCAATGATAGACTGCATATTACGTTATATTGTGAGGTATTTTCAATGATAGACTGCATATTACGTTATATTATAAAGTATTTTCAATGAATTACTGCATATTACGTTATATTATAAGGTATTTTCAATGATACACTACAAATTACGATATAGTATAAGGTATTTCCAATGATACACTGCATATTACGTTATATTATAAGGTATTTTGAATGATACACTGCATATTGCGTTATATTATAAGGTATTTTCAATGATACACTGCATATTACGTTATATTATAAGGTATTTTCAATGATACACAGAATGTTACGTTATATTATAAGGTATTTTCAATGATAAACTACTATATATTATGAGGTATTTTCAATGATACACTGCATATTACGTTATATTATAAGGTATTTTCAATGATACACTGCATATTACGTTATATTATAAGGTATTTTCATTGATAAACTACTATATATTATAAGGTATTTTCAATGATACACTACAAATTACGATATAGTATAAGGTATTTCCAATGATACACTGCATATTACGTTATATTATAATGTATTTTCAATGATACACTGCATATTACGTTATATTATAAGGTATTTTCAATGATACACTGCATATTACGTTATATTATAAGGTATTTTCATTGATACACTACAAATTACCATATATTATGAGGTATCTTCAATGATACACTGCATATTACGTTATATTATAAGGTATTCTCAATGATAAACTACTATATATTATAAGGTATTTTCAATGATACACTGAATATTACATTACATTATAAGGTATTTTCAATGATACACTGCATATTACGTTATATTATAAGGTATTTTCAATGATAGACTGCATATTACATTATATTATAAGGTATTTTCAATGATAGACTGCATATTACGTTATATTATGAGGTATTTTCAATGATACACTGCATATTACGTTATATTATCAGGTATTTTCAATGATACTCTGCATATTACATTATATTATAAGGTATTTTCAATGATAGACTGCATATTACGTTATATTGTGAGGTATTTTCAATGATAGACTGCATATTACGTTATATTATAAAGTATTTTCAATGAATTACTGCATATTACGTTATATTATAAGGTATTTTCAATGATACACTGCATATTACGTTATATTATAAGGTATTTTCAATGATACACTACAAATTACCATATATTATAAGGTATTTTCAATGATACACTACAAATTACGATATAGTATAAGGTATTTCCAATGATACACTGCATATTACGTTATATTATAAGGTATTTTGAATGATACACTGCATATTGCGTTATATTATAAGGTATTTTCAATGATACACTGCATATTACGTTATATTATAAGGTATTTTCAATGATACACTACAAATTACCATATATTATAAGGTATTTTCAATGATACACTACAAATTACGATATAGTATAAGGTATTTCCAATGATACACTGCATATTACGTTATATTATAATGTATTTTCAATGATACACAGAATATTACGTTATATTATAAGGTATTTTCATTGATACACTACAAATTACCATATATTATAAGGTATTTTCAATGATACACTACAAATTACGATATAGTATAAGGTATTTCCAATGATACACTGCATATTATACATATAATAAGGTATTTTGAATGATACACTGCATATTACGTTATATTATAAGGTATTTTCATTGATAGACTAGAATTACCATATATTCTAAGGTATTTTCAATGATACACTGCATATTACGTTAAATTATAAGGTATTTTCAATGATACACTGCATATTACGTTTTATTATAAGGTATTTTCGATGATACACTGCATATTACGTTATATTATAAGGTATTTTCAATGATACACTGCATATTACGTTTTATTATAAGGTATTTTCGATGATACACTGCATATTACGTTATATTATTAGGTATTTTCAATGATACACTAAAAAATTACGATATATTATAAGGTATTTCCAATGATACACTGCATATTACGTTATATTATAAGGTATTTTCAATGATACACTGCATATTACGTCATATTATAAGATATTTTCAATGATACACTGCATATTACGTTATATTATAAGGTATTTTCATTGATACACTACAAATTACCATATATTATAAGGTATTTTCAATGATACACAGAATGTTACGTTATATTATAAGGTATTTTCAATGATACACAGAATATTGCGTTATATTATAAGGTATTTTCAATGATAAACTACTATATATTATAAGGTATTTTCAATGATACACTGCATATTACGTTATATTATAAGGTATTTTCAATGATACACTGCATATTACGTTATATTATAAGGTATTTTCATTGATACACTACAAATTACCATATATTATAAGGTATTTTCAATGATACACTACAAATTACGATATAGTATAAGGTATTTCCAATGATACACTGCATATTACGTTATATTATAAGGTATTTTGTATGATACACTGCATATTGCGTTATATTATAAGGTATTTTCAATGATACACTGCATATTACGTTATATTATAAGGTATTTTCAATGATACACAGAATGTTACGTTATATTATAAGGTATTTTCAATGATAAACTACTATATATTATGAGGTATTTTCAATGATACACTGCATATTACGTTATATTATAAGGTATTTTCAATGATACACCGCATATTACGTTATATTATAATGTATTTTCAATGATACACTGCATATTACGTTATATTATAAGGTATTTTCAATGATACACTGCATATTACGTTATATTATAAGGTATTTTCATTGATACACTACAAATTACCATATATTATGAGGTATCTTCAATGATACACTGCATATTACGTTATATTATAAGGTATTTTCAATGATAAACTACTATATATTACAAGGTATTTTCAATGATACACTGCATATTACGTTATATTATAAGGTATTTTCAATGATACACCGCATATTACGTTATATTCTAATGTATTTTCAATGATACACTGCATATTACGTTATATTATAAGGTATTTTCAATGATACACTGCATATTACGTTATATTATAAGGTATTTTCATTGATACACTACAAATTACCATATATTATGAGGTATCTTCAATGATACACTGCATATTACGTTATATCATAAGGTACTTTCAACGATACACTGCATATTACGTTATATTATAAGGTATTTTCAATGATAAACTACTATATATTACAAGGTATTTTCAATGATACACTACAAATTACGATATATTATAAGGTATTTTCAATGATACACTGCATATAACTTTATATTATAAGGTATTTTCAATGATACACTGCATATTACCTTATATTAAAATGTATTTTCAATGATACACAGAATATTACGTTATATTATAAGGTATTTTCAATGATACACAGAATATTACGTTATATTATAAGGTATTTTCATTGATACACTACAAATTACCATATATTATAAGGTATTTTCAATGATACACTACAAATTACGATATATTATAAGGTATTTTCAATGATAAACTACTATATATTATAAGGTATTGTCAATGATACACTGCATATTACGTTATATTATAAGGTATTTTCAATGATACACTGCATATTACGTTATATTATAAGGTATTTTCATTGATACACTACAAATTACCATATATTATAAGGTATTTTCAATGATACACTACAAATTACGATATAGTATAAGGTATTTCCAATGATACACTGCATATTACGTTATATTATAAGGTATTTTGAATGATACACTGCATATTGCGTTATATTATAAGGTATTTTCAATGATACACTGCATATTACGTTATATTATAAGGTATTTTCAATGATACACAGAATGTTACGTTATATTATAAGGTATTTTCAATGATAAACTACTATATATTATGAGGTATTTTCAATGATACACTGCATATTACGTTATATTATAAGGTATTTTCAATGATACACTGCATATTACGTTATATTATAAGGTATTTTCATTGATAAACTACTATATATTATAACGTATTTTCAATGATACACTGCATATTACGTTATATTATAAGGTATTTTCAATGATACACTGCATATTACGTTATATTATAAGGTATTTTCAATGATACACTACAAATTACGATATATTATAAGGTATTTTCAATGATACACTGCATACTACGTTATATTATAATGTATTTTCAATGATACACTGCATATTACGTTATATTATAAGGTATTTTCAATGATACACTGCATATTACGTTATATTATAAGGTATTTTCAATGATAGACTGCATATTACATTATATTATAAGGTATTTTCAATGATAGACTGCATATTACGTTATATTATGAGGTATTTTCAATGATACACTGCATATTACGTTATATTATCAGGTATTTTCAATGATACACTGCATATTACATTATATTATAAGGTATTTTCAATGATAGACTGCATATTACGTTATATTGTGAGGTATTTTCAATGATAGACTGCATATTACGTTATATTATAAAGTATTTTCAATGAATTACTGCATATTACGTTATATTATAAGGTATTTTCAATGATACACTGCATATTACGTTATATTATAAGGTATTTTCAATGATACACTACAAATTACCATATATTATAAGGTATTTTCAATGATACACTACAAATTACGATATAGTATAAGGTATTTCCAATGATACACTGCATATTACGTTATATTATAATGTATTTTCAATGATACACTGCATATTACGTTATATTATAAGGTATTTTCAATGATACACTGCATATTACGTTATATTATAAGGTATTTTCATTGATACACTACAAATTACCATATATTATGAGGTATCTTCAATGATACACTGCATATTACGTTATATTATAAGGTATTCTCAATGATAAACTACTATATATTATAAGGTATTTTCAATGATACACTGAATATTACATTACATTATAAGGTATTTTCAATGATACACTGCATATTACGTTATATTATAAGGTATTTTCAATGATAGACTGCATATTACATTATATTATAAGGTATTTTCAATGATAGACTGCATATTACGTTATATTATGAGGTATTTTCAATGATACACTGCATATTACGTTATATTATCAGGTATTTTCAATGATACTCTGCATATTACATTATATTATAAGGTATTTTCAATGATACACTGCATATTACGTTATATTGTGAGGTATTTTCAATGATAGACTGCATATTACGTTATATTATAAAGTATTTTCAATGAATTACTGCATATTACGTTATATTATAAGGTATTTTCAATGATACACTGCATATTACGTTATATTATAAGGTATTTTCAATGATACACTACAAATTACCATATATTATAAGGTATTTTCAATGATACACTACAAATTACGATATAGTATAAGGTATTTCCAATGATACACTGCATATTACGTTATATTATAAGGTATTTTGAATGATACACTGCATATTGCGTTATATTATAAGGTATTTTCAATGATACACTGCATATTACGTTATATTATAAGGTATTTTCAATGATACACAGAATGTTACGTTATATTATAAGGTATTTTCAATGATAAACTACTATATATTATGAGGTATTTTCAATGATACACTGCATATTACGTTATATTATAAGGTATTTTCAATGATACACTGCATATTACGTTATATTATAAGGTATTCTCAATGATACACTGCATATTACGATTTATAATAAGGTATATTCAATGATAAACTACTAAATATTATAAGGTATTTCCAATGATACACTACAAATTACGATATATTACAAGGTATTTTCAATGATACACTGCATATTACGTTATATTATAAGGTATTTTCAATGATACACTGCATATTACGTTATATTATAATGTATTTTCAATGATACACTGCATATTACGTTTTATTATAAGGTATTTTCAATGATACACTGCATATTACGTTTTATTATAAGGTATTTTCAATGATACACTGCATATTACGTTATATTATAAGGTATTTTCAATGACACACTGCATATTACGTTATATTATAAGGTATTTTCAATGATAAACTATATATTACGATATAATATATGGTATTTTCAATGATACACTGCATATTACATTATATTATAAGGTATTTTCGTTGATACATTACAAATTACCATATATTATAAGGTATTTTCAATGATACACTGCATATTACGTTATATCATAAGGTACTTTCAACGATACACTGCATATTACGTTATATTATAAGGTATTTTCAATGATAAACTACTATATATTACAAGGTATTTTCAATGATACACTACAAATTACGATATATTATAAGGTATTTTCAATGATACACTGCATATTACGTTATATTATAAGGTATTTTCATTGATACACTACAAATTACCATATATTATAAGGTATTTTCAATGATACACTACAAATTACGATATAGTATAAGGTATTTCCAATGATACACTGCATATTACGTTATATTATAAGGTATTTTGAATGATACACTGCATATTGCGTTATATTATAAGGTATTTTCAATGATACACTGCATATTACGTTATATTATAAGGTATTTTCAATGATACACAGAATGTTACGTTATATTATAAGGTATTTTCAATGATAAACTACTATATATTATGAGGTATTTTCAATGATACACTGCATATTACGTTATATTATAAGGTATTTTCAATGATACACCGCATATTACGTTATATTATAATGTATTTTCAATGATACACTGCATATTACGTTATATTATAAGGTATTTTCAATGATACACTGCATATTACGTTATATTATAAGGTATTTTCATTGATACACTACAAATTACCATATATTATGAGGTATCTTCAATGATACACTGCATATTACGTTATATTATAAGGTATTTTCAATGATAAACTACTATATATTACAAGGTATTTTCAATGATACACTGCATATTACGTTATATTATAAGGTATTTTCAATGATACACCGCATATTACGTTATATTCTAATGTATTTTCAATGATACACTGCATATTACGTTATATTATAAGGTATTTTCAATGATACACTGCATATTACGTTATATTATAAGGTATTTTCATTGATACACTACAAATTACCATATATTATGAGGTATCTTCAATGATACACTGCATATTACGTTATATCATAAGGTACTTTCAACGATACACTGCATATTACGTTATATTATAAGGTATTTTCAATGATAAACTACTATATATTACAAGGTATTTTCAATGATACACTACAAATTACGATATATTATAAGGTATTTTCAATGATACACTGCATATAACTTTATATTATAAGGTATTTTCAATGATACACTGCATATTACCTTATATTAAAATGTATTTTCAATGATACACAGAATATTACGTTATATTATAAGGTATTTTCAATGATACACAGAATATTACGTTATATTATAAGGTATTTTCATTGATACACTACAAATTACCATATATTATAAGGTATTTTCAATGATACACTACAAATTACGATATATTATAAGGTATTTTCAATGATAAACTACTATATATTATAAGGTATTTTCAATGATACACTGCATATTACGTTATATTATAAGGTATTTTCAATGATACACTGCATATTACGTTATATTATAAGGTATTTTCATTGATACACTACAAATTACCATATATTATAAGGTATTTTCAATGATACACTACAAATTACGATATAGTATAAGGTATTTCCAATGATACACTGCATATTACGTTATATTATAAGGTATTTTGAATGATACACTGCATATTGCGTTATATTATAAGGTATTTTCAATGATACACTGCATATTACGTTATATTATAAGGTATTTTCAATGATACACAGAATGTTACGTTATATTATAAGGTATTTTCAATGATAAACTACTATATATTATGAGGTATTTTCAATGATACACTGCATATTACGTTATATTATAAGGTATTTTCATTGATACACTACAAATTACCATATATTATAAGGTATTTTCAATGATACACAGAATGTTACGTTATATTATAAGGTATTTTCAATGATACACAGAATATTACGTTATATTATAAGGTATTTTCAATGATAAACTACTATATATTATAAGGTATTTTCAATGATACACTGCATATTACGTTATATTATAAGGTATTTTCAATGATACACTGCATATTACGTTATATTATAAGGTATTTTCATTGATACACTACAAATTACCATATATTATAAGGTATTTTCAATGATACACTACAAATTACGATATAGTATAAGGTATTTCCAATGATACACTGCATATTACGTTATATTATAAGGTATTTTGAATGATACACTGCATATTGCGTTATATTATAAGGTATTTTCAATGATACACTGCATATTACGTTATATTATAAGGTATTTTCAATGATACACAGAATTTTACGTTATATTATAAGGTATTTTCAATGATAAACTACTATATATTATGAGGTATTTTCAATGATACACTGCATATTACGTTATATTATAAGGTATTTTCAATGATACACCGCATATTACGTTATATTATAATGTATTTTCAATGATACACTGCATATTACGTTATATTATAAGGTATTTTCAATGATACACTGCATATTACGTTATATTATAAGGTATTTTCATTGATACACTACAAATTACCATATATTATGAGGTATCTTCAATGATACACTGCATATTACGTTATATTATAAGGTATTTTCAATGATAAACTACTATATATTACAAGGTATTTTCAATGATACACTGCATATTACGTTATATTATAAGGTATTTTCAATGATACACCGCATATTACGTTATATTCTAATGTATTTTCAATGATACACTGCATATTACGTTATATTATAAGGTATTTTCAATGATACACTGCATATTACGTTATATTATAAGGTATTTTCATTGATACACTACAAATTACCATATATTATGAGGTATCTTCAATGATACACTGCATATTACGTTATATCATAAGGTACTTTCAACGATACACTGCATATTACGTTATATTATAAGGTATTTTCAATGATAAACTACTATATATTACAAGGTATTTTCAATGATACACTACAAATTACGATATATTATAAGGTATTTTCAATGATACACTGCATATAACTTTATATTATAAGGTATTTTCAATGATACACTGCATATTACCTTATATTAAAATGTATTTTCAATGATACACAGAATATTACGTTATATTATAAGGTATTTTCAATGATACACAGAATATTACGTTATATTATAAGGTATTTTCATTGATACACTACAAATTACCATATATTATAAGGTATTTTCAATGATACACTACAAATTACGATATATTATAAGGTATTTTCAATGATAAACTACTATATATTATAAGGTATTTTCAATGATACACTGCATATTACGTTATATTATAAGGTATTTTCAATAATACACTGCATATTACGTTATATTATAAGGTATTTTCATTGATACACTACAAATTACCATATATTATAAGGTATTTTCAATGATACACTACAAATTACGATATAGTATAAGGTATTTCCAATGATACACTGCATATTACGTTATATTATAAGGTATTTTGAATGATACACTGCATATTGCGTTATATTATAAGGTATTTTCAATGATACACTGCATATTACGTTATATTATAAGGTATTTTCAATGATACACAGAATGTTACGTTATATTATAAGGTATTTTCAATGATAAACTACTATATATTATGAGGTATTTTCAATGATACACTGCATATTACGTTATATTATAAGGTATTTTCAATGATAAACTACTATATATTATAAGGTATTTTCAATGATACACCGCATATTACGTTATATTATAATGTATTTTCAATGATACACTGCATATTACGTTATATTATAAGGTATTTTCAATGATACACTGCATATTACGTTATATTATAAGGTATTTTCATTGATACACTACAAATTACCATATATTATGAGGTATCTTCAATGATACACTGCATATTACGTTATATTATAAGGTATTCTCAATGATAAACTACTATATATTATAAGGTATTTTCAATGATACACTGAATATTACATTACATTATAAGGTATTTTCAATGATACACTGCATATTACGTTATATTATAAGGTATTTTCAATGATAGCCTGCATATTACATTATATTATAAGGTATTTTCAATGATAGACTGCATATTACGTTATATTATGAGGTATTTTCAATGATACACTGCATATTACGTTATATTATCAGGTATTTTCAATGATACTCTGCATATTACATTATATTATAAGGTATTTTCAATGATAGACTGCATATTACATTATATTATAAGGTATTTTCAATGATAGACTGCATATTACGTTATATTATAAGGTATTTTCAATGATACAGTGCATATTACGTTATATTATAAGGTATATTCATTGATACACTGCATATTAAGTTATATTATAAGGTATTTTCAATGATAGACTGCAAATATTACGTTATATTATAAGGTATTTTCAATGATACACTGCATATTACGTTATATTATGAGGTATTTTCAATGATAGACTGCATATCACGTTATATTATAAGGTATTTTCAATGATAAACTACTATATATTATAAGGTATTTTCAATGATAGACTGCATATTACGTTATATTATAAGGTATTTTCATTGATAGACTAGAATTACCATATATTCTAAGGTATTTTCAATGATACACAGAATATTACGTTATATTATAAGGTATTTTCAATGATACACTGCATATTACATTATTTTATAAGGTATTTTCAATGATACGCTGCATATTACGTTATATTATAAGGTATTTTCAATGATACACAGCATATTACGTTACATTATAAGGTATTTTCAATGATAAACTACTATATATTACAAGGTAGTTTCAACGATACACTACAAATTACGATAGATTATAAGGTATTTTCAATGATACACTGCATATTACTTTATATTATAAGGTATTTTCATTGATACACTA
Organism: Lasioglossum lativentre; assembly: GCA_916610255.1. Classification (NCBI taxonomy): domain Eukaryota; kingdom Metazoa; phylum Arthropoda; class Insecta; order Hymenoptera; family Halictidae; genus Lasioglossum; species Lasioglossum lativentre. Next base: position 456,449 of record CAKAJI010000154.1, on the reverse strand, counting down.
CAAATTACGATATATTATAAGGTATTTTCAATGATACACAGCATATTACGTTATATTATTAGGTATTTTCAATGATACACTAAAAAATTACGATATATTATGAGGTATCTTCAATGATACACTGCATATTACGTTATATTATAAGGTATTTTCAATGATACACCGCATATTACGTTATATTATAAGGTATTTTCAATGATACACTGCATATTACGTTATATTATGAGGTATTTTCAATGATACACTGCATATTACGTTATATTATCAGGTATTTTCAATGATACTCTGCATATTACATTATATTATAAGGTATTTTCAATGATAGACTGCATATTACGTTATATTGTGAGGTATTTTCAATGATAGACTGCATATTACGTTATATTATAAAGTATTTTCAATGAATTACTGCATATTACGTTATATTATAAGGTATTTTCAATGATACACTGCATATTACGTTATATTATAAGGTATTTTCAATGATAGACTGCATATTACGTTATATTATAAGGTATTTTCATTGATGCACTACAAATTACCATATATTATAAGGCATTTTCAATGATACACTACAAATTACGATATATTATAAGGTATTTTCAATGATACACTGCATATTACGTTTTATTATAAGGTATTTTCAATGATACATTGCATATTACGTTTTATTATAAGGTATTTTCAATGATACACAGAATATTACGTTATATTATAAGGTATTTTCAGTGATAAACTACTATATATTACAAGGTAGTTTCAATGATACACTACAAATTACCATATATTCTAAGGTATTTTCAATGATACACTGCATATTACGTTATATTATAAGGTATTTTCAAAGATACACTGCATATTACGTTATATTATAATGTATTTTCAATGATACACTGCATATTATGTTATATTATGAGGTATTTTCAATGATACACTGCATATTACGTTATATTATCAGGTATTTTCAATGATACTCTGCATATTACATTATATTATAAGGTATTTTCAATGATAGACTGCATATTACGTTATATTGTGAGGTATTTTCAATGATAGACTGCATATTACGTTATATTGTAAAGTATTTTCAATGAATTACTGCATATTACGTTATATTATAAGGTATTTTCAATGATACACTGCATATTACGTTATATTATAAGGTATTTTCAATGATAGACTGCATATTACGTTATATTATAAGGTATTTTCATTGATGCACTACAAATTACCATATATTATAAGGCATTTTCAATGATACACTACAAATTACGATATATTATAAGGTATTTTCAATGATACACTGCATATTACGTTTTATTATAAGGTATTTTCAAATATACATTGCATATTACGTTTTATTATAAGGTATTTTCAATGATACACAGAATATTACGTTATATTATAAGGTATTTTCAGTGATAAACTACTATATATTACAAGGTAGTTTCAATGATACACTACAAATTAGCATATATTCTAAGGTATTTTCAATGATACACTGCATATTACGTTATATTATAAGGTATTTTCAAAGATACACTGCATATTACGTTATATTATAATGTATTTTCAATGATACACTGCATATTATGTTATATTATAAGGTATTTTCAATGATACACTTCATATTACGTTATATTATAAGGTATTTTCAATGATACACTGCATATTACGTTATATTATAAGGTATTTTCAATGATACACTGCATATTACGTTATATTATAAGGTATTTTCAATGATACGCTGCATATTACGTTATATTATAAGGTATTTTCATTGATACACTACAAATTAGCATATATTATAAGGTATTTTCAATGATACACTAAAAAATTACGATATATTATAAGGTATTTCCAATGATACACTGCATATTACCATATATTATAAGGTATTTTCAATGATACACTACAAATTACGATATATTATAAGGTATTTTCAATGATACACTGCATATTACGTTATATTATAAGGTATTTTCAATGATAAACTACTATATATTATAAGGTATTTTCAATGATACACTACAAATTACGATATATTATAAGGTATTTTCACTGATACACTGCATATTACGTTATATTATAAGGTATTTTCAATGATACACTGCATATTACGTTATATTATAAGGTATTTTCATTGATACACTACAAATTACCATATATTATAAGGTATTTTCAATGATACACTAAAAAATTTCGATATATTATAAGGTATTTCCAATGATACACTGCATATTACCATATATTATAAGGTATTTTCAATGATACACTACAAATTACGATATATTATAAGGTATTTTCACTGATACACTGCATATTACGTTATATTATAAGGTATTTTCATTGATAGACTAGAATTACCATATATTCTAAGGTATTTTCAATGATACACTGCATATTACGTTTTATTATAAGGTATTTTCAATGATACACTGCATATTACGTTATATCATAAAGTATTTTCAATGATACACTGCATATTACGTTATATTATAAGGTATTTTCAATGATACAGTGCATATTACGTTATATTATAAGGTATTTTCAATGATGCACTGCATATTACGTTATATTATAAGGTATTTTCAAAGATACACTGCATATTACGTTATATTATAATGTATTTTCAATGATACACTGCATATTATGTTATATTATAAGGTATTTTCAATGATACACTGCATATTACGTTATATTATAAGGTATTTTCAATGATACACTGCACATTACGTTATATTATAAGGTATTTTCAATGATACACTGCATATTACGTTATATTATAAGGTATTTTCATTGATACACTACAAATTAGCATATATTATAAGGTATTTTCAATGATACACTAAAAAATTACGATATATTATAAGGTATTTCCAATGATACACTGCATATTACCATATATTATAAGGTATTTTCAATGATACACTACAAATTACGATATATTATAAGGTATTTTCAATGATACACTGCATATTACTTTATATTATAAGGTATTTTCATTGATACACTACAAATTACGATATATTATAAGGTATTTTCAATGATACACAGCACATTACGTTATATTATAAGGTATTTTCAATGATAAACTACTATATATTATAAGGTATTTTCAATGATACACTACAAATTACGATATATTATAAGGTATTTTCACTGATACACTGCATATTACGTTATATTATAAGGTATTTTCATTGATAGACTAGAATTACCATATATTCTAAGGTATTTTCATTGATACACTACAAATTACCATATATTATAAAGTATTTTCAATGAATTACTGCATATTACGTTATATTATAAGGTATTTTCAATGATATACTGCATATTACGTTATATTATAAGGTATTTTCAATGATAGACTGCATATTACGTTATATTATAAGGTATTTTCATTGATGCACTACAAATTACCATATATTATAAGGCATTTTCAATGATACACTACAAATTACGATATATTATAAGGTATTTTCAATGATACACTGCATATTACGTTTTATTATAAGGTATTTTCAATGATACATTGCATATTACGTTTTATTATAAGGTATTTTCAATGATACACAGAATATTACGTTATATTATAAGGTATTTTCAGTGATAAACTACTATATATTACAAGGTAGTTTCAATGATACACTACAAATTACCATATATTCTAAGGTATTTTCAATGATACACTACAAATTACCATATATTCTAAGGTATTTTCAATGATACACTGCATATTACGTTATATTATAAGGTATTTTCAAAGATACACTGCATATTACGTTATATTATAATGTATTTTCAATGATACACTGCATATTATGTTATATTATAAGGTATTTTCAATGATACACTTCATATTACGTTATATTATAAGGTATTTTCAATGATACACTGCATATTACGTTATATTATAAGGTATTTTCAATGATACACTGCATATTACGTTATATTATAAGGTATTTTCAATGATACACTGCATATTACGTTATATTATAAGGTATTTTCATTGATACACTACAAATTAGCATATATTATAAGGTATTTTCAATGATACACTAAAAAATTACGATATATTATAAGGTATTTCCAATGATACACTGCATATTACCATATATTATAAGGTATTTTCAATGATACACTACAAATTACGATATATTATAAGGTATTTTCAATGATACACTGCATATTACGTTATATTATAAGGTATTTTCAATGATAAACTACTATATATTATAAGGTATTTTCAATGATACACTACAAATTACGATATATTATAAGGTATTTTCACTGATACACTGCACATTACGTTATATTATAAGGTATTTTCAATGATACACTGCATATTACGTTATATTATAAGGTATTTTCATTGATACACTACAAATTACCATATATTATAAGGTATTTTCAATGATACACTAAAAAATTTCGATATATTATAAGGTATTTCCAATGATACACTGCATATTACCATATATTATAAGGTATTTTCAATGATACACTACAAATTACGATATATTATAAGGTATTTTCACTGATACACTGCATATTACGTTATATTATAAGGTATTTTCATTGATAGACTAGAATTACCATATATTCTAAGGTATTTTCAATGATACACTACAAATTACGATATATTATAAGGTATTTTCAATGATACACTGCATATTACGTTTTATTATAAGGTATTTTCAATGATACATTGCATATTACGTTTTATTATAAGGTATTTTCAATGATACACAGAATATTACGTTATATTATAAGGTATTTTCATTGATACACTACAAATTACCATATATTATAAGGTATCTTCAATGATACACTGCATATTACGTTTTATTATAAGGTATTTTCAATGGTACACTTCATATTACGTTTTATTATAAGGTATTTTCAATGATACATTGCATATTACGTTATATTATAAGGTATTTTCAGTGATAAACTACTATATATTACTTGGTAGTTTCAATGATACACTGCAAATTACCATATATTCTAAGGTATTTTCAATGATACACTGCATATTACGTTATATTATAAGGTATTTTCAATGATACCGTGCATATTACGTTATATTATAAGGTAGTTTCATTGATAGACTAGAATTACCATATATTCTAAGGTATTTTCAATGATACACTGCATATTACGTTATATTATAAGGTATTTTCAATGATACACTGCATATTACGTTATATTATAAGGTATTTTCAATGATAGACTGCATATTACATTATATTATAAGGTATTTTCAATGATAGACTGCATATTACGTTATATTATAAGGTATTTTCAATGATACACTGCATATCACGTTATATTATAAGGTATTTTCAATGATACACTGCTTATTATGTTATATTATGAGGTATTTTCAATGATAGACTGCATATTACATTATATTATAAGGTATTTTCAATGATACACTGCATATTACGTTATATTATGAGGTATTTTCAATGATAGACTGCATATCACGTTATATTATAAGGTATTTTCAATGATAAACTACTATATATTATAAGGTATTCTCAATGATAGACTGCATATTACGTTATATTATAAGGTATTTTCATTGATAGACTAGAATTACCATATATTCTAAGGTATTTTCAATGATACACAGAATATTACGTTATATTATAAGGTATTTTCAATGATACACTGCATATCACGTTATATTATAAGGTATTTTCAATGATACACTGCATATCACGTTATATTATAAGGTATTTTCAATGATACACTGCTTATTATGTTATATTATGAGGTATTTTCAATGATAGACTGCATATTACATTATATTATAAGGTATTTTCAATGATAGACTGCATATTACGTTATATTATAAGGTATTTTCAATGATACCGTGCATATTACGTTATATTATAAGGTATTTTCATTGATACACTGCATATTAAGTTATATTATAAGGTATTTTCAATGATAGACTGCAAATATTACGTTATATTATAAGGTATTTTCAATGATACACTGCATATTACGTTATATTATGAGGTATTTTCAATGGTAGACTGCATATCACGTTATATTATAAGGTATTTTCAATGATAAACTACTACATATTATAAGGTATTTTCAATGATACACTACAAATTACGATATATTATAAGGTATTTTCAATGATACACTGCATATTACGTTATATTATAAGGTAGTTTCATTGATAGACTAGAATTACCATATATTCTAAGGTATTTTCAATGATACACTGCATATTACGTTATATTATAAGGTATTTTCAATGATAGACTGCATATTACGTTATATTATAAGGTAGTGTCAATGATACAGTGCATATTACGTTATATTATGAGGTATTTTCAATGATACACTGCATATTACGTTATATTATAAGGTATTTTCATTGATACACTACAAATTAGCATATATTATAAGGTATTTTCAATGATACACTAAAAAATTACGATATATTATAAGGTATTTCCAATGATACACTGCATTTTACCATATATTATAAGGTATTTTCAATGATACACTACAAATTACGATATATTATAAGGTATTTTCAATGATACACTGCATATTACGTTATATTATAAGGTATTTTCAATGATAAACTACTATATATTATAAGGTATTTTCAATGATACACTACAAATTACGATATATTATAAGGTATTTTCACTGATACACTGCACATTACGTTATATTATAAGGTATTTTCAATGATACACTGCATATTACGTTATATTATAAGGTATTTTCATTGATACACTACAAATTACCATATATTATAAGGTATTTTCAATGATACACTAAAAAATTTCGATATATTATAAGGTATTTCCAATGATACACTGCATATTACCATATATTATAAGGTATTTTCAATGATACACTACAAATTACGATATATTATAAGGTATTTTCACTGATACACTGCATATTACGTTATATTATAAGGTATTTTCATTGATAGACTAGAATTACCATATATTCTAAGGTATTTTCAATGATACACTACAAATTACGATATATTATAAGGTATTTTCAATGATACACTGCATATTACGTTTTATTATAAGGTATTTTCAATGATACATTGCATATTACGTTTTATTATAAGGTATTTTCAATGATACACAGAATATTACGTTATATTATAAGGTATTTTCAATGATAGACTGCATATTACATTATATTATAAGGTATTTTCAATGATAGACTGCATATTACGTTATATTATAAGGTATTTTCAATGATACACTGCATATCACGTTATATTATAAGGTATTTTCAATGATACACTGCTTATTATGTTATATTATGAGGTATTTTCAATGATAGACTGCATATTACATTATATTATAAGGTATTTTCAATGATACACTGCATATTACGTTATATTATGAGGTATTTTCAATGATAGACTGCATATCACGTTATATTATAAGGTATTTTCAATGATAAACTACTATATATTATAAGGTATTCTCAATGATAGACTGCATATTACGTTATATTATAAGGTATTTTCATTGATAGACTAGAATTACCATATATTCTAAGGTATTTTCAATGATACACAGAATATTACGTTATATTATAAGGTATTTTCAATGATACACTGCATATCACGTTATATTATAAGGTATTTTCAATGATACACTGCATATCACGTTATATTATAAGGTATTTTCAATGATACACTGCTTATTATGTTATATTATGAGGTATTTTCAATGATAGACTGCATATTACATTATATTATAAGGTATTTTCAATGATAGACTGCATATTACGTTATATTATAAGGTATTTTCAATGATACCGTGCATATTACGTTATATTATAAGGTATTTTCATTGATACACTGCATATTAAGTTATATTATAAGGTATTTTCAATGATAGACTGCAAATATTACGTTATATTATAAGGTATTTTCAATGATACACTGCATATTACGTTATATTATGCGGTATTTTCAATGGTAGACTGCATATCACGTTATATTATAAGGTATTTTCAATGATAAACTACTACATATTATAAGGTATTTTCAATGATACACTACAAATTACGATATATTATAAGGTATTTTCAATGATACACTGCATATTACGTTATATTATAAGGTAGTTTCATTGATAGACTAGAATTACCATATATTCTAAGGTATTTTCAATGATACACTGCATATTACGTTATATTATAAGGTATTTTCAATGATAGACTGCATATTACGTTATATTATAAGGTAGTGTCAATGATACAGTGCATATTACGTTATATTATGAGGTATTTTCAATGATACACTGCATATTACGTTATATTATAAGGTATTTTCATTGATACACTACAAATTAGCATATATTATAAGGTATTTTCAATGATACACTAAAAAATTACGATATATTATAAGGTATTTCCAATGATACACTGCATTTTACCATATATTATAAGGTATTTTCAATGATACACTACAAATTACGATATATTATAAGGTATTTTCAATGATACACTGCATATTACGTTATATTATAAGGTATTTTCAATGATAAACTACTATATATTATAAGGTATTTTCAATGATACACTACAAATTACGATATATTATAAGGTATTTTCACTGATACACTGCACATTACGTTATATTATAAGGTATTTTCAATGATACACTGCATATTACGTTATATTATAAGGTATTTTCATTGATACACTACAAATTACCATATATTCTAAGGTATTTTCAATGATACACTGCATATTACGTTATATTATAAGGTATTTTCAATGATACACTGCATATTACGTTATATTATAAGGTATTTTCAATGATAGACTGCATATTACATTATATTATAAGGTATTTTCAATGATAGACTGCATATTACGTTATATTATAAGGTATTTTCAATGATACACTGCATATCACGTTATATTATAAGGTATTTTCAATGATACACTGCTTATTATGTTATATTATGAGGTATTTTCAATGATAGACTGCATATTACATTATATTATAAGGTATTTTCAATGATACACTGCATATTACGTTATATTATGAGGTATTTTCAATGATAGACTGCATATCACGTTATATTATAAGGTATTTTCAATGATAAACTACTATATATTATAAGGTATTCTCAATGATAGACTGCATATTACGTTATATTATAAGGTATTTTCATTGATAGACTAGAATTACCATATATTCTAAGGTATTTTCAATGATACACAGAATATTACGTTATATTATAAGGTATTTTCAATGATACACTGCATATCACGTTATATTATAAGGTATTTTCAATGATACACTGCATATCACGTTATATTATAAGGTATTTTCAATGATACACTGCTTATTATGTTATATTATGAGGTATTTTCAATGATAGACTGCATATTACATTATATTATAAGGTATTTTCAATGATAGACTGCATATTACGTTATATTATAAGGTATTTTCAATGATACCGTGCATATTACGTTATATTATAAGGTATTTTCATTGATACACTGCATATTAAGTTATATTATAAGGTATTTTCAATGATAGACTGCAAATATTACGTTATATTATAAGGTATTTTCAATGATACACTGCATATTACGTTATATTATGAGGTATTTTCAATGGTAGACTGCATATCACGTTATATTATAAGGTATTTTCAATGATAAACTACTACATATTATAAGGTATTTTCAATGATACACTACAAATTACGATATATTATAAGGTATTTTCAATGATACACTGCATATTACGTTATATTATAAGGTAGTTTCATTGATAGACTAGAATTACCATATATTCTAAGGTATTTTCAATGATACACTGCATATTACGTTATATTATAAGGTATTTTCAATGATAGACTGCATATTACGTTATATTATAAGGTAGTGTCAATGATACAGTGCATATTACGTTATATTATGAGGTATTTTCAATGATACACTGCATATTACGTTATATTATAAGGTATTTTCACTGATAGACTGCATATTACATTATATTATAAGGTATTTTCAATGATAGACTGCATATTACGTTATATTATAAGGTATTTTCAATGATACACTGCATATCACGTTATATTATAAGGTATTTTCAATGATACACTGCTTATTATGTTATATTATGAGGTATTTTCAATGATAGACTGCATATTACATTATATTATAAGGTATTTTCAATGATAGACTGCATATTACGTTATATTATAAGGTAGTGTCAATGATACAGTGCATATTACGTTATATTATGAGGTATTTTCAATGATAGACTGCAGATTAAGTTATATTACAAGGTATTTTCAATGATAGACTGCAAATATTACGTTATATTATAAGGTATTTTCAATGATACACTGCATATTTCGTTATATTATGAGGTATTTTCAATGATACACTGCATATTACGTTATATTATGAGGTATTTTCAATGATAGACTGCATATCACGTTATATTATAAGGTATTTTCAATGATAAACTACTATATATTATAAGGTATTTTCAATGATAGACTGCATATTACGTTATATTATAAGGTATTTTCATTGATACACTGCTTATTATTTTTATATTATGAGGTATTTTCAATGATAGACTGCATATTACATTATATTATAAGGTATTTTCAATGATAGACTGCATATTACGTTATATTATAAGGTATTTTCAATGATAGACTGCATATTACGTTATATTATAAGGTATTTTCAATGATAGACTGCAAATATTACGTTATATTATAAGGTATTTTCAATGATACACTGCATATTACGTTATATTATGAGGTATTTTCAATGGTAGACTGCATATCACGTTATATTATAAGGTATTTTCAATGATACACTACAAATTACGATATATTATAAGGTATTTTCAATGATACACTGCATATTACGTTATATTATAAGGTAGTTTCATTGAAAGACTACTATATATTATAAGGTATTTTCAATGATAGACTGCATATTATGTTATATTATAAGGTATTTTCATTGATAGACTAGAATTACCATATATTCTAAGGTATTTTCAATGATACACAGAATATTACGTTATATTATAAGGTATTTTCAATGATACACTGCATATTACGTTATATTATAAGGTATTTTCAATGATACACTGCATATTACGTTATTTTATAAGGTATTTTTCATGATAGACTGCATACTACGTTATATTATAAGGTATTTTCAATGATACACTGAATATTACACTACATTATAAGGTATTTTCAATGATAGACTGCATATTACGTTATATTATAAGGTATTTTCAATGATACACTGCATATTACGTTATATTATGAGGTATTTTCAATGATAGACTGCATATCACGTTATATTATAAGGTATTTTCAATGATAAACTACTATATATTATAAGGTATTTTCAATGATACACTACAAATTACGATATATTATAAGGTATTTTCATTGATAGACTAGAATTACCATATATTCTCAGGTATTTTCAATGATACACAGAATATTACGTTATATTATAAGGTATTTTCAATGATAAACTGCTTATTATGTTATATTATGAGGTATTTTCAATGATAGACTGCATATTACATTATATTATAAGGTATTTTCAATGATAGACTGCATATTACGTTATATTATAAGGTATTTTCAATGATACAGTGCATATTACGTTATATTATAAGGTATTTTCATTGATACACTGCATATTAAGTTATATTATAAGGTATTTTCAATGATAGACTGCAAATATTACGTTATATTATAAGGTATTTTCAATGATACACTGCATATTACGTTATATTATGAGGTATTTTCAATGATAGACTGCATATCACGTTATATTATAAGGTATTTTAAATGATACACTACAAATTACGATATATTATAAGGTATTTTCATTGATAGACTAGAATTACCATATATTCTCAGGTATTTTCAATGATACACAGAATATTACGTTATATTATAAGGTATTTTCAATGATAAACTACTATATATTACAAGGTATTTTCCATGATACACTACAAATTACCATATATTCTAAGGTATGTTCAATGATAAACTACTATATATTATAAGGTATTTTCAATGATACACTGCATATTACGTTATATTATAAGGTATTTCCAATGATACTATGCATATTACGTTATATTATAAGGTATTTTCATTGATACACTACAAATTACGATATATTATAAATTATTTTCAATGATACACTGCATATTACGTTATATTATAAGGTATTTTCAATGATACACTGCATATTACGTTATATTATAAGGTATTTTCAATGATGCACTGCATATTACGTTATATTATAAGGTATTTTCAATGATACACTGCATATTACGTTATATTATAAGGTATTTTCAATGATAAACTACTATATATTATATGGTATTTTCAATGATACACTACAAATTACGATATATTATAAGGTATTTTCAATGATACACTGCATATTACGTTATATTATAAGGTATTTTCAATGATACATTGCATATTACGTTATATTATTAGTTATTTTCAATGATACACTAAAAAATTAAGATATATTATAAGGTATTTCCAATGATACTCTGCATATTACGTTATATTATAAGGTATTTTCAATGATACACTGCATATTACGTTATATTATAAGGTATTTTCAATGAAGCACTGCATATTACGTTATACTATAAGGTATTTTCAATGATACACAGCATACTACGTTATATTATAAGGTATTTTCAATGATAAGCTACTATATATTATAAGGTATTTTCAATGATACACTACAAATTACGATATATTATAAGGTATTTTCAATGATACACTGCATATTACTTTATATTATAAGGTATTTTCATTGATACACTACAAATTACGATATATTATAAATTATTTTCAATGATACACTGCATATTACGTTATATTATAAGGTATTTTCATTGATACACTACAAATTACCATATATTATAAGGTATTTCCAATGATACACTGCATATTACGTTATATTATAAGGTATTTTCATTGATACACTACAAATTACGATATATTATAAATTATTTTCAATGATACACTGCATATTACGTTATATTATAAGGTATTTTCAATGATACACTGCATATTACGTTATATTATAAGGTATTTTCAATGATGCACTGCATATTACGTTATATTATTAGGTATTTTCAATGATACACTAAAAAATTACTATATATTATAAGGTATTTCCAATGATACACTGCATATTACGTTATATTATAAGGTATTTTCAATGATACACTGCATATTACCTTATATTATAATGTATTTTCATTGATAGACTAGAATTACCATATATTCTACGGTATTTTCAATGATACACCGCATATTACGTTATATTATAAGGTATTTTCAATGATACAATGCATATTACGTTATATTATAAGGTATTTCCAATGATACTATGCATATTACGTTATATTATAAGGTATTTTCATTGATACACTACAAATTACGATATATTATAAATTATTTTCAATGATACACTGCATATTACGTTATATTATAAGGTATTTTCAATGATACACTGCATATTACGTTATATTATAAGGTATTTTCAATGATGCACTGCATATTACGTTATATTATTAGGTATTTTCAATGATACACTAAAAAATTACTATATATTATAAGGTATTTCCAATGATACACTGCATATTACGTTATATTATAAGGTATTTTCAATGATACACTGCATATTACGTTATTTTATAAGGTATTTTTCATGATAGACTGCATACTACGTTATATTATAAGGTATTTTCAATGATACACTGAATATTACACTACATTATAAGGTATTTTCAATGATAGACTGCATATTACGTTATATTATAAGGTATTTTCAATGATACACTGCATATTACGTTATATTATGAGGTATTTTCAATGATAGACTGCATATCACGTTATATTATAAGGTATTTTCAATGATAAACTACTATATATTATAAGGTATTTTCAATGATACACTACAAATTACGATATATTATAAGGTATTTTCATTGATAGACTAGAATTACCATATATTCTCAGGTATTTTCAATGATACACAGAATATTACGTTATATTATAAGGTATTTTCAATGATAAACTGCTTATTATGTTATATTATGAGGTATTTTCAATGATAGACTGCATATTACATTATATTATAAGGTATTTTCAATGATAGACTGCATATTACGTTATATTATAAGGTATTTTCAATGATACAGTGCATATTACGTTATATTATAAGGTATTTTCATTGATACACTGCATATTAAGTTATATTATAAGGTATTTTCAATGATAGACTGCAAATATTACGTTATATTATAAGGTATTTTCAATGATACACTGCATATTACGTTATATTATGAGGTATTTTCAATGATAGACTGCATATCACGTTATATTATAAGGTATTTTAAATGATACACTACAAATTACGATATATTATAAGGTATTTTCATTGATAGACTAGAATTACCATATATTCTCAGGTATTTTCAATGATACACAGAATATTACGTTATATTATAAGGTATTTTCAATGATAAACTACTATATATTACAAGGTATTTTCCATGATACACTACAAATTACCATATATTCTAAGGTATGTTCAATGATAAACTACTATATATTATAAGGTATTTTCAATGATACACTGCATATTACGTTATATTATAAGGTATTTCCAATGATACTATGCATATTACGTTATATTATAAGGTATTTTCATTGATACACTACAAATTACTATATATTATAAATTATTTTCAATGATACACTGCATATTACGTTATATTATAAGGTATTTTCAATGATACACTGCATATTACGTTATATTATAAGGTATTTTCAATGATGCACTGCATATTACGTTATATTATTAGGTATTTTCAATGATACACTAAAAAATTACTATATATTATAAGGTATTTCCAATGATACACTGCATATTACGTTATATTATAAGGTATTTTCAATGATACACTGCATATTACCTTATATTATAATGTATTTTCATTGATAGACTAGAATTACCATATATTCTACGGTATTTTCAATGATACACCGCATATTACGTTATATTATAAGGTATTTTCAATGATACAATGCATATTACCTTATATTATAAGGTATTTTCAATGATACACTGCATATTACGTTATATTATAAGGTATTTTCAATGATAAACTACTATATATTATATGGTATTTTCAATGATACACTACAAATTACGATATATTATAAGGTATTTTCAATGATACACTGCATATTACGTTTTATTATAAGGTATTTTCAATGATACATTGCATATTACGTTATATTATTAGTTATTTTCAATGATACACTAAAAAATTAAGATATATTATAAGGTATTTCCAATGATACTCTGCATATTACGTTATATTATAAGGTATTTTCAATGATACACTGCATATTACGTTATATTATAAGGTATTTTCAATGAAGCACTGCATATTACGTTATACTATAAGGTATTTTCAATGATACACAGCATACTACGTTATATTATAAGGTATTTTCAATGATAAGCTACTATATATTATAAGGTATTTTCAATGATACACTACAAATTACGATATATTATAAGGTATTTTCAATGATACACTGCATATTACTTTATATTATAAGGTATTTTCATTGATACACTACAAATTACGATATATTATAAATTATTTTCAATGATACACTGCATATTACGTTATATTATAAGGTATTTTCATTGATACACTACAAATTACCATATATTATAAGGTATTTCCAATGATACACTGCATATTACGTTATATTATAAGGTATTTTCAATGATACACTGCATATTACGTTATATTATAAGGTATTTTCAATGATACACTGCATATTACGTTATATTATTAGGTATTTTCAATGATACACTAAAAAATTACTATATATTATAAGGTATTTCCAATGATACACTGCATATTACGTTATATTATAAGGTATTTTCAATGATACACTGCATATTACCTTATATTATAATGTATTTTCATTGATAGACTAGAATTACCATATATTCTACGGTATTTTCAATGATACACCGCATATTACGTTATATTATAAGGTATTTTCAATGATACAATGCATATTACGTTATATTATAAGGTATTTTCAATGATACACTGCATATTACGTTATATTATAAGGTATTTTCAATGATAAACCACTATATATTATAAGGTATTTTCAATGATACACTACAAATTACGATATATTATAAGGTATTTTCAATGATACACTGCATATTACGTTTTATTATAAGGTATTTTCAATGATACATTGCATATTACGTTATATTATTAGTTATTTTCAATGATACACTAAAAAATTAAGATATATTATAAGGTATTTCCAATGATACTCTGCATATTACGTTATATTATAAGGTATTTTCAATGATACACTGCATATTACGTTATATTATAAGGTATTTTCAATGATACACTGCATATTACGTTATACTATAAGGTATTTTCAATGATACACAGCATACTACGTTATATTATAAGGTATTTTCAATGATAAGCTACTATATATTATAAGGTATTTTCAATGATACACTACAAATTACGATATATTATAAGGTATTTTCAATGATACACTGCATATTACTTTATATTATAAGGTATTTTCATTGATACACTACAAATTACGATATATTATAAATTATTTTCAATGATACACTGCATATTACGTTATATTATAAGGTATTTTCATTGATACACTACAAATTACCATATATTATAAGGTATTTCCAATGATACACTGCATATTACGTTATATTATAAGGTATTTTAAATGATACACTGCATATTACGTTATATTATAAAGTATTTTCAATGATACACGTCATATTACGTTATATTATAAGGTATTTTCAATGATACACTGCATATTACGTTATATTATAAGGTATTTTCAGTGATACACAGAATATTACGTTATATTATAAGGTATTTTCAATGATAAACTACTATATATTACAAGGTATTTTCAATGATACACTACAAATTACCATATATTCTAAGGTATTTTCAATGATACACTGCATATTACGTTTTATTATAAGGTATTTTCAATGATACACTGCATATTACGTTATATTATAAGGTATTTTAAATGATACACTGCATATTACGTTATATTATAAAGTATTTTCAATGATACACGTCATATTACGTTATATTATAAGGTATTTTCAATGATACACTGCATATTACCTTATATTATAATGTATTTTCATTGATAGACTAGAATTACCATATATTCTACGGTATTTTCAATGATACACCCCATATTACGTTATATTATAAGGTATTTTCAATGATACAATGCATATTACGTTATATTATAAGGTATTTTCAATGATACACTGCATATTACGTTATATTATAAGGTATTTTCAATGATAAACTACTATATATTATAAGGTATTTTCAATGATACACTACAAATTACGATATATTATAAGGTATTTTCAATGATACACTGCATATTACGTTTTATTATAAGGTATTTTCAATGATACATTGCATATTACGTTATATTATTAGTTATTTTCAATGATACACTAAAAAATTAAGATATATTATAAGGTATTTCCAATGATACTCTGCATATTACGTTATATTATAAGGTATTTTCAATGATACACTGCATATTACGTTATATTATAAGGTATTTTCAATGAAGCACTGCATATTACGTTATACTATAAGGTATTTTCAATGATACACAGCATACTACGTTATATTATAAGGTATTTTCAATGATAAGCTACTATATATTATAAGGTATTTTCAATGATACACTACAAATTACGATATATTATAAGGTATTTTCAATGATACACTGCATATTACTTTATATTATAAGGTATTTTCATTGATACACTACAAATTACGATATATTATAAATTATTTTCAATGATACACTGCATATTACGTTATATTATAAGGTATTTTCATTGATACACTACAAATTACCATATATTATAAGGTATTTCCAATGATACACTGCATATTACGTTATATTATAAGGTATTTTAAATGATACACTGCATATTACGTTATATTATAAAGTATTTTCAATGATACACGTCATATTACGTTATATTATAAGGTATTTTCAATGATACACTGCATATTACGTTATATTATAAGGTATTTTCAATGATACACTGCATATTACCTTATATTATAATGTATTTTCATTGATAGACTAGAATTACCATATATTCTACGGTATTTTCAATGATACACCGCATATTACGTTATATTATAAGGTATTTTCAATGATACAATGCATATTACGTTATATTATAAGGTATTTCCAATGATACTATGCATATTACGTTATATTATAAGGTATTTTCATTGATACACTACAAATTACGATATATTATAAATTATTTTCAATGATACACTGCATATTACGTTATATTATAAGGTATTTTCAATGATACACTGCATATTACGTTATATTATAAGGTATTTTCAATGATGCACTGCATATTACGTTATATTATTAGGTATTTTCAATGATACACTAAAAAATTACTATATATTATAAGGTATTTCCAATGATACACTGCATATTACGTTATATTATAAGGTATTTTCAATGATACACTGCATATTACGTTATTTTATAAGGTATTTTTCATGATAGACTGCATACTACGTTATATTATAAGGTATTTTCAATGATACACTGAATATTACACTACATTATAAGGTATTTTCAATGATAGACTGCATATTACGTTATATTATAAGGTATTTTCAATGATACACTGCATATTACGTTATATTATGAGGTATTTTCAATGATAGACTGCATATCACGTTATATTATAAGGTATTTTCAATGATAAACTACTATATATTATAAGGTATTTTCAATGATACACTACAAATTACGATATATTATAAGGTATTTTCATTGATAGACTAGAATTACCATATATTCTCAGGTATTTTCAATGATACACAGAATATTACGTTATATTATAAGGTATTTTCAATGATAAACTGCTTATTATGTTATATTATGAGGTATTTTCAATGATAGACTGCATATTACATTATATTATAAGGTATTTTCAATGATAGACTGCATATTACGTTATATTATAAGGTATTTTCAATGATACAGTGCATATTACGTTATATTATAAGGTATTTTCATTGATACACTGCATATTAAGTTATATTATAAGGTATTTTCAATGATAGACTGCAAATATTACGTTATATTATAAGGTATTTTCAATGATACACTGCATATTACGTTATATTATGAGGTATTTTCAATGATAGACTGCATATCACGTTATATTATAAGGTATTTTAAATGATACACTACAAATTACGATATATTATAAGGTATTTTCATTGATAGACTAGAATTACCATATATTCTCAGGTATTTTCAATGATACACAGAATATTACGTTATATTATAAGGTATTTTCAATGATAAACTACTATATATTACAAGGTATTTTCCATGATACACTACAAATTACCATATATTCTAAGGTATGTTCAATGATAAACTACTATATATTATAAGGTATTTTCAATGATACACTGCATATTACGTTATATTATAAGGTATTTCCAATGATACTATGCATATTACGTTATATTATAAGGTATTTTCATTGATACACTACAAATTACGATATATTATAAATTATTTTCAATGATACACTGCATATTACGTTATATTATAAGGTATTTTCAATGATACACTGCATATTACGTTATATTATAAGGTATTTTCAATGATGCACTGCATATTACGTTATATTATTAGGTATTTTCAATGATACACTAAAAAATTACTATATATTATAAGGTATTTCCAATGATACACTGCATATTACGTTATATTATAAGGTATTTTCAATGATACACTGCATATTACCTTATATTATAATGTATTTTCATTGATAGACTAGAATTACCATATATTCTACGGTATTTTCAATGATACACCGCATATTACGTTATATTATAAGGTATTTTCAATGATACAATGCATATTACGTTATATTATAAGGTATTTTCAATGATACACTGCATATTACGTTATATTATAAGGTATTTTCAATGATAAACTACTATATATTATATGGTATTTTCAATGATACACTACAAATTACGATATATTATAAGGTATTTTCAATGATACACTGCATATTACGTTTTATTATAAGGTATTTTCAATGATACACTGCATATTACGTTATATTATTAGTTATTTTCAATGATACACTAAAAAATTAAGATATATTATAAGGTATTTCCAATGATACTCTGCATATTACGTTATATTATAAGGTATTTTCAATGATACACTGCATATTACGTTATATTATAAGGTATTTTCAATGAAGCACTGCATATTACGTTATACTATAAGGTATTTTCAATGATACACAGCATACTACGTTATATTATAAGGTATTTTCAATGATAAGCTACTATATATTATAAGGTATTTTCAATGATACACTACAAATTACGATATATTATAAGGTATTTTCAATGATACACTGCATATTACTTTATATTATAAGGTATTGTCATTGATACACTACAAATTACGATATATTATAAATTATTTTCAATGATACACTGCATATTACGTTATATTATAAGGTATTTTCATTGATACACTACAAATTACCATATATTATAAGGTATTTCCAATGATACACTGCATATTACGTTATATTATAAGGTATTTTCAATGATACACTGCATATTACGTTATATTATAAGGTATTTTCAATGATACACTGCATATTACGTTATATTATTAGGTATTTTCAATGATACACTAAAAAATTACTATATATTATAAGGTATTTCCAATGATACACTGCATATTACGTTATATTATAAGGTATTTTCAATGATACACTGCATATTACCTTATATTATAATGTATTTTCATTGATAGACTAGAATTACCATATATTCTACGGTATTTTCAATGATACACCGCATATTACGTTATATTATAAGGTATTTTCAATGATACAATGCATATTACGTTATATTATAAGGTATTTTCAATGATACACTGCATATTACGTTATATTATAAGGTATTTTCAATGATAAACCACTATATATTATAAGGTATTTTCAATGATACACTACAAATTACGATATATTATAAGGTATTTTCAATGATACACTGCATATTACGTTTTATTATAAGGTATTTTCAATGATACATTGCATATTACGTTATATTATTAGTTATTTTCAATGATACACTAAAAAATTAAGATATATTATAAGGTATTTCCAATGATACTCTGCATATTACGTTATATTATAAGGTATTTTCAATGATACACTGCATATTACGTTATATTATAAGGTATTTTCAATGAAGCACTGCATATTACGTTATACTATAAGGTATTTTCAATGATACACAGCATACTACGTTATATTATAAGGTATTTTCAATGATAAGCTACTATATATTATAAGGTATTTTCAATGATACACTACAAATTACGATATATTATAAGGTATTTTCAATGATACACTGCATATTACTTTATATTATAAGGTATTTTCATTGATACACTACAAATTACGATATATTATAAATTATTTTCAATGATACACTGCATATTACGTTATATTATAAGGTATTTTCATTGATACACTACAAATTACCATATATTATAAGGTATTTCCAATGATACACTGCATATTACGTTATATTATAAGGTATTTTAAATGATACACTGCATATTACGTTATATTATAAAGTATTTTCAATGATACACGTCATATTACGTTATATTATAAGGTATTTTCAATGATACACTGCATATTACGTTATATTATAAGGTATTTTCAGTGATACACAGAATATTACGTTATATTATAAGGTATTTTCAATGATAAACTACTATATATTACAAGGTATTTTCAATGATACACTACAAATTACCATATATTCTAAGGTATTTTCAATGATACACTGCATATTACGTTTTATTATAAGGTATTTTCAATGATACACTGCATATTACGTTATATTATAAGGTATTTTAAATGATACACTGCATATTACGTTATATTATAAAGTATTTTCAATGATACACGTCATATTACGTTATATTATAAGGTATTTTCAATGATACACTGCATATTACCTTATATTATAATGTATTTTCATTGATAGACTAGAATTACCATATATTCTACGGTATTTTCAATGATACACCCCATATTACGTTATATTATAAGGTATTTTCAATGATACAATGCATATTACGTTATATTATAAGGTATTTTCAATGATACACTGCATATTACGTTATATTATAAGGTATTTTCAATGATAAACTACTATATATTATAAGGTATTTTCAATGATACACTACAAATTACGATATATTATAAGGTATTTTCAATGATACACTGCATATTACGTTTTATTATAAGGTATTTTCAATGATACATTGCATATTACGTTATATTATTAGTTATTTTCAATGATACACTAAAAAATTAAGATATATTATAAGGTATTTCCAATGATACTCTGCATATTACGTTATATTATAAGGTATTTTCAATGATACACTGCATATTACGTTATATTATAAGGTATTTTCAATGAAGCACTGCATATTACGTTATACTATAAGGTATTTTCAATGATACACAGCATATTACGTTATATTATAAGGTATTTTCAATGATAAGCTACTATATATTATAAGGTATTTTCAATGATACACTACAAATTACGATATATTATAAGGTATTTTCAATGATACACTGCATATTACTTTATATTATAAGGTATTTTCATTGATACACTACAAATTACGATATATTATAAATTATTTTCAATGATACACTGCATATTACGTTATATTATAAGGTATTTTCATTGATACACTACAAATTACCATATATTATAAGGTATTTCCAATGATACACTGCATATTACGTTATATTATAAGGTATTTTAAATGATACACTGCATATTACGTTATATTATAAAGTATTTTCAATGATACACGTCATATTACGTTATATTATAAGGTATTTTCAATGATACACTGCATATTACGTTATATTATAAGGTATTTTCAGTGATACACAGAATATTACGTTATATTATAAGGTATTTTCAATGATAAACTACTATATATTACAAGGTATTTTCAATGATACACTACAAATTACCATATATTCTAAGGTATTTTCAATGATACACTGCATATTACGTTTTATTATAAGGTATTTTCAATGATACACTGCATATTACGTTATATTATTAGGTATTTCCAATGATACACTAAAAAATTACGATATATTATATGGTATTTCCAAGGATACTCTGCATATTACGTTATATTATAAGGAATTTTCAATGATACATTGCATATTACGTTATATTATAAGATATTTTCTTTGATAGACTAGAATTACCATATATTCTAAGGTATTTTCAATGATACACAGAATATTACGTTATATTATAAGGTATTTTCAATGATAAACTACTATATATTACAAGGTATTTTCAATGATACACTGCATATTAAGTTATATTATAAGGTATTTTCAATGATACACCGCATATTACGTTATATTATAATCTATTTTCAATGATACACTGCATATTACGTTATATTATAAGGTATTTTCAATGATACACTGCATATTACGTTATATTATAAGGTATTTTCAATGATACACTGCATATTACGTTATATTATAAGGTATTTTCAATGATACACAGAATATTACGTTATATTATAAGGTATTTTCAATGATAAACTACTATATATTACAAGGTATTTTCAATGATACACTACAAATTACCATATATTATAAGGTATTTTCAATGATAAACTACTATATATTATAAGGTATTTTCAATGATACACTGCATATTTCGTTATATTATAAGGTATTTCCAATGATACTCTGCATATTACGTTATATTATATCGTATTTTCATTGATACACTACAAATTACGATATATTATAAATTATTTTCAATGATACACTGCATATTACGTTATATTATAAGGTATTTTCAATGATACACTGCATATTACGTTATATTATAAGGTATTTTCAATGATGCACTGCATATTACGTTATATTATTAGGTATTTTCAATGATACACTAAAAAATTACTATATATTATAAGGTATTTCCAATGATACACTGCATATTACGTTATATTATAAGGTATTTTCAATGATACACTGCATATTACCTTATATTATAATGTATTTTCATTGATAGACTAGAATTACCATATATTCTACGGTATTTTCAATGATACACCGCATATTACGTTATATTATAAGGTATTTTCAATGATACACTGCATATTACGTTATATTATAAGGTATTTTCAATGATACACTGCATATTACGTTATATTATAAGGTATTTTCAATGATAGACTGCATATTACATTATATTATAAGGTATTTTCAATGATAGACTGCATATTACGTTATATTATAAGGTATTTTCAATGATACACCGCATATTACGTTATATTATAAGGTATTTTCAATGATACACTGCATATTACATTATTTTATAAGGTATTTTTCATGACAGACTGCATATTACATTATCTCATAATGTATTTTCAATGGTAGACTGCATATTCCGTTATATTATAAGGTATTTTCAATGATACACTGCATATTACAATACATTATAAGGTATTTTCAATGATACACTGCATATTACGATATATTATATGGTATATCCAATGATACACTGCATATTACGTTATATTATAAGGTATTTTCAATGATACACTGCATATTACGTTATATTATTAGGTATTTTCAATGATACACTAAAAAATTACGATATATTATAAGGTATTTCCAATGATACACTGCATATTATGTTATATTATAAGGTATTTTCAATGATACACTGCATATTACGTCATATTATAAGGTATTTTCAATGATACACTGCATATTACGTTATATTATAAGGTATTTTCAATGATACACTGCATATTACGTTATATTATAAGGTATTTTCAATGTTAGACTGCATATTACATTATATTATAAGGTATTTTCAATGATAGACTGCATATTACGTTATATTATAAGGTAGTTTCAATGATACAGTGCATATTACGTTATATTATGAGGTATTTTCAATGATAGACTGCATATTAGGTTATATTACAAGGTATTTTCAATGATAGACAGTAGGAAGACTATGTCTTTTCTAACTCAGGGTGGTTCCCCCCCATGTGGGGGAGGGGGTAACCCCCCCCCCCCCGGCCATTGCCCCCGGCCATTGCCCCCCCGGCCATCCCCCCCCTTTTTTTGGCGGGGGGGGGGTCATGAGGGAGTGACGTCACTACCTAAGCGAATTTTGGGGGTCATGAAGAGGGGGGGGGGGTCACGAGGGAGTGACGTCACTACCTAAGCGAATTTTGGGGGTCATGAGGAAGGGGGGGGGGGTCATGAGGGAGTGACGTCACTACCTAAGCCAATTTTGGGGTCATGAGGAAGTGACGTCACGGAAGCGACTTCCGTATCAACTATGTGGTTCGCAGGTAGTGACGTCACAAGCGGTAGACGGTGGGCCACACATGTTGACACTCTGCTGATCTAACCGACAATGGCGTTTCATAGCCTGTCTGTTACCGACCGCCTTTGCAGGAACCCCCACCACTTCCGTGACGTCACAAGCGGTAGACGGCGAGCCACACATGTTGACACTCTGCCGATCTAACCGACAATGGCGTTTCATAGCCCGTCTGTTACCGACCGCCTTCGCAGGAACCCCCACCACTTCCGTGACGTCACAAGCGGTTGCGAACCACATTTTTTTTCTTTAACGGGAAAAAAACTTTCTTACCCCAACAGGATTCGAACCTCGGTCTACCGCTTGGTAGACCATCCCATTAATCGCTTGACCAACCGACAATCTTATAAACACAGCGAACATTTTGGTATATATCGCAAAGAATAACTCTCGCAGCTTTTGGGCGACAGGCATAAACACGTCAGCATTTAAGACGCCATTTGATTGACCCTGACATTTTTTATAAAATATGAAACCCCTTAGGAACGAACAGGAATCACGACAAAACTGCAGCGCCAGCATTTAAGACGCTATTTGATTGACCCTGACATTTTTTTTATTATACCGAGCGTGCGAAAACGCAATGCTGTGTAAATGTTTCTCGTCACGGAAGTATCGTTTCTAATATCGTGAGCGAATGAGACACTGAAAGATTAGCGACATTTTCTGGACTGCGTTTTTTCTCTTTTCAACATCGATTGGTTTTTTCTTTTTTTGCTGAGTCTGCTGTTTTGGGTAGGCTATTTAAGAACCGAGTGTGTCTATGCGGGAACACGTTTGATTCCACCCTTTTCACCGATGAAAAGACGCGCGTTATTTGTATCTGGTGACGACGAATATTCATGAAAAAATGACTGTGTCAACGTTAAAAAGTTTAGCTTGGATTCACGTTATAAATTCGTATTTGAACGATCGTTTCCCCGTCGAGCAGAGAACGGTGATAGAGCGTTTAATGCGAAACGACGTAACGAGTCGCGTATGTTTCACCTATACGAAAAGATTTAGCCAAGTCGTGGCGCGATGGCCCGCGGTCGATTCGCCGTCCACGATATTGGACATCGTCGAAACGGGTGAACGTTGCATCATTGATTGCGAATTTCTGAGAACTAGACCATCTAATTGAAGTTAAAAAAAGATTTTCTTAGCGTGGAACCGGCGATACGTGCGATCAATGATTGTTGAAAAATATGCTAGTGTTTGAAAGTGAAATATTATACCAAGCGTGCGAAAATGCAATGCTGCGTAAATGTTTCGAGACATGGATGTATCCGTTTCCAATATCGCGAGCGAATGAGACACTGAAAAAAATTAGCGGTGGTTTCTGGACTACGTTTTCTCGACACCGATTGGTTTTTTTTTGCTGAGCCTGCGGTTTTTGGAAAGACTATATATGCACCACACCAAATTAGTTTTGTTCAGTCACTGATTTTGAGACAAAAAAGATGAAAAACGACGCAGCCATGGAAGAAGTTCAGAAAATTGAACGTCATTTGTGGGAACAATCTGATCGCTTAAGATTGCAGGAAGAATACCTTGTCTGGGAGGAAAGATGCAACGAATGCCTCGAGTTACTTGAAGAATATAATCGGGCAAAGCGCCCTCGATTATCGATCGGTATTCAACAATCATTGATCGCACGTATCGCGGGTCTTGAGAGTTTGAAACATTCTTTGCGAAGACGTTTCATACGTGAAGGTGCTGGACATACAAGCACTGAACTCTTGTGGCGTGAAATAGACACAGCTTTCAAGGGTCGCTGTTATCAATTCCAATTACATTGAACCTCTCAGCTTCCTCCAGGCCGCGAGGGAAATTGTGCTTGAAAAAATACGGAACGCTTTGGGAAAACATAAGTCCTTAAAAGTGAACGCTGTGTTTAATGGCGAATTTGTGACAGGTGATCAACGCTCGCGCAAAAGTGTTGGCACAAAGAATTGTGAAATCGTTTACGCAACCGATCTCGAAGAGATGTACGAGCTGTACATCGTGGAGCCCATCCTAACGTCGTTGGAAGAATTTCAGGAACGGGATAGCGGATGGGCGTTGTCGCGAATACTCAATCTTACAGTCGGTATCAACAAATTTAACCCGCTACATGCTGGGTGTCAGATCAACGTACCGAGAGAAATAGCGTTGAAGAAAGCTACAATTAATGTTCACTCCAAAGACAATGCATGCTTTGCATGGTCGGTGATTGCAGCTCTGTATCCAGCGACAGCTAACAATAACCGCCAAAGTTCGTACCCACAATACACAACTGTATTAAAATTCGAAGACATCGAGTTTCCCATGCTGCTGAATCAAATTACCCGGTTCGAAAAGTTGAACGATATTTCGATCAATGTGTATGGGTTTGAAGACATCTTCGAGAAAAAAAGAGCAAAATCATTCACATTTTTTCCACTTCGTCTCACTAATCAGAAGAGGAATCGGCATGTTAACTTGCTGTACATACAAGACCAGGCCAACAGTAGTGTGGGGCATTATGTGTGGATTAAGAACCTATCACGACTCGTTAGCGCACAATTGACCAAAAACACTCACACGAAATTCATCTGTGATCGGTATGTACAACATTTACAAAAGTAATATGGTGTATCATAACACATGTAAATAAAATTGCGTTTTTTTTCAGGTGTTTACACTACTTTTATTCCAACGGAAGATTGCAGGCCCATGAAAGAGATTGTGCAGAACTGAATCGCTGCGCCATCATGTTACCTAGCGAAGATGATAAATGGCTCTCTTTCGACAACTATATGTGGAAAGAACCGCTTCCATTTGTGGTGTACGCCGACCTCGAATGCATTCTGGAGAAGACGGAAGATTGCGGGGAGGAAGATGAGATACTTCAATCACACGCATACCAGCATCACAGAGTATTTAGCATCGCATACTATGTACATTGTTCGCACGATGCATCTCTATCGGTATATCGGTCTCGTCGCGATGCGAAGTGCGTCTCATGGTTCGTCAGAGAATTAGAAAATTTAGCATATTTCGTTAAATGCGCCTTATCCAATAATATACCTATGAAACAGCTAACGAATGAACAGTGCGAAGCATTTATCAACGCAGCGCATTGCCACATTTGTGAAAAACCATTTGAGGGAAATGATATACGGGTGCGCGATCATTGCCATCTAACAGGACGATATAGAGGCCCCGCACATCAAAATTGCAATTTAAATTACAAAAATTCGTTTTGTATTCCCATAGTATTCCACAATTTATCCGGGTACGATTCACATTTCATTATCGAAGAAATAGCTAATGCGTTTGAAGGCCATGTCGACGTATTACCAATAACTAAAGAAAAGTATATTTCATTTACAAAAAATGTTAAAGATCAGCAATCAGATTCGCGTAATTGTATTAAATTACGATTTATCGATTCGCACAAATTTTTGAATACCAGTCTCGACAAATTAGCATCTTTCCTCGACACAAACAAATTGACAATTTTACGTTCCGAATTTCAAAATCTTTCCACAGAAAATTTCATGTTGTTGACGCGAAAGGGTGTCTTTCCATACGAATACCTCGATTGCGTAGATAAATTAGACGATCTCTGCTTGCCGCCGCTCGAGTCATTCTACAGTTCGCTGACAGGCGAAACCGTATCCGAACGTGATTATGCACATGCCGAGAATGTGTGGAAGCGATTCAACATAAAAACCTTGGGTGAATACAGCGATCTGTATTTGAAAACTGATGTTTTGTTATTGGCTGATGTATTTGAAAATTTTCGAGATAGCTGCATTAAGAGCTACGGTTTAGATCCGGCATATTATTATACTTTACCAGGTTTCACGTGGGATGCTATGCTAAAGCATACAAAAATTAGATTTGAATTATTAACTGATATCGATATGGTGATGTATATCGAACGCGGTATACGCGGCGGTTTGAGCCAATGTTCCGCCAGACATGCTGAAGCCAATAACAAGTACATGCAGTCGTACGATTCATCGAATCCATCATCATACTTGATGTATTTTGATGTAAACAATTTGTATGGATGGGCAATGTGTCAACCTTTGCCATATGCCGAATTTCAATGGGTTAACGACATTGAAAACTTCGACATATCTTTGATTGCTGCTGATTCACCCATAGGTTACATTCTCGAGGTGGATCTAGAATATCCACAAAGTCTGCATGATATTCACACTGGCCTACCATTCTGTCCGACACGTGCCAAACCACCTGGCAAAAGAGATGCCAAGTTGCTTGCAACGTTACATGATAAGCAGCGTTACGTAATACATTATTATAACCTGCAGCAGTGCACGCGCCACGGTCTTCGTATTACAAAGATCCATCGCATTCTCCAATTTGCACAGTCAACATGGCTCCGCGAATACATAGAATTAAATACCCTGTTTAGGACAAATGCCACTAACGATTTTGAAAAGAATTTGTACAAATTGATGAACAACGCGGTATTCGGTAAAACAATGGAAAATGTTCGGAATCATGTAGATGTAAAACTCGTGACACATTGGGATGGACGATATGGCGCAGAGGCAATGATCGCGAAACCAAATTTCCACAGCCGCTGTGTATTTTCTGAAAACTTGGCTGCTGTGGAGTTGCGCAAAGTCATGGTGAAATTCAACAAGCCAATCTATGTGGGCATGTGCATATTAGATATATCCAAAACGTGCTTGTACGAATTTCATCATGAGTACATGGTTCCTCAATATGGTAAAACTTGTAAATTAATGTACACAGACACCGATAGCTTAATTTATCATATTACGTGCGATAACATTTATGAAACCATGAGACGCGATATTAGCCGTTTCGACACAAGCGATTATCCGATAGAGAATAAGTATAATATCCCACTTGTAAATAAAAAGGTTCCCGGCTTGATGAAAGACGAGAACAATGGGATGATAATGACGGACTTTGTCGGGCTGAGAGCAAAAATGTATACATTCCGTATAGACGGGAAACAGGACACAAAAAAAGCGAAAGGTGTAAAAAATAACGTTGTGAGGACAACAATAACGTTTGATGATTACATGCGATGTCTGCAAGATGAAATTGCTATGAGTCGTACACAGACATGCATACGATCGAAATTACACAAAGTGTATACTATATCAGAGCGCAAAATTGCTCTCAGTCCATATGATGACAAACGGTATATCATACCCAACTCGACAGAAACATTGCCGTGGGGCCATTATCGAATTCCTTCGTAGTGTTACGTTTCGAACATAATTATTTTAGTGTTTCTCTTTCCATCAGCTGTGCTGCGGTTGATAATGCGTTAGCATTGTGAGAATTCCCTAATTAATCGCAGTACGGTCTTTGATGGTTAGTATCGCAATCAGATTTCGATCAGAGTGAAATACACGCAGGCAATTCGTAACATAGCTATAAAATTGTTTATATTCAATGTAAATAAAAGATTATATTTTTTCATTAAACAGGTTAAATTGTTTGTAATAAATGTTTATAATAAATGTTCATAATAAATGTTTATAATACATTGTCTTTATTTATCCATGAATTATTTACATTACTCAATCCTAACCATTTTACATACACCTTATTTCCTTTTCTACGCAGCACTTTCTCCACTAGGTATACATCTGGATTGGCAACGCGGTGCAATTCGTGTTCATAGAATCCTCCAGCAACGGGGTTTCCACGGGAATCTTGTAGCAGATAAGTTACAGGATTAGTTGCTTGTACCTTGACTATCTTGAACACCTCAGTGGTCCAATTTGGCGTGTAACCTTTATCGAAAACGGTTTTAAATTTGCTGATGCGTACAGACTGTCCCACGTTGAATTTCGCCGGCGCAGCAATCTTTATGTTGTTATATACAGTGTCTAAGAGCCTGTCGGAAATGGCAGGGGTGACATCACACGGTCGCATTCCAATGGTTCTGTGCTTTTGTGCATTGTACTTTCCAACTAGTCGCGGTAGCACTTTGGCCCATTTATAGGTTCCATTAAGTGTAAACTCTTTCCACATGTTATTCTTCAATGTGCGATTGAACCGTTCTACGATGGAAGCCTTCATAACCGAATATGTAGAATAATGATTAATGGCATGTTTCGTGAAAAGTTTATGCACCTCAGTGTTGTAAAATTCCTTTCCCTGATCGGTTTGTAAATTTTTCGGACATCGATTTCGAAATATCTTTCTGAACGCTTCAGCTACCTCGCCTCCACTTTTAGTCTTGAGCGGTACGCCCCATGCATATTTGGATAACACATCGATAACGGTTAATATGTACTTGTTACCACCATTTATACGCGCGTGAGGCTGCATATCTACGAGATCGGCTTGCCATAGGTCGTCATACCCATGCACTAACACTCGGCGTCGCGGAAAAATCCGTCTAGCGGGTGCATGCAGTTCCTCCACTAATTGCGTCTTCTCTTTGCTCATGTTCAGGATTTAGGATTGAACAAAAGAAATTTAAAATGCATAAAAATAATCGCATGATCCGGCCCATGAATTTTACATTGACATTGCGATTGGTACCTTGCGAATGCATTCTTGCTGGAAACTAACATCTTACAAAATATGTAAATATATTTATATCATTCGACGTATGGACTTTAACTTTTAAAGCTTTCAAAAATTGGCCCTCCATTTCTGTTCTTTGAGGTCATTGTTGCAATTGTATCGCGCATCATCTCGAGCATGTGTTCATGCATGCGATCGATTTTGGTTAGTATTTCTTCCCGCAGCTTCAAACACTTGGCATCACATACCTTCAAAATATCCATCATTTCTTTGTCCAAGTATACCTTATTTACAGCATCAGCATCATTCGTCGGGCTTGCTAAACGTTCTATTTTTCGGTCTCTCGCGTCGAAAGCATCACCATCGAGGCAAAGTGCGCTCCATCGCACATAATTCTTGCATGTTTCACCATCTTTATTTGACTCGTTTCGGAGCATAGCACCGAACTTGTTGATAGCCATCATGAAAAGGTACTGATGAACATGGTCTGAACGGTTTTTAATTTATAATCAATCCCGCTTCTCGGAGCTCCTCTATTATTGAAACAATTTCATTATCATGTCCGGTATGTCCAGCAGCTCGCGATGACACAAGCAAACTTATTCTATCCACTAACTCGTTGGGATCGTCCCAATGTACATAATCAATCGCATTATCGGTAACCGTCATGTTCTCCGGTAATGTATTCATCAAAATTGACTTGGGGGCAATCCCTCTTCCAGTGCGAGGTCGTATTTCAAGCAGTGATGCAATTATATGTTTATACTTGTATCCTCTGTTACTCAATGGGGGATTTGCAGCATTATGGTTGCGCCTGTGCGCATTTGTCGTCAGCAGAATACTCTTATATTTCTGTTTGTCAGCATCGGTGTATATTGTATCGTCGGGCATTCTCTTGAAAATTAGTTCGAAAAGGCCAGGCGTTCCTCTGTATTTTACATTATCGATGATTATATTATCTTCCATGTCTACGTCGAAATTCTTATCCCCAAGCATCATTGTATTTTTATCATAGTACACACCATACACGTGGTCAACCTGTTTTTTCTTATCCATGAAAAATAAGTTCAAATATTCCTGCGACAGCGGTCCGAGATTCTGAGTCAAATATGTAGCGGCTTCATCATGCTGTTCAGGATTCTCAGCAATCTCACGCATTGTCGTTTCGAGAATATTTTGTTCAAGTGTTTCTGCTTCGTCTGTCCATACTTCTTCTGCAGGAGGTTCGGAATCTGGACAAAGTCGTTTCGATAATCGATGAGGTGTTGGTTTTAAAGGTGTTTCCGCACGTACTCTTTTCAATCCGCGATACCGAGGCGTAGCGTTTAGTACAGACGGCTTCAATCCGCAATATTGGAGTGCAGCGTTAAGCATAGGTGGTTGTTCATGCCGCGGTGATGCTGAAGAGGTCTCTCCATGATATTCAGGTGTAGCATTAAACACAGGTGACTGCTGCCGATACAATGGGGATGCAGACTCTGAAGATGCCTCTTGAAGAATTGGGCTGGGAAATGGTTTTGTGTTTTCAATCAATTCTTTCAAGGGTCTTATCACAGGTTGCAAGCTATGTTCCAACACGGCATCGGTATCCATTTTTCCAGCTTTTAGTGTCAAATATTTTTTTCGTATAGCTTCACTCGTCTTGGCAATCTCTTTCGTTAACACTTCTTTTTCCCTCTTTTCATGTTTTTGTTCAACATAATTTTGCTGCATATTCAATTGGAAGCGTTTTCAAAAAAAAAACGTTCGATACCCGTTCGATTCCCGTTCGACGTTGAACGTGTACGTTCGATACACGTTCGATACCCGTTCGACACCCCGTTCTACACCCGTTCCACGTTGAACGTGTACGTTCGATACCCGTCCGATAGCCGGTCGATAGTCGTTCGACGTCGAACGTGTACGTTCAACAACCCGTTCAACACCTGTTCGATACCCGTTCGATACCCGTTCGATAGTCGTTCGATGTCGAACGTGTACGTTCAACAACCCGTTCAACACCTGTTCGATGCCGTTCGATATACCGTTCGACACCTGTTCAATGTTCCGTTCACAACGCGGGTTAGTGGTCAAATGATACCATTATACTATGACATAGTCATTAAATCCACATCGATAACGACCTCTATGCATAGGACTATCCTTGTCTATAACCACAAATCCATAGTTTTGCTGCCAACATTTTGCACACAGTTCGTTAAACTGCCCAAACGTCATATCGGTATTTACATGATCATTATACACATGCCGCAAATTCATACTATCCTGTTTAAATAGTAGTAGAAGATTGGTATTATCGCGAATCAGATGCTTTGGAATTCTTGCATATGATTGACAAAGATACAGACTGTCCACTTTTGAATGTCGACCCATGGAAAAGTACTCTCTAATCACATCTTGCTTGTCACATGCTACGTCATCAAATATAAATATAGAATTCGGTAGAGCTTTGTTAGGTGGAACGACATCGCTATTGTGTGAAAAAGGAAAGTAGCCAACATTTTCTACGGATGAGAGTAGCTTTTCCAAATATTGATATTTCGGCTGTTGCAACGACTTTGAATATACGTACACGTTCTCGAATCGCATACCGTTAGGACTTTCCAACATGCTAATGACTACATTAGTTTTACCACAATTGGAAGGACCGCACACTATACCGCGTACAGTGTTAGGTAATAACGGCCCATGCCGCAGAACATTTTTGGTAATATTATCAAACTTTCTGTTCGAGATCACCCGAATTTTCACAGGTTGCCTTATGAACTGCATCGTGACTGTTGTAATAATAACAGATAAGTGTAAGTATGGGGAATATTTATACAAACGTTGCTTAGAGATATCAATCAGTCTAGAAATTACTTCCATACTTGTAACACATACACATGCTCATCGATAGACCACTTATGAAAAAGGATTGTTACTCTTGCATACGTTGGCGAGGAGCAGGACTTCTAAATACCCTGATAAATAAATTGCCGTTCGAGTTACATTTGCCTGGATATCAATTTTGTGGACCTGGCACACAGCTGCGCAAACGCTTGGTTCGTGGTGATCGCGGTATAAATCCATTAGACTCGGCCTGTAGAGAACACGACATTGCATACTCTCAAAACAAAGATTTGACGAATCGTCACAAGGTAGATCGCATTTTAGCTGATCGGGCACGTCAGCGCATAACTGCGAAGGACGCTACGTTAGGTGAGAAGATAACTGCGTCGGCTGTTTGGGCTGCGATGAAAGCTAAGACGACGCTTGGGATGGGGATCAAGAAAAAGAAGAACACTGGTAACAGTGGTAAGAAGAAGAGGCGAACTCTACCGATAGCAAAGCGGGGCGGTTTCCTCCCGTTCCTCTTACCTGCATTGGCAGCTATAGGGTCGTTGACTGGTGGTGCTGCCGGCATCGCGAAGGTTGTGAACGACGCCAAGGCTGCACGAAAACAGTTGGAGGAAATGCAGCGTCATAATCATGCTATGGAGGGTCGCGGACTGTATCTCGCACCCTACAAAAGGGGTACCGGGTTAAAGAAAAAAAAAAAAGTTCAATCCATGAAAAACTAGGGACACAGCCGATGACAAATGTTCAGCTTGAGGATATAGGAAGAAAGAATATACCACATTTTCGTGGAGTTTACTTGCGCGATAGTCTTCCGACAAGAGCAAATGTAAATGAGAGTGGTATAGTAAACTTGGATGAAAGCATCGGTCCCGGTACACATTGGGTCGCATACGTGAAACGCAATGGTACCGTAAAATACTTCGATAGTTTTGGTAATCTACGCCCACCTGTGGAACTTATTGCATACTTTGGATCATCAGCAAAAATTACTTACAATCATGCACGTTTTCAAAATTTCGATCAAACCATATGCGGGCAACTGTGCATAAAATTTCTCGAGGAAAACTCATTATAAATGCACATTATCGATACATACAATTTCATTACATTCTTTACCCCTTTCGCATAAACATGACACCTTCGTCGTTGACACTAACGTTAACGGGTACGAGCAGTATGCTCACAGTCCAGTACTTTCCCTCGATCGATTTGAGCAGTCACGAATACGAATTGGGCCTCGTGGATTTTGAAACGTTTAACACGATACCGAACGTCGATGATCGCAATAATAAATTTTATTTCGGTGAAAATGACGAAGAAATTGTCATTCCCGAAGGATCTTACGAACTGGATGCAATCAATAAGTACTTGAAACGGGAAATACTGCGACGATATCCCACCGGGCATGATTCGGGGAACGACGAATATCCTCTCATCATACGTGCTAACAATAATACGATGAAGAGTGAAATATACTGCTCCTATAAGATTAATTTTGAGAAACCCAATAACATAGGATCGCTACTTGGATTTTCTGTAAATCGTATTCTCCCACCTAAAATGTGGTATGAGTCTGACGCTCCTGTGAATATCATAAGCATCAACGTGATCAGAGTGGAATGTAGCATAACATCCGGATCATACAGTAATGACAAACCCGTACACATTATTCATGAATTTTCGCCTAGGGTTCCTCCTGGATATAAGATCTCAGAAACTCCACCTCGAGTCATTTATCTTCCGATCGTCGTGCGAAGAATAGATGATTTAGAAATACGTCTGGTGGACCAAAACAATCGTCTGATTGATTTTCGCGGAGAAGAAATCACGGTTAGACTACATGTGAAACGGCGGGACCCACGCATCTACGAATAAGTGCTGTATTATGCTTGTGTATAACAAAACGGACGAACCTCTAATCGCAGCCGCTACAAAAAATACGTTCATCGATACAGTAAGTCGAACAAATTATCGTGCCACACCATCGTCGAGGAAGAACTTGAGCTTGCAGAACATACGTTTTCTACAATCGTTGGGATTTGTTGTAAAGCAATAATGTCTGACATTTTGGCCATTGGCAATACGCCAACCTCTGATAATCGTATAACTAAGATAGAAGTGCACACATATAATCCCTATGCAAATACTACTCTCGGAAATAGTGATGAAATAAGGATACCGATACATCAGCAGGATCTGTATACGCTACCGTGCGAGAGTTTCTTGTATATTGAAGGAAAAGTCATTTTAGCAGAGGCTGCACCTGAAGGAACAAGCAACAATGTTACTCTCGATACCAATTGCGCTGCTTTCATGTTTGATGAAATTCGATATGAACTGAATGGCGTTGAAATAGATCGCTGTAGAAATCCTGGAATAACGACTGCGTTAAAAACACACGTGTCTATCTCCCCCGGAAAAAGTAAAGCATTGGCCACCGCTGGCTGGTATCGTAAACTGGATGGCGCAGATTTCAATTTCTGCATACCATTCAATATGCTATTTGGCTTCGGTGAAGATTATAACAAGATTACCGTTAACGTGCGTCAAGAGTTGGTCTTAATTCGATCGCGAAACGATCTAAACGCGTTGAATGGTTCTAGTACTTTAAGGCCTAAAATCGAATTATTCAAAGTTCAGTGGCGTATGCCGCACATAAGTCTGGAAGAAGTAACCAAATTGTCGTTACTACGCGTTCTCGAGAGAGGACAAATGATACCTATGAGTTTTCGCTCTTGGGATCTATATGAATATCCACATTTACAAACAACTACGAAGCATACGTGGGCGATAAAGACTGTAACGCAATTGGAGAAACCTCGCTTCATCATATTTGCATTGCAGAATGATAGGAAGAATCAATTGGATAAGAGTGCTAATCAATTCGACGATTGTAAACTGTCAAACATACGGTTGTACCTAAATTCCGAATCGTACCCGTACGATGACCTAAACTTGGACTTTGAAAAAAATAAGTATGCGGTACTTTACGATATGTACGCAAAATTTCAAAACTCATATTATGGTAATCGATACAGTGAGCCGCTATTGGATGAATTAGAGTTCTTATCACGAGGGCCATTTGTGGTCATAGACTGCTCTCGCCAAAACGAGTCTGTTAAAAGTGCAACCATTGATGTGCGCATAGATTTCGAGTGCAGAGATAATGTGTCTGTGAACACAGCTGCTTACTGCTTAATCATACACGATCGTATAGTTGAATACAGTCCATTGACCAACGTCGTGCGCAGAATACTTTAACAAGCGGTGGGTGCATGATGGTCAATGTAACGTTCGTCGATCTACAAGGTTTCATGACGGGGTCAAACGATTTCATTGTAAAAGAAGCAGCCATTTTACGGGATGGAAATAAACTATTCCACTGTATATTCGAGCCACCATTTGAATTCCATCAATTGACTGCTGCTGAAGCACGTCAGGTTCGATGGTTAACGCGCAAACATCATGGAATCGGTTGGGCGGATGGATATGTTCCATACAGAACAGCTGGAAGTTGTTTGCAACGGGCTCTGGAAAATTCGCAGCAGGTCATTGTCAGGGGATTGGAGAAGAAAAAATGGTTATGGAAATTAACTGGAATAGAAGCTCTTGATGTGGATCTGGAGGATGTTCCAAGATTATCGTTGATGCAAAAGGGATTGCATAGATGTGCATTCCATACTGGTGTATGTGCCATGGAAAATGTATTTAAACTGTGTAAATTATATACTGACCGACAAGGACCATGTTTCTGAATAAAGTGTATTATTTAACAAATTTTTTACTATACCTTCGCTTATTTCATCCCACATGACACGCTCGGTGTAATATTTCACAGTGACTTCCTGTGGCCCCAAAAATGCTGACGGTGCAATTTTTTCAAATATCAAGGTCAACCAAATAGCATCTTAAATGCTGGCGCTGCAGTTTTTTATGTGCGCGTGCCTGTCGCCCCAAAGCTGTGAGAATTAGCGCGATGCCCCCCCCCCCCCATGTATTTGCTATGTTTGCACTATCAAAAATTGGAAAGAAGGGGGGGGGGCGGCGGCTATAAAACGCCATTGTTGGTAAGATCGACAAAGTATCAACTATGTGGTCAGCAACCGTCAACTCTCGCGCAACGCTGCAGAATAATGAGTTCAATCCTCCGCAATTACCTACACAGTAAGTAAAAAATGCTATTCCGTATTGTTTCTTTGCAGCTGAAAAGAAATTGCCTTTCCTAATTGTTTCATTTCTTATCAGCGCTGATAATTCGGAACAGAGGATCGTGCGCGCGGTGCGTATATTGGGCAGGAGATATCCCTTGACGAATACATTCTACAAATACTTCGACATTGGGGTTCGAATTGGTGGTTGCTGCCACGTTGAGTTGGCTATAGGAGATAATCACGGCAATGAAATTCAGTTGTCTATGGCTACGTGGAAAGATTTTTTACAAAAGAGAGAAGACATTCTGCGGAACATTGCCAACTCAGGAAATGCTGTGCATGTTGGTGATATAACTGTGGAGTTCTGTCAGTTAAACGATGATGTAAAGCTTGCAAAATTATCAAATTCTACTAAGTCCATACAGATTGCCCAGAAAACGATGAGAAGAATGTTTGATTTGGAATATTGTATCGACCACATGTACTCATGGCTATCTGAAAACCTATATTCTGTACAAACAAAATATTGTAAGTTTATGCAAATAATATCTAATGTTACCGATGATTTTGCAAAAGCAATTGTGGTACATGAAGATTTTGACCGCAATTCATTAATAGACACCGAATTGTTAGCTTTAGGCTTAGATGTAATGCTAATAAAATAAAATCAAAAGGATACTCCAACATTTAATGCATGATTTACATTTCCTGTCCCGTGATTCCTGTTCGTTTCTAAGGGGTATCATATTTCATAAAAAAATGTCAGGGTCAATCAAATAGCGTCTTAAATGCTGGCGCTGCAGTTTTGTCGTGATTCCTGTTCGTTCCTAAGGGGTTTCATATTTTATAAAAAATGTCAGGGTCAATCAAATGGCGTCTTAAATGCTGACGTCGCCCAAAAGCTGCGAGAGTTATTCTTTGCGATATATACCAAAATGTTCGCTGTGTTTATAAGATTGTCGGTTGGTCAAGCGATTAATGGGATGGTCTACCAAGCGGTAGACCGAGGTTCGAATCCTGTTGGGGTAAGAAAGTTTTTTTCCCGTTAAAGAAAAAAAATGTGGTTCGCAACCGCTTGTGACGTCACGGAAGTGGTGGGGGTTCCTGCGAAGGCGGTCGGTAACAGACGGGCTATGAAACGCCATTGTCGGTTAGATCGGCAGAGTGTCAACATGTGTGGCTCGCCGTCTACCGCTTGTGACGTCACGGAAGTGGTGGGGGTTCCTGCAAAGGCGGTCGGTAACAGACAGGCTATGAAACGCCATTGTCGGTTAGATCAGCAGAGTGTCAACATGTGTGGCCCGCCGTCTACCGCTTGTGACGTCACTACCTGCGAACCACATAGTTGATACGGAAGTCGCTTCCGTGACGTCACTTCCTCATGACCCCAAAATTCGCTTAGGTAGTGACGTCACTCCCTCATGACCCCCCCCCCCTCTTCCTCATGACCCCCAAAATTCGCTTAGGTAGTGACGTCACTCCCTCGTGACCCCCCCCCCTCTTCATGACCCCCCAAAATTCGCTTAGGTAGTGACGTCACTCCCTCATGACCCCCCTCCCCCCGCCAAAAAAAGGGGGGGGGATGGCCGGGGGGGCAATGGCCGGGTGGGGCAATGGCCGGGGGGGGGGGGGGTGGCAATGGCCGGGGGGCAATAGCCGGGGGCAATGGCCGGGGGGGGGGGTTACCCCCTCCCCCACATGGGGTGGAACCACCCTGAGTTAGAAAAGACATAGTCTTCCTACTATAGACTGCAAATATTACGTTATATTATAAGGTATTTTCAATGATACACTGCATATTTCGTTATATTATGAGGTATTTTCAATGATACACTGCATATTACGTTATATTATGAGGTATTTTCAATGATAGACTGCATATCACGTTATATTATAAGGTATTTTCAATGATAAACTACTATATATTATAAGGTATTTTCAATGATACACTGCATATTACGTTATATTATAAGGTATTTCCAATGATACTATGCATATTACGTTATATTATAAGGTATTTTCATTGATACACTACAAATTACGATATATTATAAATTATTTTCAATGATACACTGCATATTACGTTATATTATAAGGTATTTTCAATGATACACTGCATATTACGTTATATTATAAGGTATTTTCAATGATGCACTGCATATTACGTTATATTATTAGGTATTTTCAATGATACACTAAAAAATTATTATATATTATAAGGTATTTCCAATGATACACTGCATATTACGTTATATTATAAGGTATTTTCAATGATACACTGCATATTACCTTATATTATAATGTATTTTCATTGATAGACTAGAATTACCACATATTCTAAGGTATTTTCAATGATACACTGCATATTACGTTATATTATAAGGTATTTTCAATGATACACTGCATATTACGTTATATTATAAGGTATTTTCAATGATACACTGCATATTACGTTATATTATAAGGTATTTTCAATGATACACAGAATATTACGTTATATTATAAGGTATTTTCCATGATAAACTACTATATATTACAATGTATTTTCAATGATACACTACAAATTACCATATATTCTAAGGTATTTTCAATGATACACTGCATATTACGTTATATTATAAGGTATCTTCAATGATACACTGCATATTACGTTTTATTATAAGGTATTTTCAATGATACACTGCATATTACGTTAT
Source organism: Lasioglossum lativentre (assembly GCA_916610255.1). Lineage (NCBI taxonomy): Eukaryota > Metazoa > Arthropoda > Insecta > Hymenoptera > Halictidae > Lasioglossum > Lasioglossum lativentre. The sequence continues at coordinate 414,519 of CAKAJI010000154.1, read as the reverse complement.
ATTATTAGGTATTTTCAATGATACACTGCATATTACGTTATATTATAAGGTATTTTCAATGATACACAGAATATTACGTTATATTATAAGGTATTTTCAATGATACACTGCATATTACGTTAAATTATAAGGTATTTTCAATGATACACTGCATATTACTTTATATTATAAGATATTTTCATTGATACACTACAAATTACGTTATATTATAAGGTATTTTCAATGATACACTGCATATTACGTTTTATTATAAGGTATTCTCAATGATACACTGCATATTACGATTTATAATAAGGTATATTCAATGATAAACTACTAAATATTATAAGGTATTTCCAATGATACACTACAAATTACGATATATTACAAGGTATTTTCAATGATACACTGCATATTACGTTATATTATAAGGTATTTTCAATGATACACTGCATATTACGTTATATTATAATGTATTTTCAATGATACACTGCATATTACGTTTTATTATAAGGTATTTTCAATGATACACTGCATATTACGTTATATTATAAGGTATTTTCAATGATAGACTGCATATTACGTTATATTATAAGGTATTTTCAATGATACACTGCATATCACGTTATATTATAAGGTATTTTCAATGATACACTGCTTGTTATGTTATATTATGAGGTATTTTCAATGATACACTGCATATTACATTATATTATAAGGTATTTTCAATGATAGACTACATATTACGTTATATTATAAGGTATTTTCAATGATACAGTGCATATTACGTTATATTATAAGGTATTTTCAATGATACACTGAATATTACGTTATATTATAAGGTATTTTCAATGATAAACTACTATATATTATATGGTATTTTCAATGATACACTACAAATTACGATATATTATAAGGTATTTTCAATGATACACTGCATATTACTTTATATTATAAGGTATTTTCATTGATACACTACAAATTACGATATATTACAAGGTATTTTCAATGATACACTGCATATTACGTTATATTATAAGGTATTTCCAATGATACTCTGCATATTACGTTATATTATAACGTATTTTCATTGATACACTACAAATTACGATATATTATAAATTATTTTCAATGATACACTGCATATTACGTTATATTATAAGGTATTTTCAATGATACACTGCATATTACCTTATATTATAATGTATTTTCATTGATAGACTAGAATTACCATATATTCTACGGTATTTTCAATGATACACCGCATATTACGTTATATTATAAGGTATTTTCAATGATACACTGCATATTACGTTATATTATAAGGTATTTTCAATGATACACTGCATATTACGTTATATTATAAGGTATTTTCAATGATAGACTGCATATTACATTATATTATAAGGTATTTTCAATGATAGACTGCATATTACGTTATATTATAAGGTAGTTTCAATGATACAGTGCATATTACGTTATATTATGAGGTATTTTCAATGATAGACTGCATATTAGGTTATATTACAAGGTATTTTCAATGATACACTGCATATTACGTTATATTATAAGGTATTTTCAATGATACACTGCATATTACGTTATATTATAAGGTATTTTCAATGATAGACTGCATATTACGTTATATTATAAGGTATTTTCAATGATACACTGCATATCACGTTATATTATAAGGTATTTTCAATGATACACTGCTTATTATGTTATATTATGAGGTATTTTCAATGATAGACTGCATATTACATTATATTATAAGGTATTTTCAATGATAGACTGCATATTACGTTATATTATAAGGTATTTTCAATGATACACTGCATATTACGTTATATTATAAGGTATTTTCAATGATACACTGAATATTACGTTATATTATAAGGTATTTTCAATGATAAACTACTATATATTATATGGTATTTTCAATGATACACTACAAATTACGATATATTATAAGGTATTTTCAATGATACACTGCATATTACTTTATATTATAAGGTATTTTCATTGATACACTACAAATTACGATATATTACAAGGTATTTTCAATGATACACTGCATATTACGTTATATTATAAGGTATTTCCAATGATACTCTGCATATTACGTTATATTATAACGTATTTTCATTGATACACTACAAATTACGATATATTATAAATTATTTTCAATGATACACTGCATATTACGTTATATTATAAGGTATTTTCAATGATACACTGCATATTACCTTATATTATAATGTATTTTCATTGATAGACTAGAATTACCATATATTCTACGGTATTTTCAATGATACACCGCATATTACGTTATATTATAAGGTATTTTCAATGATACACTGCATATTACGTTATATTATAAGGTATTTTCAATGATACACTGCATATTACGTTATATTATAAGGTATTTTCAATGATAGACTGCATATTACATTATATTATAAGGTATTTTCAATGATAGACTGCATATTACGTTATATTATAAGGTAGTTTCAATGATACAGTGCATATTACGTTATATTATGAGGTATTTTCAATGATAGACTGCATATTAGGTTATATTACAAGGTATTTTCAATGATACACTGCATATTACGTTATATTATAAGGTATTTTCAATGATACACTGCATATTACGTTATATTATAAGGTATTTTCAATGATAGACTGCATATTACGTTATATTATAAGGTATTTTCAATGATACACTGCATATCACGTTATATTATAAGGTATTTTCAATGATACACTGCTTATTATGTTATATTATGAGGTATTTTCAATGATAGACTGCATATTACATTATATTATAAGGTATTTTCAATGGTCGTCATCATATTACGTAATATTATAAGGTATTTGCAATGATACAGTGCATATTACATTATTTTAGAAGGCATTTTCAATGCTACACTGAATATTACGTTATATTATAAGGTATTTTCAATGATAAACTACTATATATTATATGGTATTTTCAATGATACACTACAAATTACGATATATTATAAGGTATTTTCAATGATACACTGCATATTACTTTATATTATAAGGTATTTTCATTGATACACTACAAATTACGATATATTACAAGGTATTTTCAATGATACACTGCATATTACGTTATATTATAAGGTATTTCCAATGATACTCTGCATATTACGTTATATTATAACGTATTTTCATTGATACACTACAAATTACGATATATTATAAATTATTTTCAATGATACACTGCATATTACGTTATATTATAAGGTATTTTCAATGATACACTGCATATTACCTTATATTATAATGTATTTTCATTGATAGACTAGAATTACCATATATTCTACGGTATTTTCAATGATACACCGCATATTACGTTATATTATAAGGTATTTTCAATGATACACTGCATATTACGTTATATTATAAGGTATTTTCAATGATACACTGCATATTACGTTATATTATAAGGTATTTTCAATGATAGACTGCATATTACATTATATTATAAGGTATTTTCAATGATAGACTGCATATTACGTTATATTATAAGGTAGTTTCAATGATACAGTGCATATTACGTTATATTATGAGGTATTTTCAATGATAGACTGCATATTAGGTTATATTACAAGGTATTTTCAATGATAGACTGCAAATATTACGTTATATTATAAGGTATTTTCAATGATACACTGCATATTTCGTTATATTATGAGGTATTTTCAATGATACACTGCATATTACGTTATATTATGAGGTATTTTCAATGATAGACTGCATATCACGTTATATTATAAGGTATTTTCAATGATAAACTACTATATATTATAAGGTATTTTCAATGATAGACTGCATATTACGTTATATTATAAGGTATTTTCATTGATAGACTAGAATTACCATATATTCTAAGGTATTTTCAATGATACACAGAATATTACGTTATATTATAAGGTATTTTCAATGATACACTGCATATCACGTTATATTATAAGGTATTTTCAATGATACACTGCATATTACATTATTTTATAAGGTATTTTTCATGATAGACTGCATACTACGTTATATTATAAGGTATTTTCAATGATACACTGAATATTACACTACATTATAAGGTATTTTCAATGATAGACTGCATATTACGTTATATTATAAGGTATTTTCAATGATACACTGCATATCACGTTATATTATAAGGTATTTTCAATGATACACTGCTTATTATGTTATATTATGAGGTATTTTCAATGATAGACTGCATATTACATTATATTCTAAGGTATTTTCAATGATAGACTGCATATTACGTTATATTATAAGGTATTTTCAATGATACACAGAATATTACGTTATATTATAAGGTATTTTCCATGATAAACTACTATATATTATAAGGTATTTTCAATGATACACTGCATATTACGTTATATTATAAGGTATTTTCAATGATACACTGCATATTACGTTATATTATAAGGTATTTTCAATGATACACTGCATATCACGTTATATTATAAGGTATTTTCAATGATACACTGCATATTACATTATATTATAAGGTATTTTTCATGATAGACTGCATACTACGTTATATTATGAGGTATTTTCAATGATAGACTGCATATTACATTATATTATAAGGTATTTTCAATGATAGACTGCATATTACGTTATATTATAAGGTATTTTCAATGATACACAGAATATTACGTTATATTATAAGGTATTTTCATTGATACACTACAAATTACCATATATTCTAAGGTATTTTCAATGATACACTGCATATTACGTTAAATTATAAGGTATTTTCAATGATACACTGCATATTACGTTTTATTATAAGGTATTTTCGATGATACAATGCATATTACGTTATATTATAAGGTATTTTCAATGATAGACTGCATATTACGTTATATTATAAGGTATTTTCAATGATACACTGCATATCACGTTATATTATAAGGTATTTTCAATGATACACTGCTTGTTATGTTATATTATGAGGTATTTTCAATGATAGACTGCATATTACATTATATTATAAGGTATTTTCAATGATAGACTACATATTACGTTATATTATAAGGTATTTTCAATGATACAGTGCATATTACGTTATATTATAAGGTATTTTCAATGATACACTGAATATTACGTTATATTATAAGGTATTTTCAATGATAAACTACTATATATTATATGGTATTTTCAATGATACACTACAAATTACGATATATTATAAGGTATTTTCAATGATACACTGCATATTACTTTATATTATAAGGTATTTTCATTGATACACTACAAATTACGATATATTACAAGGTATTTTCAATGATACACTGCATATTACGTTATATTATAAGGTATTTCCAATGATACTCTGCATATTACGTTATATTATAACGTATTTTCATTGATACACTACAAATTACGATATATTATAAATTATTTTCAATGATACACTGCATATTACGTTATATTATAAGGTATTTTCAATGATACACTGCATATTACCTTATATTATAATGTATTTTCATTGATAGACTAGAATTACCATATATTCTACGGTATTTTCAATGATACACCGCATATTACGTTATATTATAAGGTATTTTCAATGATACACTGCATATTACGTTATATTATAAGGTATTTTCAATGATACACTGCATATTACGTTATATTATAAGGTATTTTCAATGATAGACTGCATATTACATTATATTATAAGGTATTTTCAATGATAGACTGCATATTACGTTATATTATAAGGTAGTTTCAATGATACAGTGCATATTACGTTATATTATGAGGTATTTTCAATGATAGACTGCATATTAGGTTATATTACAAGGTATTTTCAATGATACACTGCATATTACGTTATATTATAAGGTATTTTCAATGATACACTGCATATTACGTTATATTATAAGGTATTTTCAATGATAGACTGCATATTACGTTATATTATAAGGTATTTTCAATGATACACTGCATATCACGTTATATTATAAGGTATTTTCAATGATACACTGCTTATTATGTTATATTATGAGGTATTTTCAATGATAGACTGCATATTACATTATATTATAAGGTATTTTCAATGATAGACTGCATATTACGTTATATTATAAGGTATTTTCAATGATACAGTGCATATTACGTTATATTATAAGGTATTTTCAATGATACACTGAATATTACGTTATATTATAAGGTATTTTCAATGATAAACTACTATATATTATATGGTATTTTCAATGATACACTACAAATTACGATATATTATAAGGTATTTTCAATGATACACTGCATATTACTTTATATTATAAGGTATTTTCATTGATACACTACAAATTACGATATATTACAAGGTATTTTCAATGATACACTGCATATTACGTTATATTATAAGGTATTTTCAATGATACTCTGCATATTACGTTATATTATAACGTATTTTCATTGATACACTACAAATTACGATATATTATAAATTATTTTCAATGATACACTGCATATTACGTTATATTATAAGGTATTTTCAATGATACACTGCATATTACCTTATATTATAATGTATTTTCATTGATAGACTAGAATTACCATATATTCTACGGTATTTTCAATGATACACCGCATATTACGTTATATTATAAGGTATTTTCAATGATACACAGCATATTACGTTATATTATAAGGTATTTTCAATGATACACTGCATATTACGTTATATTATAAGGTATTTTCAATGATAGACTGCATATTACATTATATTATAAGGTATTTTCAATGATAGACTGCATATTACGTTATATTATAAGGTAGTTTCAATGATACAGTGCATATTACGTTATATTATGAGGTATTTTCAATGATAGACTGCATATTAGGTTATATTACAAGGTATTTTCAATGATAGACTGCAAATATTACGTTATATTATAAGGTATTTTCAATGATACACTGCATATTTCGTTATATTATGAGGTATTTTCAATGATACACTGCATATTACGTTATATTATGAGGTATTTTCAATGATAGACTGCATATCACGTTATATTATAAGGTATTTTCAATGATAAACTACTATATATTATAAGGTATTTTCAATGATAGACTGCATATTACGTTATATTATAAGGTATTTTCATTGATAGACTAGAATTACCATATATTCTAAGGTATTTTCAATGATACACAGAATATTACGTTATATTATAAGGTATTTTCAATGATACACTGCATATCACGTTATATTATAAGGTATTTTCAATGATACACTGCATATTACATTATTTTATAAGGTATTTTTCATGATAGACTGCATACTACGTTATATTATAAGGTATTTTCAATGATACACTGAATATTACACTACATTATAAGGTATTTTCAATGATAGACTGCATATTACGTTATATTATAAGGTATTTTCAATGATACACTGCATATCACGTTATATTATAAGGTATTTTCAATGATACACTGCTTATTATGTTATATTATGAGGTATTTTCAATGATTGACTGCATATTACATTATATTATAAGGTATTTTCAATGATAGACTGCATATTACGTTATATTATAAGGTATTTTCAATGATACACAGAATATTACGTTATATTATAAGGTATTTTCAATGATAAACTACTATATATTATAAGGTATTTTCAATGATACACTGCATATTACGTTATATTATAAGGTATTTTCAATGATACACTGCATATTACGTTATATTATAAGGTATTTTCAATGATACACTGCATATCACGTTATATTATAAGGTATTTTCAATGATACACTGCATATTACATTATTTTATAAGGTATTTTTCATGATAGACTGCATACTACGTTATATTATGAGGTATTTTCAATGATAGACTGCATATTACATTATATTATAAGGTATTTTCAATGATAGACTGCATATTACGTTATATTATAAGGTATTTTCAATGATACACAGAATATTACGTTATATTATAAGGTATTTTCATTGATACACTACAAATTACCATATATTCTAAGGTATTTTCAATGATACACTGCATATTACGTTAAATTATAAGGTATTTTCAATGATACACTGCATATTACGTTTTATTATAAGGTATTTTCGATGATACAATGCATATTACGTTATATTATAAGGTATTTTCAATGATACACTGCATATCACGTTATATTATAAGGTATTTTCAATGATACACTGCTTATTATGTTATATTATGAGGTATTTTCAATGATAGACTGCATATTACATTATATTATAAGGTATTTTCAATGATAGACTGCATATTACGTTATATTATAAGGTATTTTCAATGATACAGTGCATATTACGTTATATTATAAGGTATTTTCAATGATACACTGAATATTACGTTATATTATAAGGTATTTTCAATGATAAACTACTATATATTATATGGTATTTTCAATGATACACTACAAATTACGATATATTATAAGGTATTTTCAATGATACACTGCATATTACTTTATATTATAACGTATTTTCATTGATACACTACAAATTACGATATATTACAAGGTATTTTCAATGATACACTGCATATTACGTTATATTATAAGGTATTTCCAATGATACTCTGCATATTACGTTATATTATAACGTATTTTCATTGATACACTACAAATTACGATATATTATAAATTATTTTCAATGATACACTGCATATTACGTTATATTATAAGGTATTTTCAATGATACACTGCATATTACCTTATATTATAATGTATTTTCATTGATAGACTAGAATTACCATATATTCTACGGTATTTTCAATGATACACCGCATATTACGTTATATTATAAGGTATTTTCAATGATACACTGCATATTACGTTATATTATAAGGTATTTTCAATGATACACTGCATATTACGTTATATTATAAGGTATTTTCAATGATAGACTGCATATTACATTATATTATAAGGTATTTTCAATGATAGACTGCATATTACGTTATATTATAAGGTAGTTTCAATGATACAGTGCATATTACGTTATATTATGAGGTATTTTCAATGATAGACTGCATATTAGGTTATATTACAAGGTATTTTCAATGATAGACTGCAAATATTACGTTATATTATAAGGTATTTTCAATGATACACTGCATATTTCGTTATATTATGAGGTATTTTCAATGATACACTGCATATTACGTTATATTATGAGGTATTTTCAATGATAGACTGCATATCACGTTATATTATAAGGTATTTTCAATGATAAACTACTATATATTATAAGGTATTTTCAATGATAGACTGCATATTACGTTATATTATAAGGTATTTTCATTGATAGACTAGAATTACCATATATTCTAAGGTATTTTCAATGATACACAGAATATTACGTTATATTATAAGGTATTTTCAATGATACACTGCATATTACGTTATATTATAAGGTATTTTCAATGATACACTGCATATTACATTATTTTATAAGGTATTTTTCATGATAGACTGCATACTACGTTATATTATAAGGTATTTTCAATGATACACTGAATATTACACTACATTATAAGGTATTTTCAATGATAGACTGCATATTACGTTATATTATAAGGTATTTTCAATGATACACTGCATATCACGTTATATTATAAGGTATTTTCAATGATACACTGCTTATTATGTTATATTATGAGGTATTTTCAATGATAGACTGCATATTACATTATATTATAAGGTATTTTCAATGATAGACTGCATATTACGTTATATTATAAGGTATTTTCAATGATACACAGAATATTACGTTATATTATAAGGTATTTTCAATGATAAACTACTATATATTATAAGGTATTTTCAATGATACACTGCATATTACGTTATATTATAAGGTATTTTCAATGATACACTGCATATTACGTTATATTATAAGGTATTTTCAATGATACACTGCATATCACGTTATATTATAAGGTATTTTCAATGATACACTGCATATTACATTATTTTATAAGGTATTTTTCATGATAGACTGCATACTACGTTATATTATGAGGTATTTTCAATGATAGACTGCATATTACATTATATTATAAGGTATTTTCAATGATAGACTGCATATTACGTTATATTATAAGGTATTTTCAATGATACACAGAATATTAGGTTATATTATAAGGTATTTTCATTGATACACTACAAATTACCATATATTCTAAGGTATTTTCAATGATACACTGCATATTACGTTAAATTATAAGGTATTTTCAATGATACACTGCATATTACGTTTTATTATAAGGTATTTTCGATGATACAATGCATATTACGTTATATTATTAGGTATTTTCAATGATACACTAAAAAATTACGATATATTATAAGGTATTTCCAATGATACACTGCATATTACGTTATATTATAAGGTATTTTCAATGATACACTGCATATTACGTCATATTATAAGGTATTTTCAATGATACACTGCATATTACGTTATATTATAAGGTATTTTCAATGATACACTGCATATTACGTTATATTATAAGGTATTTTCAATGATAGACTGCATATTACATTATATTATAAGGTATTTTCAATGATAGACTGCATATTACGTTATATTATAAGGTAGTTTCAATGATACAGTGCATATTACGTTATATTATGAGGTATTTTCAATGATAGACTGCATATTAGGTTATATTACAAGGTATTTTCAATGATAGACTGCAAATATTACGTTATATTATAAGGTATTTTCAATGATACACTGCATATTTCGTTATATTATGAGGTATTTTCAATGATACACTGCATATTACGTTATATTATGAGGTATTTTCAATGATAGACTGCATATCACGTTATATTATAAGGTATTTTCAATGATAAACTACTATATATTATAAGGTATTTTCAATGATAGACTGCATATTACGTTATATTATAAGGTATTTTCATTGATAGACTAGAATTACCATATATTCTAAGGTATTTTCAATGATACACAGAATATTACGTTATATTATAAGGTATTTTCAATGATACACTGCATATCACGTTATATTATAAGGTATTTTCAATGATACACTGCATATTACATTATTTTATAAGGTATTTTTCATGATAGACTGCATACTACGTTATATTATAAGGTATTTTCAATGATACACTGAATATTACACTACATTATAAGGTATTTTCAATGATAGACTGCATATTACGTTATATTATAAGGTATTTTCAATGATACACTGCATATCACGTTATATTATAAGGTATTTTCAATGATACACTGCTTATTATGTTATATTATGAGGTATTTTCAATGATAGACTGCATATTACATTATATTATAAGGTATTTTCAATGATAGACTGCATATTACGTTATATTATAAGGTATTTTCAATGATACAGTGCATATTACGTTATATTATAAGGTATTTTCAATGATACACTGCATATTACGTTATATTATGAGGTATTTTCAATGATAGACTGCATATCACGTTATATTATAAGGTATTTTCAATGATAAACTACTATATATTATAAGGTATTTTCAATGATACACTACAAATTACGATATATTATAAGGTATTTTCATTGATAGACTAGAATTACCATATATTCTCAGGTATTTTCAATGATACACAGAATATTACGTTATATTATAAGGTATTTTCAATGATAAACTACTATATATTACAAGGTATTTTCGATGATACACTACAAATTACCATATATTCTAAGGTATTTTCAATGATAAACTACTATATATTATAAGGTATTTTCAATGATACACTGTATATTACGTTATATTATAAGGTATTTCCAATGATACTATGCATATTACGTTATATTATAAGGTATTTTCATTGATACACTACAAATTACGATATATTATAAATTATTTTCAATGATACACTGCATATTACGTTATATTATAAGGTATTTTCAATGATACACTGCATATTACGTTATATTATAAGGTATTTTCAATGATGCACTGCATATTACGTTATATTATTAGGTATTTTCAATGATACACTAAAAAATTATTATATATTATAAGGTATTTCCAATGATACACTGCATATTACGTTATATTATAAGGTATTTTCAATGATACACTGCATATTACCTTATATTATAATGTATTTTCATTGATAGACTAGAATTACCACATATTCTAAGGTATTTTCAATGATACACTGCATATTACGTTATATTATAAGGTATTTTCAATGATACACTGCATATTACGTTATATTATAAGGTATTTTCAATGATACACTGCATATTACGTTATATTATAAGGTATTTTCAATGATACACAGAATATTACGTTATATTATAAGGTATTTTCCATGATAAACTACTATATATTACAATGTATTTTCAATGATACACTACAAATTACCATATATTCTAAGGTATTTTCAATGATACACTGCATATTACGTTATATTATAAGTTATCTTCAATGATACACTGCATATTACGTTTTATTATAAGGTATTTTCAATGATACACTGCATATTACGTTATATTATTAGGTATTTTCAATGATACACTGCATATTACGTTATATTATAAGGTATTTTCAATGATACACAGAATATTACGTTATATTATAAGGTATTTTCAATGATACACTGCATATTACGTTAAATTATAAGGTATTTTCAATGATACACTGCATATTACTTTATATTATAAGGTATTTTCATTGATACACTACAAATTACGTTATATTATAAGGTATTTTCAATGATACACTGCATATTACGTTTTATTATAAGATATTCTCAATGATACACTGCATATTAATATTTATAATAAGGTATATTCAATGATAAACTACTAAATATTATAAGGTATTTCCAATGATACACTACAAATTACGATATATTACAAGGTATTTTCAATGATACACTGCATATTACGTTATATTATAAGGTATTTTCAATGATACACTGCATATTACGTTATATTATAAGGTATTTTCAATGATACACTGCATATTACGTTATATTATAAGGTATTTTCAATGATACACTGCATATTACGTTATATTATAAGGTATTTTCAATGATACACAGAATATTACGTTATATTATAAGGTATTTCCAATGATACACTACAAATTACGATATATTACAAGGTATTTTCAATGATACACTGCATATTACGTTATATTATAAGGTATTTTTCATGATAGACTGCATACTACGTTATATTATAAGGTATTTTCAATGATAAACTACTATATATTATAAGGTATTTTCAATGATACACTGCATATTACGTTATATTATAAGGTATTTCCAATGATACTATGCATATTACGTTATATTATAAGGTATTTTCATTGATACACTACAAATTACGATATATTATAAATTATTTTCAATGATACACTGCATATTACGTTATATTATAAGGTATTTTCAATGATACACTGCATATTACGTTATATTATAAGGTATTTTCAATGATGCACTGCATATTACGTTATATTATTAGGTATTTTCAATGATACACTAAAAAATTATTATATATTATAAGGTATTTCCAATGATACACTGCATATTACGTTATATTATAAGGTATTTTCAATGATACACTGCATATTACCTTATATTATAATGTATTTTCATTGATAGACTAGAATTACCACATATTCTAAGGTATTTTCAATGATACACTGCATATTACCTTATATTATAATGTATTTTCATTGATAGACTAGAATTACCACATATTCTAAGGCATTTTCAATGATACACTGCATATTACGTTAAATTATAAGGTATTTTCAATGATACACTGCATATTACTTTATATTATAAGGTATTTTCATTGATACACTACAAATTACGTTATATTATAAGGTATTTTCAATGATACACTGCATATTACGTTATATTATAAGGTATTTTCAATGATACACAGAATATTACGTTATATTATAAGGTATTTTCAATGATAAACTACTATATATTATAAGGTATTTTCAATGATACACTGCATATTACGTTATATTATAAGGTATTTTCAATGATGCACTGCATATTACGTTATATTATTAGGTATTTTCAATGATACACTAAAAAATTATTATATATTATAAGGTATTTCCAATGATACACTGCATATTACGTTATATTATAAGGTATTTTCAATGATACACTGCATATTACCTTATATTATAATGTATTTTCATTGATAGACTAGAATTACCACATATTCTAAGGTATTTTCAATGATACACTGCATATTACGTTATATTATAAGGTATTTTCAATGATACATTGCATATTACGTTATATTATAAGGTATTTTCAATGATACACTGCATATTACGTTATATTATAAGGTATTTTCAATGATACACAGAATATTACGTTATATTATAAGGTATTTTCCATGATAAACTACTATATATTACAATGTATTTTCAATGATACACTACAAATTACCATATATTCTAAGGTATTTTCAATGATACACTGCATATTACGTTATATTATAAGGTATCTTCAATGATACACTGCATATTACGTTTTATTATAAGGTATTTTCAATGATACACAGAATATTACGTTATATTATAAGGTATTTTCAATGATACACTGCATATTACGTTAAATTATAAGGTATTTTCAATGATACACTGCATATTACTTTATATTATAAGGTATTTTCATTGATACACTACAAATTACGTTATATTATAAGGTATTTTCAATGATACACTGCATATTACGTTATATTATAAGGTATTTTCAATGATACACAGAATATTACGTTATATTATAAGGTATTTTCAATGATACACTACATATTACGTTATATTATAAGGTATTTTCAATGATACACTGCATATTACGTTATATTATAAGGTATTTTCAATGATAAACTACTATATATTATAAGGTATTTTCAATGATACACTACAAATTACGATATATTATAAGGTATTTTCACTGATACACTGCATATTACGTTATATTATAAGGTATTTTCATTGATAGACTAGAATTACCATATATTCTAAGGTATTTTCAATGATACACTGCATATTACGTTATATTATAAGGTATTTTCAATGATACACTGCATATTACGTTATATTATAAGGTATTTTCAATGATACACTGCATATTACGTTATATTATAAGGTATTTTCAATGATACACTGCATATTACGTTATATTATAAGGTATTTTCATTGATGCACAGAATATTACGTTATATTATAAGGTATTTTCAATGATAAACTACTATATATTATAAGGTATTTTCAATGATACACTGAATATTACGTTATATTATAAGGTATTTTCAATGATACACTGCATATTACGTTATATTATAAGGTATTTTCAATGATACACTGCATATTACGTTATATTATAAGGTATTTTCATTGATGCACTACAAATTACCATATATTATAAGGTATTTTCAATGATACACTACAAATTACGATATATTATAAGGTATTTTCAATGATACACTGCATATTACGTTTTATTATAAGGTTTTTTCAATGATACATTGCATATTACGTTTTATTATAAGGTATTTTCAATGATACACAGAATATTACGTTATATTATAAGGTATTTTCATTGATACACTACAAATTACCATATATTATAAGGTATCTTCAATGATACACTGCATATTACGTTTTATTATAAGGTATTTTCAATGATACACTGCATATTACGTTTTATTATAAGGTATTTTTAATGATACATTGCATATTACGTTATATTATAAGGTATTTTAAGTGATAAACTACTATATATTACAAGGTAGTTTCAATGATACACTACAAATTACCATATATTCTAAGGTATTTTCAATGATACACTGCATATTACGTTATATTATAAGGTATTTTCAATGATACACAGAATATTACGTTATATTATAAGGTATTTTCATTGATACACTACAAATTACCATATATTATAAGGTATCTTCAATGATACACTGCATATTACGTTTTATTATAAGGTATTTTCAATGATACACTGCATATTACGTTATATTATTAGGTATTTTCAATGATACACTGCATATTACGTTATATTATAAGGTATTTTCAATGATACACTGCATATTACGTTATATTATAAGGTATTTTCAATGATACACTGCATATTACGTTATATTATAAGGTATTTTCAATGATACACAGAATATTACGTTATATTATAAGGTATTTTCCATGATAAACTACTATATATTACAATGTATTTTCAATGATACACTACAAATTACCATATATTCTAAGGTATTTTCAATGATACACTGCATATTACGTTATATTATAAGTTATCTTCAATGATACACTGCATATTACGTTATATTATAATGTATTTTCAATGATACACTGCATATTACGTTATATTATAAGGTATTTTCAATGATACACTGCATATTACGTTATATTATAAGGTATTTTCATTGATACACTACAAATTACCATATATTATGAGGTATCTTCAATGATACACTGCATATTACGTTATATTATAAGGTATTTTCAATGATAAACTACTATATATTACAAGGTATTTTCAATGATACACTGCATATTACGTTATATTATAAGGTATTTTCAATGATACACCGCATATTACGTTATATTCTAATGTATTTTCAATGATACACTGCATATTACGTAATATTATAAGGTATTTTCAATGATACACTGCATATTACGTTATATTATAAGGTATTTTCATTGATACACTACAAATTACCATATATTATGAGGTATCTTCAATGATACACTGCATATTACGTTATATCATAAGGTACTTTCAACGATACACTGCATATTACGTTATATTATAAGGTATTTTCAATGATAAACTACTATATATTACAAGGTATTTTCAATGATACACTACAAATTACGATATATTATAAGGTATTTTCAATGATACACTGCATATAACTTTATATTATAAGGTATTTTCAATGATACACTGCATATTACCTTATATTAAAATGTATTTTCAATGATACACAGAATATTACGTTATATTATAAGGTATTTTCAATGATACACAGAATATTACGTTATATTATAAGGTATTTTCATTGATACACTACAAATTACCATATATTATAAGGTATTTTCAATGATACACTACAAATTACGATATATTATAAGGTATTTTCAATGATAAACTACTATATATTATAAGGTATTTTCAATGATACACTGCATATTACGTTATATTATAAGGTATTTTCAATGATACACTGCATATTACGTTATATTATAAGGTATTTTCATTGATACACTACAAATTACCATATATTATAAGGTATTTTCAATGATACACTACAAATTACGATATAGTATAAGGTATTTCCAATGATACACTGCATATTACGTTATATTATAAGGTATTTTGAATGATACACTGCATATTGCGTTATATTATAAGGTATTTTCAATGATACACTGCATATTACGTTATATTATAAGGTATTTTCAATGATACACAGAATGTTACGTTATATTATAAGGTATTTTCAATGATAAACTACTATATATTATGAGGTATTTTCAATGATACACTGCATATTACGTTATATTATAAGGTATTTTCAATGATACACTGCATATTACGTTATATTATAAGGTATTTTCATTGATAGCCTAGAATTACCATATATTCTAATAGTATTTCCAATGATACATTGCATATTACGTTATATTATAAGGTATTTTCAATGATACACTGCATATTACGTTATATTATAAGGTATTTTCAATGATAAACTACTATATATTATAAGGTATTTTCAATGATACACTACAAATTACGATATGTTATAAGGTATTTTCACTGATACACTGCATATTACGTTATATTATAAGGTATTTTCATTGATAGACTAGAATTACCATATATTCTAAGGTATTTTCAATGATACACTGCATATTACGTTATATTATAAGGTATTTTCAATGATACACTGCATATTACGTTATATTATAAGGTATTTTCAATGATACACTGCATATTACGTTATATTATAAGGTATTTTCAATGATACACTGCATATTACGTTATATTATAAGGTATTTTCATTGATGCACAGAATATTACGTTATATTATAAGGTATTTTCAATGATAAACTACTATATATTATAAGGTATTTTCAATGATACACTGCATATTACGTTATATTATAAGGTATTTTCAATGATACACTGCATATTACGTTATATTATAAGGTATTTTCAATGATACACTGCATATTACGTTATATTATAAGGTATTTTCATTGATGCACTACAAATTACCATATATTATAAGGTATTTTCAATGATACACTACAAATTACGATATATTATAAGGTATTTTCAATGATACACTGCATATTACGTTTTATTATAAGGTTTTTTCAATGATACATTGCATATTACGTTTTATTATAAGGTATTTTCAATGATACACAGAATATTACGTTATATTATAAGGTATTTTCATTGATACACTACAAATTACCATATATTATAAGGTATCTTCAATGATACACTGCATATTACGTTTTATTATAAGGTATTTTCAATGATACACTGCATATTACGTTTTATTATAAGGTATTTTTAATGATACATTGCATATTACGTTATATTATAAGGTATTTTCAGTGATAAACTACTATATATTACAAGGTAGTTTCAATGATACACTACAAATTACCATATATTCTAAGGTATTTTCAATGATACACTGCATATTACGTTATATTATAAGGTATTTTCAATGATACACAGAATATTACGTTATATTATAAGGTATTTTCATTGATACACTACAAATTACCATATATTATAAGGTATCTTCAATGATACACTGCATATTACGTTTTATTATAAGGTATTTTCAATGATACACTGCATATTACGTTATATTATTAGGTATTTTCAATGATACACTGCATATTACGTTATATTATAAGGTATTTTCAATGATACACAGAATATTACGTTATATTATAAGGTATTTTCCATGATAAACTACTATATATTACAATGTATTTTCAATGATACACTACAAATTACCATATATTCTAAGGTATTTTCAATGATACACTGCATATTACGTTTTATTATAAGGTATTTTCAATGATACACTGCATATTACGTTATATTATTAGGTATTTTCAATGATACACTGCATATTACGTTATATTATAAGGTATTTTCAATGATACACAGAATATTACGTTATATTATAAGGTATTTTCAATGATACACTGCATATTACGTTAAATTATAAGGTATTTTCAATGATACACTGCATATTACTTTATATTATAAGGTATTTTCATTGATACACTACAAATTACGTTATATTATAAGGTATTTTTAATGATACATTGCATATTACGTTATATTATAAGGTATTTTCAGTGATAAACTACTATATATTACAAGGTAGTTTCAATGATACACTACAAATTACCATATATTCTAAGGTATTTTCAATGATACACTGCATATTACGTTATATTATAAGGTATTTTCAATGATACACAGAATATTACGTAATATTATAAGGTATTTTCATTGATGCACTACAAATTACCATATATTATAAGGTATCTTCAATGATACACTGCATATTACGTTTTATTATAAGGTATTTTCAATGATACACTGCATATTACGTTATATTATTAGGTATTTTCAATGATACACTGCATATTACGTTATATTATAAGGTATTTTCAATGATACACAGAATATTACGTTATATTATAAGGTATTTTCCATGATAAACTACTATATATTACAATGTATTTTCAATGATACACTACAAATTACCATATATTCTAAGGTATTTTCAATGATACACTGCATATTACGTTATATTATAAGTTATCTTCAATGATACACTGCATATTACGTTTTATTATAAGGTATTTTCAATGATACACTGCATATTACGTTATATTATTAGGTATTTTCAATGATACACTGCATATTACGTTATATTATAAGGTATTTTCAATGATACACAGAATATTACGTTATATTATAAGGTATTTTCAATGATACACTGCATATTACGTTAAATTATAAGGTATTTTCAATGATACACTGCATATTACTTTATATTATAAGGTATTTTCATTGATACACTACAAATTACGTTATATTATAAGGTATTTTCAATGATACACTGCATATTACGTTTTATTATAAGGTATTCTCAATGATACACTGCATATTACGATTTATAATAAGGTATATTCAATGATAAACTACTAAATATTATAAGGTATTTCCAATGATACACTACAAATTACGATATATTACAAGGTATTTTCAATGATACACTGCATATTACGTTATATTATAAGGTATTTTCAATGATACACTGCATATTACGTTATATTATAAGGTATTTTCAATGATACACTGCATATTACGTTATATTATAAGGTATTTTCATTGATAGACTAGAATTACCATATATTCTAAGGTATTTTCAATGATACACTGCATATTACGTTATATTATAAGGTATTTTCAATGATACACTGCATATTACGTTATATTATAAGGTATTTTCAATGATACACTGCATATTACGTTATATTATAAGGTATCTTCAATGATACACTGCATATTACGTTATATTATAAGGTATTTTCAATGATACACTGCATATTACGTTATATTATAAGGTATTTTCAATGATACACTGCATATTACGTTATATTATAAGGTATTTTCAATGATACACAGAATATTACGTTATATTATAAGGTATTTTCCATGATAAACTACTATATATTACAATGTATTTTCAATGATACACTACAAATTACCATATATTCTAAGGTATTTTCAATGATACACTGCATATTACGTTATATTATAAGGTATTTTCAATGATACACAGAATATTACGTTATATTATAAGGTATTTTCAATGATACACTGCATATTACGTTAAATTATAAGGTATTTTCAATGATACACTGCATATTACGTTATATTATTAGGTATTTTCAATGATACACTGCATATTACGTTATATTATTAGGTATTTTCAATGATACACTGCATATTACGTTATATTATAAGGTATTTTCAATGATACACTGCATATTACGTTATATTATAAGGTATTTTCAATGATACACTGCATATTACGTTATATTATAAGGTATTTTCAATGATACACAGAATATTACGTTATATTATAAGGTATTTTCCATGATAAACTACTATATATTACAATGTATTTTCAATGATACACTACAAATTACCATATATTCTAAGGTATTTTCAATGATACACTGCATATTACGTTATATTATAAGGTATTTTCAATGATACACAGAATATTACGTTATATTATAAGGTATTTTCAATGATACACTGCATATTACGTTATATTATTAGGTATTTTCAATGATACACTGCATATTACGTTATATTATAAGGTATTTTCAATGATACACAGAATATTACGTTATATTATAAGGTATTTTTAATGATACATTGCATATTACGTTATATTATAAGGTATTTTCAGTGATAAACTACTATATATTACAAGGTAGTTTCAATGATACACTACAAATTACCATATATTCTAAGGTATTTTCAATGATACACTGCATATTACGTTATATTATAAGGTATTTTCAATGATACACAGAATATTACGTAATATTATAAGGTATTTTCATTGATACACTACAAATTACCATATATTATAAGGTATCTTCAATGATACACTGCATATTACGTTTTATTATAAGGTATTTTCAATGATACACTGCATATTACGTTATATTATTAGGTATTTTCAATGATACACTGCATATTACGTTATATTATAAGGTATTTTCAATGATACACAGAATATTACGTTATATTATAAGGTATTTTCCATGATAAACTACTATATATTACAATGTATTTTCAATGATACACTACAAATTACCATATATTCTAAGGTATTTTCAATGATACACTGCATATTACGTTATATTATAAGTTATCTTCAATGATACACTGCATATTACGTTTTATTATAAGGTATTTTCAATGATACACTGCATATTACGTTATATTATTAGGTATTTTCAATGATACACTGCATATTACGTTATATTATAAGGTATTTTCAATGATACACAGAATATTACGTTATATTATAAGGTATTTTCAATGATACACTGCATATTACGTTAAATTATAAGGTATTTTCAATGATACACTGCATATTACTTTATATTATAAGGTATTTTCATTGATACACTACAAATTACGTTATATTATAAGGTATTTTCAATGATACACTGCATATTACGTTTTATTATAAGGTATTCTCAATGATACACTGCATATTACGATTTATAATAAGGTGTATTCAATGATAAACTACTAAATATTATAAGGTATTTCCAATGATACACTACAAATTACGATATATTACAAGGTATTTTCAATGATACACTGCATATTACGTTATATTATAAGGTATTTTCAATGATACACTGCATATTACGTTATATTATAAGGTATTTTCAATGATACACTGCATATTACGTTATATTATAAGGTATTTTCATTGATAGACTAGAATTACCATATATTCTAAGGTATTTTCAATGATACACTGCATATTACGTTATATTATAAGGTATTTTCAATGATACACTGCATATTACGTTATATTATAAGGTATTTTCAATGATACACTGCATATTACGTTATATTATAAGGTATTTTCAATGATACACTGCATATTACGTTTTATTATAAGGTATTCTCAATGATACACTGCATATTACGATTTATAATAAGGTATATTCAATGATAAACTACTAAATATTATAAGGTATTTCCAATGATACACTACAAATTACGATATATTACAAGGTATTTTCAATGATACACTGCATATTACGTTATATTATAAGGTATTT
The DNA here is from genome assembly GCA_916610255.1 of Lasioglossum lativentre. Taxonomy (NCBI): domain Eukaryota; kingdom Metazoa; phylum Arthropoda; class Insecta; order Hymenoptera; family Halictidae; genus Lasioglossum; species Lasioglossum lativentre. The sequence continues at coordinate 391,484 of CAKAJI010000154.1, read as the reverse complement.
TCAATGATACACTGCATATTACGTTATATTATAAGGTATTTTCAATGATACACTGCATATTACGTTATATTATAAGGTATTTTCATTGATAGACTAGAATTACCATATATTCTAAGGTATTTTCAATGATACACTGCATATTACGTTATATTATAAGGTATTTTCAATGATACACTGCATATTACGTTATATTATAAGGTATTTTCAATGATACACTGCATATTACGTTATATTATAAGGTATTTTCAATGATACACTGCATATTACGTTATATTATAAGGTATTTTCATTGATGCACTACAAATTACCATATATTATAAGGTATTTTCAATGATACACTACAAATTACGATATATTATAAGGTATTTTCAATGATACACTGCATATTACGTTTTATTATAAGGTTTTTTCAATGATACATTGCATATTACGTTTTATTATAAGGTATTTTCAATGATACACAGAATATTACGTTATATTATAAGGTATTTTCATTGATACACTACAAATTACCATATATTATAAGGTATCTTCAATGATACACTGCATATTACGTTTTATTATAAGGTATTTTCAATGATACACTGCATATTACGTTTTATTATAAGGTATTTTTAATGATACATTGCATATTACGTTATATTATAAGGTATTTTCAGTGATAAACTACTATATATTACAAGGTAGTTTCAATGATACACTACAAATTACCATATATTCTAAGGTATTTTCAATGATACACTGCATATTACGTTATATTATAAGGTATTTTCAATGATACACAGAATATTACGTTATATTATAAGGTATTTTCAATGATACACTGCATATTACGTTAAATTATAAGGTATTTTCAATGATACACTGCATATTACGTTATATTATAAGGTATTTTCAATGATACACAGAATATTACGTAATATTATAAGGTATTTTCATTGATACACTACAAATTACCATATATTATAAGGTATCTTCAATGATACACTGCATATTACGTTTTATTATAAGGTATTTTCAATGATACACTGCATATTACGTTATATTATTAGGTATTTTCAATGATACACAGAATATTACGTTATATTATAAGGTATTTTCAATGATACACAGAATATTACGTTATATTATAAGGTATTTTCCATGATAAACTACTATATATTACAATGTATTTTCAATGATACACTACAAATTACCATATATTCTAAGGTATTTTCAATGATACACTGCATATTACGTTATATTATAAGTTATCTTCAATGATACACTGCATATTACGTTTTATTATAAGGTATTTTCAATGATACACTGCATATTACGTTATATTATTAGGTATTTTCAATGATACACTGCATATTACGTTATATTATAAGGTATTTTCAATGATACACAGAATATTACGTTATATTATAAGGTATTTTCAATGATACACTGCATATTACGTTAAATTATAAGGTATTTTCAATGATACACTGCATATTACTTTATATTATAAGGTATTTTCATTGATACACTACAAATTACGTTATATTATAAGGTATTTTCAATGATACACTGCATATTACGTTTTATTATAAGGTATTTTCATTGATGCACTACAAATTACCATATATTATAAGGTATTTTCAATGATACACTACAAATTACGATATATTATAAGGTATTTTCAATGATACACTGCATATTACGTTTTATTATAAGGTTTTTTCAATGATACATTGCATATTACGTTTTATTATAAGGTATTTTCAATGATACACAGAATATTACGTTATATTATAAGGTATTTTCATTGATACACTACAAATTACCATATATTATAAGGTATCTTCAATGATACACTGCATATTACGTTTTATTATAAGGTATTTTCAATGATACACTGCATATTACGTTTTATTATAAGGTATTTTTAATGATACATTGCATATTACGTTATATTATAAGGTATTTTCAATGATACACTGCATATTACGTTATATTATAAGGTATTTTCAATGATACACTGCATATTACGTTATATTATAAGGTATTTTCAATGATACACAGAATATTACGTTATATTATAAGGTATTTTCAATGATACACTGCATATTACGTTATATTATAAGGTATTTTCAATGATACACTGCATATTACGTTATATTATAAGGTATTTTCATTGATAGACTAGAATTACCATATATTCTAAGGTATTTTCAATGATACACTGCATATTACGTTATATTATAAGGTATTTTCAATGATACACTGCATATTACGTTATATTATAAGGTATTTTCAATGATACACTGCATATTACGTTATATTATAAGGTATTTTCAATGATACACTGCATATTACGTTTTATTATAAGGTTTTTTCAATGATACATTGCATATTACGTTTTATTATAAGGTATTTTCAATGATACACAGAATATTACGTTATATTATAAGGTATTTTCATTGATACACTACAAATTACCATATATTATAAGGTATCTTCAATGATACACTGCATATTACGTTTTATTATAAGGTATTTTCAATGATACACTGCATATTACGTTTTATTATAAGGTATTTTTAATGATACATTGCATATTACGTTATATTATAAGGTATTTTCAATGATACACTGCATATTACGTTATATTATAAGGTATTTTCAATGATACACTGCATATTACGTTATATTATAAGGTATTTTCAATGATACACAGAATATTACGTTATATTATAAGGTATTTTCCATGATAAACTACTATATATTACAATGTATTTTCAATGATACACTACAAATTACCATATATTCTAAGGTATTTTCAATGATACACTGCATATTACGTTATATTATAAGGTATTTTCAATGATACACAGAATATTACGTTATATTATAAGGTATTTTCCATGATAAACTACTATATATTACAATGTATTTTCAATGATACACTACAAATTACCATATATTCTAAGGTATTTTCAATGATACACTGCATATTACGTTATATTATAAGGTATTTTCAATGATACACAGAATATTACGTTATATTATAAGGTATTTTCAATGATACACTGCATATTACGTTAAATTATAAGGTATTTTCAATGATACACTGCATATTACGTTATATTATAAGGTATTTTCAATGATACACAGAATATTACGTAATATTATAAGGTATTTTCATTGATACACTACAAATTACCATATATTATAAGGTATTTTCAATGATACACTGCATATTACGTTTTATTATAAGGTATTTTCAATGATACACTGCATATTACGTTATATTATTAGGTATTTTCAATGATACACAGAATATTACGTTATATTATAAGGTATTTTCAATGATACACAGAATATTACGTTATATTATAAGGTATTTTCCATGATAAACTACTATATATTACAATGTATTTTCAATGATACACTACAAATTACCATATATTCTAAGGTATTTTCAATGATACACTGCATATTACGTTATATTATAAGTTATCTTCAATGATACACTGCATATTACGTTTTATTATAAGGTATTTTCAATGATACACTGCATATTACGTTATATTATTAGGTATTTTCAATGATACACTGCATATTACGTTATATTATAAGGTATTTTCAATGATACACAGAATATTACGTTATATTATAAGGTATTTTCAATGATACACTGCATATTACGTTAAATTATAAGGTATTTTCAATGATACACTGCATATTACTTTATATTATAAGGTATTTTCATTGATACACTACAAATTACGTTATATTATAAGGTATTTTCAATGATACACTGCATATTACGTTTTATTATAAGGTATTCTCAATGATACACTGCATATTACGATTTATAATAAGGTATATTCAATGATAAACTACTAAATATTATAAGGTATTTCCAATGATACACTACAAATTACGATATATTACAAGGTATTTTCAATGATACACTGCATATTACGTTATATTATAAGGTATTTTCAATGATACACTGCATATTACGTTATATTATAAGGTATTTTCAATGATACACTGCATATTACGTTATATTATAAGGTATTTTCATTGATAGACTAGAATTACCATATATTCTAAGGTATTTTCAATGATACACTGCATATTACGTTATATTATAAGGTATTTTCAATGATACACTGCATATTACGTTATATTATAAGGTATTTTCAATGATACACTGCATATTACGTTATATTATAAGGTATTTTCAATGATACACTGCATATTACGTTATATTATAAGGTATTTTCATTGATACACTGCATATTACGTTATATTATAAGGTATTTTCAATGATACACTGCATATTACGTTATATTATAAGGTATTTTCAATGATACACTGCATATTACGTTTTATTATAAGGTTTTTTCAATGATACATTGCATATTACGTTTTATTATAAGGTATTTTCAATGATACACAGAATATTACGTTATATTATAAGGTATTTTCATTGATACACTACAAATTACCATATATTATAAGGTATCTTCAATGATACACTGCATATTACGTTTTATTATAAGGTATTTTCAATGATACACTGCATATTACGTTTTATTATAAGGTATTTTTAATGATACATTGCATATTACGTTATATTATAAGGTATTTTCAATGATACACTGCATATTACGTTATATTATAAGGTATTTTCAATGATACACTGCATATTACGTTATATTATAAGGTATTTTCAATGATACACAGAATATTACGTTATATTATAAGGTATTTTCCATGATAAACTACTATATATTACAATGTATTTTCAATGATACACTACAAATTACCATATATTCTAAGGTATTTTCAATGATACACTGCATATTACGTTATATTATAAGGTATTTTCAATGATACACAGAATATTACGTTATATTATAAGGTATTTTCCATGATAAACTACTATATATTACAATGTATTTTCAATGATACACTACAAATTACCATATATTCTAAGGTATTTTCAATGATACACTGCATATTACGTTATATTATAAGGTATTTTCAATGATACACAGAATATTACGTTATATTATAAGGTATTTTCAATGATACACTGCATATTACGTTAAATTATAAGGTATTTTCAATGATACACTGCATATTACGTTATATTATAAGGTATTTTCAATGATACACAGAATATTACGTAATATTATAAGGTATTTTCATTGATACACTACAAATTACCATATATTATAAGGTATTTTCAATGATACACTGCATATTACGTTTTATTATAAGGTATTTTCAATGATACACTGCATATTACGTTATATTATTAGGTATTTTCAATGATACACAGAATATTACGTTATATTATAAGGTATTTTCAATGATACACAGAATATTACGTTATATTATAAGGTATTTTCCATGATAAACTACTATATATTACAATGTATTTTCAATGATACACTACAAATTACCATATATTCTAAGGTATTTTCAATGATACACTGCATATTACGTTATATTATAAGTTATCTTCAATGATACACTGCATATTACGTTTTATTATAAGGTATTTTCAATGATACACTGCATATTACGTTATATTATTAGGTATTTTCAATGATACACTGCATATTACGTTATATTATAAGGTATTTTCAATGATACACAGAATATTACGTTATATTATAAGGTATTTTCAATGATACACTGCATATTACGTTAAATTATAAGGTATTTTCAATGATACACTGCATATTACTTTATATTATAAGGTATTTTCATTGATACACTACAAATTACGTTATATTATAAGGTATTTTCAATGATACACTGCATATTACGTTTTATTATAAGGTATTCTCAATGATACACTGCATATTACGATTTATAATAAGGTATATTCAATGATAAACTACTAAATATTATAAGGTATTTCCAATGATACACTACAAATTACGATATATTACAAGGTATTTTCAATGATACACTGCATATTACGTTATATTATAAGGTATTTTCAATGATACACTGCATATTACGTTATATTATAAGGTATTTTCAATGATACACTGCATATTACGTTATATTATAAGGTATTTTCATTGATAGACTAGAATTACCATATATTCTAAGGTATTTTCAATGATACACTGCATATTACGTTATATTATAAGGTATTTTCAATGATACACTGCATATTACGTTATATTATAAGGTATTTTCAATGATACACTGCATATTACGTTATATTATAAGGTATTTTCAATGATACACTGCATATTACGTTATATTATAAGGTATTTTCATTGATGCACTACAAATTACCATATATTATAAGGTATTTTCAATGATACACTACAAATTACGATATATTATAAGGTATTTTCAATGATACACTGCATATTACGTTTTATTATAAGGTTTTTTCAATGATACATTGCATATTACGTTTTATTATAAGGTATTTTCAATGATGCACAGAATATTACGTTATATTATAAGGTATTTTCAATGATACACTGCATATTACGTTAAATTATAAGGTATTTTCAATGATACACTGCATATTACGTTATATTATTAGGTATTTTCAATGATACACTGCATATTACGTTATATTATAAGGTATTTTCAATGATACACAGAATATTACGTTATATTATAAGGTATTTTCAATGATACACAGAATATTACGTTATATTATAAGGTATTTTCATTGATACACTACAAATTACCATATATTATAAGGTATCTTCAATGATACACTGCATATTACGTTTTATTATAAGGTATTTTCAATGATACACTGCATATTACGTTATATTATTAGGTATTTTCAATGATACACTGCATATTACGTTATATTATAAGGTATTTTCAATGATACACTGCATATTACGTTATATTATAAGGTATTTTCAATGATACACTGCATATTACGTTATATTATAAGGTATTTTCAATGATACACAGAATATTACGTTATATTATAAGGTATTTTCCATGATAAACTACTATATATTACAATGTATTTTCAATGATACACTACAAATTACCATATATTCTAAGGTATTTTCAATGATACACTGCATATTACGTTATATTATAAGGTATTTTCAATGATACACAGAATATAACGTAATATTATAAGGTATTTTCATTGATACACTACAAATTACCATATATTATAAGGTATCTTCAATGATACACTGCATATTACGTTTTATTATAAGGTATTTTCAATGATACACTGCATATTACGTTATATTATTAGGTATTTTCAATGATACACTGCATATTACGTTATATTATAAGGTATTTTCAATGATACACAGAATATTACGTTATATTATAAGGTATTTTCCATGATAAACTACTATATATTACAATGTATTTTCAATGATACACTACAAATTACCATATATTCTAAGGTATTTTCAATGATACACTGCATATTACGTTATATTATAAGTTATCTTCAATGATACACTGCATATTACGTTTTATTATAAGGTATTTTCAATGATACACTGCATATTACGTTATATTATTAGGTATTTTCAATGATACACTGCATATTACGTTATATTATAAGGTATTTTCAATGATACACAGAATATTACGTTATATTATAAGGTATTTTCAATGATACACTGCATATTACGTTAAATTATAAGGTATTTTCAATGATACACTGCATATTACTTTATATTATAAGGTATTTTCATTGATACACTACAAATTACGTTATATTATAAGGTATTTTCAATGATACACTGCATATTACGTTTTATTATAAGGTATTCTCAATGATACACTGCATATTACGATTTATAATAAGGTATATTCAATGATAAACTACTAAATATTATAAGGTATTTCCAATGATACACTACAAATTACGATATATTACAAGGTATTTTCAATGATACACTGCATATTACGTTATATTATAAGGTATTTTCAATGATACACTGCATATTACGTTATATTATAAGGTATTTTCAATGATACACTGCATATTACGTTATATTATAAGGTATTTTCATTGATAGACTAGAATTACCATATATTCTAAGGTATTTTCAATGATACACTGCATATTACGTTATATTATAAGGTATTTTCAATGATACACTGCATATTACGTTATATTATAAGGTATTTTCAATGATACACTGCATATTACGTTATATTATAAGGTATTTTCAATGATACACTACAAATTACGATATATTATAAGGTATTTTCAATGATACACTGCATATTACGTTTTATTATAAGGTTTTTTCAATGATACATTGCATATTACGTTTTATTATAAGGTATTTTCAATGATACACAGAATATTACGTTATATTATAAGGTATTTTCAATGATACACTGCATATTACGTTAAATTATAAGGTATTTTCAATGATACACTGCATATTACGTTATATTATTAGGTATTTTCAATGATACACTGCATATTACGTTATATTATAAGGTATTTTCAATGATACACAGAATATTACGTTATATTATAAGGTATTTTCAATGATACACAGAATATTACGTTATATTATAAGGTATTTTCATTGATACACTACAAATTACCATATATTATAAGGTATCTTCAATGATACACTGCATATTACGTTTTATTATAAGGTATTTTCAATGATACACTGCATATTACGTTATATTATAAGGTATTTTCAATGATACACTGCATATTACGTTATATTATAAGGTATTTTCATTGATGCACTACAAATTACCATATATTATAAGGTATTTTCAATGATACACTACAAATTACGATATATTATAAGGTATTTTCAATGATACACTGCATATTACGTTTTATTATAAGGTTTTTTCAATGATACATTGCATATTACGTTTTATTATAAGGTATTTTCAATGATACACAGAATATTACGTTATATTATAAGGTATTTTCAATGATACACTGCATATTACGTTAAATTATAAGGTATTTTCAATGATACACTGCATATTACGTTAAATTATAAGGTATTTTCAATGATACACTGCATATTACTTTATATTATAAGGTATTTTCATTGATACACTACAAATTACGTTATATTATAAGGTATTTTTAATGATACATTGCATATTACGTTATATTATAAGGTATTTTCAGTGATAAACTACTATATATTACAAGGTAGTTTCAATGATACACTACAAATTACCATATATTCTAAGGTATTTTCAATGATACACTGCATATTACGTTATATTATAAGGTATTTTCAATGATACACAGAATATTACGTAATATTATAAGGTATTTTCATTGATACACTACAAATTACCATATATTATAAGGTATCTTCAATGATACACTGCATATTACGTTTTATTATAAGGTATTTTCAATGATACACTGCATATTACGTTATATTATTAGGTATTTTCAATGATACACTGCATATTACGTTATATTATAAGGTATTTTCAATGATACACAGAATATTACGTTATATTATAAGGTATTTTCCATGATAAACTACTATATATTACAATGTATTTTCAATGATACACTACAAATTACCATATATTCTAAGGTATTTTCAATGATACACTGCATATTACGTTATATTATAAGTTATCTTCAATGATACACTGCATATTACGTTTTATTATAAGGTATTTTCAATGATACACTGCATATTACGTTATATTATTAGGTATTTTCAATGATACACTGCATATTACGTTATATTATAAGGTATTTTCAATGATACACAGAATATTACGTTATATTATAAGGTATTTTCAATGATACACTGCATATTACGTTAAATTATAAGGTATTTTCAATGATACACTGCATATTACTTTATATTATAAGGTATTTTCATTGATACACTACAAATTACGTTATATTATAAGGTATTTTCAATGATACACTGCATATTACGTTTTATTATAAGGTATTCTCAATGATACACTGCATATTACGATTTATAATAAGGTATATTCAATGATAAACTACTAAATATTATAAGGTATTTCCAATGATACACTACAAATTACGATATATTACAAGGTATTTTCAATGATACACTGCATATTACGTTATATTATAAGGTATTTTCAATGATACACTGCATATTACGTTATATTATAAGGTATTTTCAATGATACACTGCATATTACGTTATATTATAAGGTATTTTCATTGATAGACTAGAATTACCATATATTCTAAGGTATTTTCAATGATACACTGCATATTACGTTATATTATAAGGTATTTTCAATGATACACTGCATATTACGTTATATTATAAGGTATTTTCAATGATACACTGCATATTACGTTATATTATAAGGTATTTTCAATGATACACTGCATATTACGTTATATTATAAGGTATTTTCATTGATGCACTACAAATTACCATATATTATAAGGTATTTTCAATGATACACTACAAATTACGATATATTATAAGGTATTTTCAATGATACACTGCATATTACGTTTTATTATAAGGTATTTTCAATGATACATTGCATATTACGTTTTATTATAAGGTATTTTCAATGATACACAGAATATTACGTTATATTATAAGGTATTTTCAATGATACACTGCATATTACGTTAAATTATAAGGTATTTTCAATGATACACTGCATATTACGTTATATTATTAGGTATTTTCAATGATACACTGCATATTACGTTATATTATAAGGTATTTTCAATGATACACAGAATATTACGTTATATTATAAGGTATTTTCAATGATACACAGAATATTACGTTATATTATAAGGTATTTTCATTGATACACTACAAATTACCATATATTATAAGGTATCTTCAATGATACACTGCATATTACGTTTTATTATAAGGTATTTTCAATGATACACTGCATATTACGTTATATTATTAGGTATTTTCAATGATACACTGCATATTACGTTATATTATAAGGTATTTTCAATGATACACTGCATATTACGTTATATTATAAGGTATTTTCAATGATACACTGCATATTACGTTATATTATAAGGTATTTTCAATGATACACAGAATATTACGTTATATTATAAGGTATTTTCCATGATAAACTACTATATATTACAATGTATTTTCAATGATACACTACAAATTACCATATATTCTAAGGTATTTTCAATGATACACTGCATATTACTTTATATTATAAGGTATTTTCATTGATACACTACAAATTACGTTATATTATAAGGTATTTTCAATGATACACTGCATATTACGTTTTATTATAAGGTATTCTCAATGATACACTGCATATTACGATTTATAATAAGGTATATTCAATGATAAACTACTAAATATTATAAGGTATTTCCAATGATACACTACAAATTACGATATATTACAAGGTATTTTCAATGATACACTGCATATTACGTTATATTATAAGGTATTTTCAATGATACACTGCATATTACGTTATATTATAAGGTATTTTCAATGATACACTGCATATTACGTTATATTATAAGGTATTTTCATTGATAGACTAGAATTACCATATATTCTAAGGTATTTTCAATGATACACTGCATATTACGTTATATTATAAGGTATTTTCAATGATACACTGCATATTACGTTATATTATAAGGTATTTTCAATGATACACTGCATATTACGTTATATTATAAGGTATTTTCAATGATACACTGCATATTACGTTATATTATAAGGTATTTTCATTGATGCACTACAAATTACCATATATTATAAGGTATTTTCAATGATACACTACAAATTACGATATATTATAAGGTATTTTCAATGATACACTGCATATTACGTTTTATTATAAGGTTTTTTCAATGATACATTGCATATTACGTTTTATTATAAGGTATTTTCAATGATACACAGAATATTACGTTATATTATAAGGTATTTTCAATGATACACTGCATATTACGTTATATTATAAGGTATTTTCAATGATACACTGCATATTACGTTATATTATTAGGTATTTTCAATGATACACTGCATATTACGTTATATTATAAGGTATTTTCAATGATACACAGAATATTACGTTATATTATAAGGTATTTTCAATGATACACAGAATATTACGTTATATTATAAGGTATTTTCATTGATACACTACAAATTACCATATATTATAAGGTATCTTCAATGATACACTGCATATTACGTTTTATTATAAGGTATTTTCAATGATACACTGCATATTACGTTATATTATTAGGTATTTTCAATGATACACTGCATATTACGTTATATTATAAGGTATTTTCAATGATACACTGCATATTACGTTATATTATAAGGTATTTTCAATGATACACTGCATATTACGTTATATTATAAGGTATTTTCAATGATACACAGAATATTACGTTATATTATAAGGTATTTTCCATGATAAACTACTATATATTACAATGTATTTTCAATGATACACTACAAATTACCATATATTCTAAGGTATTTTCAATGATACACTGCATATTACGTTATATTATAAGGTATTTTCAATGATACACAGAATATTACGTAATATTATAAGGTATTTTCATTGATACACTACAAATTACCATATATTATAAGGTATCTTCAATGATACACTGCATATTACGTTTTATTATAAGGTATTTTCAATGATACACTGCATATTACGTTATATTATTAGGTATTTTCAATGATACACTGCATATTACGTTATATTATAAGGTATTTTCAATGATACACAGAATATTACGTTATATTATAAGGTATTTTCCATGATAAACTACTATATATTACAATGTATTTTCAATGATACACTACAAATTACCATATATTCTAAGGTATTTTCAATGATACACTGCATATTACGTTATATTATAAGTTATCTTCAATGATACACTGCATATTACGTTTTATTATAAGGTATTTTCAATGATACACTGCATATTACGTTATATTATTAGGTATTTTCAATGATACACTGCATATTACGTTATATTATAAGGTATTTTCAATGATACACAGAATATTACGTTATATTATAAGGTATTTTCAATGATACACTGCATATTACGTTAAATTATAAGGTATTTTCAATGATACACAGAATATTACGTTATATTATAAGGTATTTTCATTGATACACTACAAATTACCATATATTATAAGGTATCTTCAATGATACACTGCATATTACGTTTTATTATAAGGTATTTTCAATGATACACTGCATATTACGTTATATTATTAGGTATTTTCAATGATACACTGCATATTACGTTATATTATAAGGTATTTTCAATGATACACTGCATATTACGTTATATTATAAGGTATTTTCAATGATACACAGAATATTACGTTATATTATAAGGTATTTTCCATGATAAACTACTATATATTACAATGTATTTTCAATGATACACTACAAATTACCATATATTCTAAGGTATTTTCAATGATACACTGCATATTACGTTATATTATAAGGTATTTTCAATGATACACAGAATATTACGTAATATTATAAGGTATTTTCATTGATACACTACAAATTACCATATATTATAAGGTATCTTCAATGATACACTGCATATTACGTTTTATTATAAGGTATTTTCAATGATACACTGCATATTACGTTATATTATTAGGTATTTTCAATGATACACTGCATATTACGTTATATTATAAGGTATTTTCAATGATACACAGAATATTACGTTATATTATAAGGTATTTTCCATGATAAACTACTATATATTACAATGTATTTTCAATGATACACTACAAATTACCATATATTCTAAGGTATTTTCAATGATACACTGCATATTACGTTATATTATAAGTTATCTTCAATGATACACTGCATATTACGTTTTATTATAAGGTATTTTCAATGATACACTGCATATTACGTTATATTATTAGGTATTTTCAATGATACACTGCATATTACGTTATATTATAAGGTATTTTCAATGATACACAGAATATTACGTTATATTATAAGGTATTTTCAATGATACACTGCATATTACGTTAAATTATAAGGTATTTTCAATGATACACAGAATATTACGTTATATTATAAGGTATTTTCATTGATACACTACAAATTACCATATATTATAAGGTATCTTCAATGATACACTGCATATTACGTTTTATTATAAGGTATTTTCAATGATACACTGCATATTACGTTATATTATTAGGTATTTTCAATGATACACTGCATATTACGTTATATTATAAGGTATTTTCAATGATACACTGCATATTACGTTATATTATAAGGTATTTTCAATGATACACTGCATATTACGTTATATTATAAGGTATTTTCAATGATACACAGAATATTACGTTATATTATAAGGTATTTTCCATGATAAACTACTATATATTACAATGTATTTTCAATGATACACTACAAATTACCATATATTCTAAGGTATTTTCAATGATACACTGCATATTACGTTACATTATAAGTTATCTTCAATGATACACTGCATATTACGTTTTATTATGAGGTATTTTCAATGATACACTGCATATTACGTTATATTATTAGGTATTTTCAATGATACACTGCATATTACGTTATATTATAAGGTATTTTCAATGATACACAGAATATTACGTTATATTATAAGGTATTTTCAATGATACACTGCATATTACGTTAAATTATAAGGTATTTTCAATGATACACTGCATATTACTTTATATTATAAGGTATTTTCATTGATACACTACAAATTACGTTATATTATAAGGTATTTTCAATGATACACTGCATATTACGTTTTATTATAAGGTATTCTCAATGATACACTGCATATTACGATTTATAATAAGGTATATTCAATGATAAACTACTAAATATTATAAGGTATTTCCAATGATACACTACAAATTACGATATATTACAAGGTATTTTCAATGATACACTGCATATTACGTTATATTATAAGGTATTTTCAATGATACACTGCATATTACGTTATATTATAAGGTATTTTCAATGATACACTGCATATTACGTTATATTATAAGGTATTTTCATTGATGCACTACAAATTACCATATATTATAAGGTATTTTCAATGATACACTACAAATTACGATATATTATAAGGTATTTTCAATGATACACTGCATATTACGTTTTATTATAAGGTTTTTTCAATGATACATTGCATATTACGTTTTATTATAAGGTATTTTCAATGATACACAGAATATTACGTTATATTATAAGGTATTTTCATTGATACACTACAAATTACCATATATTATAAGGTATCTTCAATGATACACTGCATATTACGTTTTATTATAAGGTATTTTCAATGATACACTGCATATTACGTTTTATTATAAGGTATTTTTAATGATACATTGCATATTACGTTATATTATAAGGTATTTTCAGTGATAAACTACTATATATTACAAGGTAGTTTCAATGATACACTACAAATTACCATATATTCTAAGGTATTTTCAATGATACACTGCATATTACGTTATATTATAAGGTATTTTCAATGATACACAGAATATTACGTAATATTATAAGGTATTTTCATTGATACACTACAAATTACCATATATTATAAGGTATCTTCAATGATACACTGCATATTACGTTTTATTATAAGGTATTTTCAATGATACACTGCATATTACGTTATATTATTAGGTATTTTCAATGATACACTGCATATTACGTTATATTATAAGGTATTTTCAATGATACACTGCATATTACGTTATATTATAAGGTATTTTCAATGATACACTGCATATTACGTTATATTATAAGGTATTTTCAATGATACACAGAATATTACGTTATATTATAAGGTATTTTCAATGATAAACTACTATATATTACAATGTATTTTCAATGATACACTACAAATTACCATATATTCTAAGGTATTTTCAATGATACACTGCATATTACGTTATATTATAAGTTATCTTCAATGATACACTGCATATTACGTTTTATTATAAGGTATTTTCAATGATACACTGCATATTACGTTATATTATTAGGTATTTTCAATGATACACTGCATATTACGTTATATTATAAGGTATTTTCAATGATACACAGAATATTACGTTATATTATAAGGTATTTTCAATGATACACTGCATATTACGTTAAATTATAAGGTATTTTCAATGATACACTGCATATTACTTTATATTATAAGGTATTTTCATTGATACACTACAAATTACGTTATATTATAAGGTATTTTCAATGATACACTGCATATTACGTTTTATTATAAGGTATTCTCAATGATACACTGCATATTACGATTTATAATAAGGTATATTCAATGATAAACTACTAAATATTATAAGGTATTTCCAATGATACACTACAAATTACGATATATTACAAGGTATTTTCAATGATACACTGCATATTACGTTATATTATAAGGTATTTTCAATGATACACTGCATATTACGTTATATTATAAGGTATTTTCAATGATGCACTGCATATTACGTTATATTATTAGGTATTTTCAATGATACACTAAAAAATTATTATATATTATAAGGTATTTCCAATGATACACTGCATATTACGTTATATTATAAGGTATTTTCAATGATACACTGCATATTACCTTATATTATAATGTATTTTCATTGATAGACTAGAATTACCACATATTCTAAGGTATTTTCAATGATACACTGCATATTACGTTATATTATAAGGTATTTTCAATGATACACTGCATATTACGTTATATTATAAGGTATTTTCAATGATACACTGCATATTACGTTATATTATAAGGTATTTTCAATGATACACAGAATATTACGTTATATTATAAGGTATTTTCCATGATAAACTACTATATATTACAATGTATTTTCAATGATACACTACAAATTACCATATATTCTAAGGTATTTTCAATGATACACTGCATATTACGTTATATTATAAGGTATCTTCAATGATACACTGCATATTACGTTTTATTATAAGGTATTTTCAATGATACACTGCATATTACGTTATATTATTAGGTATTTTCAATGATACACTGCATATTACGTTATATTATAAGGTATTTTCAATGATACACAGAATATTACGTTATATTATAAGGTATTTTCAATGATACACAGAATATTACGTTATATTATAAGGTATTTCCAATGATACACTACAAATTACGATATATTACAAGGTATTTTCAATGATACACTGCATATTACGTTATATTATAAGGTATTTTTCATGATAGACTGCATACTACGTTATATTATAAGGTATTTTCAATGATAAACTACTATATATTATAAGGTATTTTCAATGATACACTGCA
Source organism: Lasioglossum lativentre (assembly GCA_916610255.1). Lineage (NCBI taxonomy): Eukaryota > Metazoa > Arthropoda > Insecta > Hymenoptera > Halictidae > Lasioglossum > Lasioglossum lativentre. The sequence goes on along the minus strand of CAKAJI010000154.1, from coordinate 374,089 downwards.
TATTACGTTATATTATAAGGTATTTCCAATGATACTATGCATATTACGTTATATTATAAGGTATTTTCATTGATACACTACAAATTACGATATATTATAAATTATTTTCAATGATACACTGCATATTACGTTATATTATAAGGTATTTTCAATGATACACTGCATATTACGTTATATTATAAGGTATTTTCAATGATGCACTGCATATTACGTTATATTATTAGGTATTTTCAATGATACACTAAAAAATTATTATATATTATAAGGTATTTCCAATGATACACTGCATATTACGTTATATTATAAGGTATTTTCAATGATACACTGCATATTACCTTATATTATAATGTATTTTCATTGATAGACTAGAATTACCACATATTCTAAGGTATTTTCAATGATACACTGCATATTACCTTATATTATAATGTATTTTCATTGATAGACTAGAATTACCACATATTCTAAGGTATTTTCAATGATACACTGCATATTACGTTAAATTATAAGGTATTTTCAATGATACACTGCATATTACTTTATATTATAAGGTATTTTCATTGATACACTACAAATTACGTTATATTATAAGGTATTTTCAATGATACACTGCATATTACGTTATATTATAAGGTATTTTCAATGATACACAGAATATTACGTTATATTATAAGGTATTTTCAATGATAAACTACTATATATTATAAGGTATTTTCAATGATACACTGCATATTACGTTATATTATAAGGTATTTTCAATGATGCACTGCATATTACGTTATATTATTAGGTATTTTCAATGATACACTAAAAAATTATTATATATTATAAGGTATTTCCAATGATACACTGCATATTACGTTATATTATAAGGTATTTTCAATGATACACTGCATATTACCTTATATTATAATGTATTTTCATTGATAGACTAGAATTACCACATATTCTAAGGTATTTTCAATGATACACTGCATATTACGTTATATTATAAGGTATTTTCAATGATACACTGCATACTACGTTATATTATAAGGTATTTTCAATGATACACTGCATATTACGTTATATTATAAGGTATTTTCAATGATACACAGAATATTACGTTATATTATAAGGTATTTTCCATGATAAACTACTATATATTACAATGTATTTTCAATGATACACTACAAATTACCATATATTCTAAGGTATTTTCAATGATACACTGCATATTACGTTATATTATAAGGTATCTTCAATGATACACTGCATATTACGTTTTATTATAAGGTATTTTCAATGATACACTGCATATTACGTTATATTATTAGGTATTTTCAATGATACACTGCATATTACGTTATATTATAAGGTATTTTCAATGATACACAGAATATTACGTTATATTATAAGGTATTTTCAATGATACACTGCATATTACGTTAAATTATAAGGTATTTTCAATGATACACTGCATATTACTTTATATTATAAGGTATTTTCATTGATACACTACAAATTACGTTATATTATAAGGTATTTTCAATGATACACTGCATATTACGTTATATTATAAGGTATTTTCAATGATACACAGAATATTACGTTATATTATAAGGTATTTTCAATGATACACTACATATTACGTTATATTATAAGGTATTTTCAATGATACACTGCATATTACGTTATATTATAAGGTATTTTCAATGATAAACTACTATATATTATAAGGTATTTTCAATGATACACTACAAATTACGATATATTATAAGGTATTTTCACTGATACACTGCATATTACGTTATATTATAAGGTATTTTCATTGATAGACTGCATATTACGTTATATTATAAGGTATTTTCAATGATACACTGCATATTACGTTATATTATAAGGTATTTTCAATGATACACTGCATATTACGTTATATTATAAGGTATTTTCATTGATGCACTACAAATTACCATATATTATAAGGTATTTTCAATGATACACTACAAATTACGATATATTATAAGGTATTTTCAATGATACACTGCATATTACGTTTTATTATAAGGTTTTTTCAATGATACATTGCATATTACGTTTTATTATAAGGTATTTTCAATGATACACAGAATATTACGTTATATTATAAGGTATTTTCATTGATACACTACAAATTACCATATATTATAAGGTATCTTCAATGATACACTGCATATTACGTTTTATTATAAGGTATTTTCAATGATACACTGCATATTACGTTTTATTATAAGGTATTTTTAATGATACATTGCATATTACGTTATATTATAAGGTATTTTCAGTGATAAACTACTATATATTACAAGGTAGTTTCAATGATACACTACAAATTACCATATATTCTAAGGTATTTTCAATGATACACTGCATATTACGTTATATTATAAGGTATTTTCAATGATACACAGAATATTACGTTATATTATAAGGTATTTTCATTGATACACTACAAATTACCATATATTATAAGGTATCTTCAATGATACACTGCATATTACGTTTTATTATAAGGTATTTTCAATGATACACTGCATATTACGTTATATTATAAGGTATTTTCAATGATACACTACATATTACGTTATATTATAAGGTATTTTCAATGATACACTGCATATTACGTTATATTATAAGGTATTTTCAATGATAAACTACTATATATTATAAGGTATTTTCAATGATACACTACAAATTACGATATATTATAAGGTATTTTCACTGATACACTGCATATTACGTTATATTATAAGGTATTTTCATTGATAGACTAGAATTACCATATATTCTAAGGTATTTTCAATGATACACTGCATATTACGTTATATTATAAGGTATTTTCAATGATACACAGAATATTACGTTATATTATAAGGTATTTTCAATGATACACTACATATTACGTTATATTATAAGGTATTTTCAATGATACACTGCATATTACGTTATATTATAAGGTATTTTCAATGATAAACTACTATATATTATAAGGTATTTTCAATGATACACTACAAATTACGATATATTATAAGGTATTTTCACTGATACACTGCATATTACGTTATATTATAAGGTATTTTCATTGATAGACTGCATATTACGTTATATTATAAGGTATTTTCAATGATACACTGCATATTACGTTATATTATAAGGTATTTTCAATGATACACTGCATATTACGTTATATTATAAGGTATTTTCATTGATGCACTACAAATTACCATATATTATAAGGTATTTTCAATGATTCACTACAAATTACGATATATTATAAGGTATTTTCAATGATACACTGCATATTACGTTTTATTATAAGGTTTTTTCAATGATACATTGCATATTACGTTTTATTATAAGGTATTTTCAATGATACACAGAATATTACGTTATATTATAAGGTATTTTCATTGATACACTACAAATTACCATATATTATAAGGTATCTTCAATGATACACTGCATATTACGTTTTATTATAAGGTATTTTCAATGATACACTGCATATTACGTTTTATTATAAGGTATTTTCAATGATACATTGCATATTACGTTATATTATAAGGTATTTTCAGTGATAAACTACTATATATTACAAGGTAGTTTCAATGATACACTACAAATTACCATATATTCTAAGGTATTTTCAATGATACACTGCATATTACGTTATATTATAAGGTATTTTCAATGATACACAGAATATTACGTTATATTATAAGGTATTTTCATTGATACACTACAAATTACCATATATTATAAGGTATCTTCAATGATACACTGCATATTACGTTTTATTATAAGGTATTTTCAATGATACACTGCATATTACGTTATATTATAAGGTATTTTCAATGATACACTACATATTACGTTATATTATAAGGTATTTTCAATGATACACTGCATATTACGTTATATTATAAGGTATTTTCAATGATAAACTACTATATATTATAAGGTATTTTCAATGATACACTACAAATTACGATATATTATAAGGTATTTTCACTGATACACTGCATATTACGTTATATTATAAGGTATTTTCATTGATAGACTAGAATTACCATATATTCTAAGGTATTTTCAATGATACACTGCATATTACGTTATATTATAAGGTATTTTCAATGATACACTGCATATTACGTTATATTATAAGGTATTTTCATTGATGCACAGAATATTACGTTATATTATAAGGTATTTTCAATGATAAACTACTATATATTATAAGGTATTTTCAATGATACACTGCATATTACGTTATATTATAAGGTATTTTCAATGATACACTGCATATTACGTTATATTATAAGGTATTTTCATTGATACACTACAAATTACCATATATTATAAGGTATTTTCAATGATACACTACAAATTACGATATAGTATAAGGTATTTCCAATGATACACTGCATATTACGTTATATTATAAGGTATTTTGAATGATACACTGCATATTACGTTATATTATAAGGTATTTTCATTGATAGACTAGAATTACCATATATTCTAAGGTATTTTCAATGATACACTGCATATTACGTTAAATTATAAGGTATTTTCAATGATACACTTTATATTACGTTTTATTATAAGGTATTTTCGATGACACACTGCATATTACGTTATATTATTAGGTATTTTCAATGATACACTAAAAAATTACGATATATTATAAGGTATTTCCAATGATACACTGCATATTACGTTATATTATAAGGTATTTTCAATGATACACTGCATATTACGTTATATTATAAGGTATTTTCAATGATACACAGAATATTACGTTATATTATAAGGTATTTTCAATGATAAACTACTATATATTATAAGGTATTTTCAATGATACACTGCATATTACGTTATATTATAAGGTATTTTCAATGATACACTGCATATTACGTTATATTATAAGGTATTTTCATTGATACACTACAAATTACCATATATTATAAGGTATTTTCAATGATACACTACAAATTACGATATAGTATAAGGTATTTCCAATGATACACTGCATATTACGTTATATTATAAGGTATTTTGAATGATACACTGCATATTACGTTATATTATAAGGTATTTTCATTGATAGACTAGAATTACCATATATTCTAAGGTATTTTCAATGATACACTGCATATTACGTTAAATTATAAGGTATTTTCAATGATACACTGCATATTACGTTTTATTATAAGGTATTTTCGATGATACACTGCATATTACGTTATATTATAAGGTATTTTCAATGATACACTGCATATTACGTTATATTATAAGGTATTTTCATTGATAGACTAGAATTACCATATATTCTAAGGTATTTTCAATGATACACTGCATATTACGTTATATTATAAGGTATTTTCAATGATACACTGCATATTACGTTATATTATAAGGTATTTTCAATGATACACTGCATATTACGTTATATTATAAGGTATTTTCAATGATACACTGCATATTACGTTATATTATAAGGTATTTTCATTGATGCACTACAAATTACCATATATTATAAGGTATTTTCAATGATACACTACAAATTACGATATATTATAAGGTATTTTCAATGATACACTGCATATTACGTTTTATTATAAGGTATTTTCAATGATACATTGCATATTACGTTATATTATAAGGTATTTTCAGTGATAAACTACTATATATTACAAGGTAGTTTCAATGATACACTACAAATTACCATATATTCTAAGGTATTTTCAATGATACACTGCATATTACGTTATATTATAAGGTATTTTCAATGATACACAGAATATTACGTTATATTATAAGGTATTTTCATTGATGCACTACAAATTACCATATATTATAAGGTATCTTCAATGATACACTGCATATTACGTTTTATTATAAGGTATTTTCAATGATACACTGCATATTACGTTATATTATAAGGTATTTTCAATGATACACTACATATTACGTTATATTATAAGGTATTTTCAATGATACACTGCATATTACGTTATATTATAAGGTATTTTCAATGATAAACTACTATATATTATAAGGTATTTTCAATGATACACTACAAATTACGATATATTATAAGGTATTTTCACTGATACACTGCATATTACGTTATATTATAAGGTATTTTCATTGATAGACTAGAATTACGATATATTCTAAGGTATTTTCAATGATACACTGCATATTACGTTATATTATAAGGTATTTTCAATGATACACTGCATATTACGTTATATTATAAGGTATTTTCATTGATAGACTAGAATTACCATATATTTTAAGGTATTTTCAATGATACACTGCATATTACGTTTTATTATAAGGTATTTTCAATGATACACTGCATATTACGTTTTATTATAAGGTATTTTCAATGATACATTGCATATTACGTTATATTATAATGTATTTTCAATGATACACTGCATATTATGTTATATTATAAGGTATTTTCAATGATACACTGCATATTACGTTATATTATAAGGTATTTTCATTGATACACTACAAATTACGATATATTATAAGGTATTTTCAATGATACACTGCATATTACTTTATATTATAAGGTATTTTCATTGATACACTACAAATTACGATATATTATAAGGTATTTTCAATGATACACAGCATATTACGTTATATTATAAGGTATTTTCAATGATAAACTACTATATATTATAAGGTATTTTCAATGATACACTACAAATTACGATATATTATAAGGTATTTTCACTGATACACTGCATATTACGTTATATTATAAGGTATTTTCATTGATAGACTAGAATTACCATATATTCTAAGGTATTTTCAATGATACACTGTATATTACGTTATATTATAAGGTGTTTTCAATGATACACTGCATATTACGTTATATTATAAGGTATTTTCATTGATACACTACAAATTACCATATATTATAAGGTATCTTCAATGATACACTGCATATTACGTTTTATTATAAGGTATTTTCAATGATACACTGCATATTACGTTTTATTATAAGGTATTTTCGATGATACACTGCATATTACGTTATATTATAAGGTATTTTCATTGATAGACTAGAATTACCATATATTCTAAGGTATTTTCAATGATACACTGCATATTACGTTATATTATAAGGTATTTTCAATGATACACTGCATATTACGTTATATTATAAGGTATTTTCAATGATACACTGCATATTACGTTATATTATAAGGTATTTTCATTGATGCACTACAAATTACCATATATTATAAGGTATTTTCAATGATACACTGCATATTACGTTTTATTATAAGGTATTTTCAATGATACACTGCATATTACGTTATATTATAAGGTATTTTCAATGATACACTGCATATTACGTTTTATTATAAGGTATTTTCAATGATACACTGCATATTACGTTATATTATAAGGTATTTTCAATGATACACTGCATATTACGTTATATTATAAGGTATTTTCAATGATACACTGCATATTACGTTATATTATAAGGTATTTTCAATGATACACTGCATATTACGTTATATTATAAGGTATTTTCAATGATACACTGCATATTACGTTATATTATAATGTATTTTCATTGATGCACTACAAATTACCATATATTATAAGGTATTTTCAATGATACACTGCATATTACGTTATATTATAAGGTATTTTCAATGATACACTGCATATTACGTTATATTATAAGGTATTTTCAATGATAAACTACTATATATTATAAGGTATTTTCAATGATACACTACAAATTACGATATATTATAAGGTATTTTCAAAGATACACTGCATATTACGTTATATTATAATGTATTTTCAATGATACACTGCATATTATGTTATATTATAAGGTATTTTCAATGATACATTGCATATTACGTTATATTATAAGGTATTTTCAATGATAAACTACTATATATTACAAGGTAGTTTCAATGATACACTACAAATTACCATATATTCTAAGGTATTTTCAATGATACACTGCATATTACGTTATATTATAAGGTATTTTCAAAGATACACTGCATATTACGTTATATTATAATGTATTTTCAATGATACACTGCATATTACGTTTTATTATAAGGTATTTTCAATGGTACACTGCATATTACGTTTTATTATAAGGTATTTTCAATGATACATTGCATATTACGTTATATTATAATGTATTTTCATTGATAGACTAGAATTACCATATATTCTAAGGTATTTTCAATGATACACTGCATATTACGTTATATTATAAGGAATTTTCAATGATACACTGCATATTACGTTATATTATAAGGTATTTTCAATGATACACTGCATATTACGTTATATTATAAGGTATTTTCAATGATACACTGCATATTACGTTATATTATAAGGTATTTTCATTGATGCACTACAAATTACCATATATTATAAGGTATTTTCAATGATACACTGCATATTACGTTTTATTATAAGGTATTTTCAATTATACACTGCATATTACGTTATATTATAAGGTATTGTCATTGATACACTACAAATTACCATATATTGTAAGGTATTTTCAATGATACACTAAAAAATTACGATATATTATAAGGTATTTCCAATGATACACTGCATATTACGTTATATTATAAGGTATTTTCAAAGATACACTGCATATTACGTTATATTATAAGGTATTTTCATTGATAGACTAGAATTACCATATATTTTAAGGTATTTTCAATGATACACTGCATATTACGTTTTATTATAAGGTATTTTCAATGATACACTGCATATTACGTTTTATTATAAGGTATTTTCAATGATACATTGCATATTACGTTATATTATAATGTATTTTCAATGATACACTGCATATTATGTTATATTATAAGGTATTTTCAATGATACACTGCATATTACGTTATATTATAAGGTATTTTCATTGATACACTACAAATTACGATATATTATAAGGTATTTTCAATGATACACTGCATATTACTTTATATTATAAGGTATTTTCAATGATACACTGCATATTACGTTTTATTATAAGGTATTTTCAATGATACACTGCATATTACGTTATATTATAAGGTATTTTCAATGATAAACTACTATATATTACAAGGTAGTTTCAATGATACACTACAAATTACCATATATTCTAAGGTATTTTCAATGATACACTGCATATTACGTTATATTATAAGGTATTTTCAAAGATACACTGCATATTACGTTATATTATAATGTATTTTCAATGATACACTGCATATTACGTTTTATTATATGGTATTTTCAATGATACACTGCATATTACGTTTTATTTTAAGGTATTTTCAATGATACACTGCATATTACGTTATATTATAAGGTATTTTCAATGATACACTGCATATTACGTTATATTATAAGGTATTTTCAATGATAAACTACTATATATTATAAGGTATTTTCAATGATACACTGCATATTACGTTTTATTATAAGGTATTTTCAATGATACACTGCATATTACGTTATATTATAAGGTATTTTCAATGATACACTGCATATTACGTTATATTATAAGGTATTTTCAATGATACACTGCATATTACGTTATATTATAAGGTATTTTCAATGATAAACTACTATATATTATAAGGTATTTTCAATGATACACTACAAATTACGATATATTATAAGGTATTTTCATTGATGCACTACAAATTACCATATATTATAAGGTATTTTCAATGATACACTGCATATTACGTTTTATTATAAGGTATTTTCAATGATACACTGCATATTACGTTTTATTATAAGGTATTTTCAATGATACACTGCATATTACGTTATATTATAAGGTATTTTCAATGATACACTGCATATTACGTTATATTATAAGGTATTTTCAATGATACACTGCATATTACGTTATATTATAAGGTATTTTCAATGATACACTGCATATTACGTTATATTATAAGGTATTTTCAATGATACACTGCATATTACGTTATATTATAAGGTATTTTCAATGATACACTGCATATTACGTTATATTATAAGGTATTTTCATTGATGCACTACAAATTACCATATATTATAAGGTATTTTCAATGATACACTGCATATTACGTTTTATTATAAGGTATTTTCAATGATACACTGCATATTACGTTATATTATAAGGTATTTTCAATGATACACTGCATATTACGTTATATTATAAAGTATTTTCAATGATACACTGCATATTACGTTATATTATAAGGTATTTTCAATGATAAACTACTATATATTATAAGGTATTTTCAATGATACACTACAAATTACGATATATTATAAGGTATTTTCAAAGATACACTGCATATTACGTTATATTATAATGTATTTTCAATGATACACTGCATATTATGTTATATTATAAGGTATTTTCAATGATACATTGCATATTACGTTATATTATAAGGTATTTTCAATGATAAACTACTATATATTACAAGGTAGTTTCAATGATACACTACAAATTACCATATATTCTAAGGTATTTTCAATGATACACTGCATATTACGTTATATTATAAGGTATTTTCAAAGATACACTGCATATTACGTTATATTATAATGTATTTTCAATGATACACTGCATATTACGTTTTATTATAAGGTATTTTCAATGATACACTGCATATTACGTTTTATTATAAGGTATTTTCAATGATACATTGCATATTACGTTATATTATAAGGTATTTTCAATGATAAACTACTATATATTACAAGGTAGTTTCAATGATACACTACAAATTACCATATATTCTAAGGTATTTTCAATGATACACTGCATATTACGTTATATTATAAGGTATTTTCAATGATACACTGCATATTACGTTATATTATAAGGTATTTTCAATGATACACTTCATATTACGTTATATTATAAGGTATTTTCAATGATACACTGCATATTACGTTATATTATAAGGTATTTTCAATGATACACTGAATATTACGTTATGTTATAAGGTATTTTCATTGATACACTACAAATTACGATATATTATAGTGTATTTTCATTGATACACTGCATATTACGTTATATTATAATGTATTTTCATTGATAGACTAGAATTACCATATATTCTAAGGTATTTTCAATGATACACTGCATATTACGTTATATTATAAGGTATTTTCAATGATACACTGCATATTACGTTATATTATAAGGTATTTTCAATGATACACTGCATATTACGTTATAGTATAAGGTATTTTCAATGATACACTACAAATTACGATATATTATAAGGTATTTTCAATGATACACTGCATATTACTTTATATTATAAGGTATTTTCATTGATACACTACAAATTACGATATATTATAAGGTATTTTCAATGATACACAGCATATTACGTTATATTATAAGGTATTTTCAATGATAAACTACTATATATTATAAGGTATTTTCAATGATACACTACAAATTACGATATATTATAAGGTATTTTCACTGATACACTGAATATTACGTTATATTATAAGGTATTTTCATAGATAGACTAGAATTACCATATATTCTAAGGTATTTTCAATGATACACTGCATATTACGTTATATTATAAGGTATTTTCAATGATACACTGCATATTACGTTATATTATAAGGTATTTTCAATGATACACTGCATATTACGTTATATTATAAGGTATTTTCAATGATACACTGCATATTACGTTATATTATAAGGTATTTTCAATGATACACTGAATATTACGTTATGTTATAAGGTATTTTCATTGATACACTACAAATTACGATATATTCTAAGGTATTTTCAATGATACACTGCATATTACGTTATATTATAAGGTATTTTCAATGATACACTGCATATTACGTTATATTATAAGGTATTTTCAATGATACACTGCATATTACGTTATATTATAAGGTATTTTCAATGATACACTGCATATTACGTTATATTATAAGGTATTTTCATTGATGCACTACAAATTACCATATATTATAAGGTATTTTCAATGATACACTGCATATTACGTTTTATTATAAGGTATTTTCAATGATACACTGCATATTACGTTATATTATAAGGTATTTTCAATGATACACTGCATATTACGTTATATTATAAGGTATTTTCAATGATACACTGCATATTACGTTATATTATAAGGTATTTTCAATGATAAACTACTATATATTATAAGGTATTTTCAATGATACACTACAAATTACGATATATTATAAGGTATTTTCAAAGATACACTGCATATTACGTTATATTATAATGTATTTTCAATGATACACTGCATATTATGTTATATTATAAGGTATTTTCAATGATACATTGCATATTACGTTATATTATAAGGTATTTTCAATGATAAACTACTATATATTACAAGGTAGTTTCAATGATACACTACAAATTACCATATATTCTAAGGTATTTTCAATGATACACTGCATATTACGTTATATTATAAGGTATTTTCAATGATACACTGCATATTACGTTATATTATAATGTATTTTCAATGATACACTGCATATTACGTTTTATTATAAGGTATTTTCAATGATACACTGCATATTACGTTTTATTATAAGGTATTTTCAATGATACATTGCATATTACGTTATATTATAAGGTATTTTCAATGATAAACTACTATATATTACAAGGTAGTTTCAATGATACACTACAAATTACCATATATTCTAAGGTATTTTCAATGATACACTGCATATTACGTTATATTATAAGGTATTTTCAATGATACACTGCATATTACGTTATATTATAAGGTATTTTCAATGATACACTGCATATTACGTTATATTATAAGGTATTTTCAATGATACACTGCATATTACGTTATATTATAAGGTATTTTCAATGATACACTGAATATTACGTTATGTTATAAGGTATTTTCATTGATACACTACAAATTACGATATATTATAGTGTATTTTCATTGATACACTGCATATTACGTTATATTATAATGTATTTTCATTGATAGACTAGAATTACCATATATTCTAAGGTATTTTCAATGATACACTGCATATTACGTTATATTATAAGGTATTTTCAATGATACACTGCATATTACGTTATATTATAAGGTATTTTCAATGATACACTGCATATTACGTTATAGTATAAGGTATTTTCAATGATACACTACAAATTACGATATATTATAAGGTATTTTCAATGATACACTGCATATTACTTTATATTATAAGGTATTTTCATTGATACACTACAAATTACGATATATTATAAGGTATTTTCAATGATACACAGCATATTACGTTATATTATAAGGTATTTTCAATGATAAACTACTATATATTATAAGGTATTTTCAATGATACACTACAAATTACGATATATTATAAGGTATTTTCACTGATACACTGAATATTACGTTATATTATAAGGTATTTTCATAGATAGACTAGAATTACCATATATTCTAAGGTATTTTCAATGATACACTGCATATTACGTTATATTATAAGGTATTTTCAATGATACACTGCATATTACGTTATATTATAAGGTATTTTCAATGATACACTGCATATTACGTTATATTATAAGGTATTTTCATTGATAGACTAGAATTACCATATATTCTAAGGTATTTTCAATGATACACTGCATATTACGTTATATTATAAGGTATTTTCAATGATACACTGCATATTACGTTATATTATAAGGTATTTTCAATGATAAACTACTATATATTATAAGGTATTTTCAATGATACACTACAAATTACGATATATTATAAGGTATTTTCACTGATACACTGCATATTACGTTATATTATAAGGTATTTTCATTGTTAGACTAGAATTACCATATATTCTAAGGTATTTTCAATGATACACTGTATATTACGTTATATTATAAGGTGTTTTCAATGATACACTGCATATTACGTTATATTATAAGGTATTTTTAATGATACACTGCATATTACGTTATATTATAAGGTATTTTCAATGATACACTGCATATTACGTTATAGTATAAGGTATTTTCATTGATACACTACAAATTACCATATATTATAAGGTATTTTCAATGATACACTACAAATTACGATATATTATAAGGTATTTTCAATGATACACTGCATATTACTTTATATTATAAGGTATTTTCATTGATACACTACAAATTACGATATATTATAAGGTATTTTCAATGATACACAGCATATTACGTTATATTATAAGGTATTTTCAATGATAAACTACTATATATTATAAGGTATTTTCAATGATACACTACAAATTACGATATATTATAAGGTATTTTCACTGATACACTGCATATTACGTTATATTATAAGGTATTTTCATTGATAGACTAGAATTACCATATATTCTAAGGTAATTTCAATAATACACTGTATATTACGTTATATTATAAGGTGTTTTCAATGATACACTGCATATTACGTTATATTATAAGGTATTTTCAATGATACACTGCATATTACGTTATATTATAAGGTATTTTCAATGATACACTGCATATTACGTTATAGTATAAGGTATTTTCAATGATACACTACAAATTACGATATATTATAAGGTATTTTCACTGATACACTGAATATTACGTTATATTATAAGGTATTTTCAATGATACACTACAAATTACGATATATTATAAGGTATTTTCACTGATACACTGAATATTACGTTATATTATAAGGTATTTTCATAGATAGACTAGAATTACCATATATTCTAAGGTATTTTCAATGATACACTGCATATTACGTTATATTATAAGGTATTTTCATTGATAGACTAGAATTACCATATATTCTAAGGTATTTTCAATGATACACTGCATATTACGTTATATTATAAGGTATTTTCAATGATACACTGCATATTACGTTATATTATAAGGTATTTTCAATGATACACTGCATATTACGTTATATTATAAGGTATTTTCAATGATACACTGCATATTACGTTATATTATAAGGTATTTTCAATTATACACTGCATATTACGTTATATTATAAGGTATTGTCATTGATACACTACAAATTACGATATATTATAAGGTATTTTCAATGATACACAGCATATTACGTTATATTATAAGGTATTTTCAATGATAAACTACTATATATTATAAGGTATTTTCAATGATACACTACAAATTACCATATATTATAAGGTATTTTCAATGATACACTACAAATTACGATATATTAAAAGGTATTTTCAATGATACACTGCATATTACTTTATATTATAAGGTATTTTCATTGATACACTACAAATTACGATATATTATAAGGTATTTTCAATGATACACAGCATATTACGTTATATTATAAGGTATTTTCAATGATAAACTACTACATATTATAAGGTATTTTCAATGATACACTACAAATTACGATATATTATAAGGTATTTTCACTGATACACTGAATATTACGTTATATTATAAGGTATTTTCATAGATAGACTAGAATTACCATATATTCTAAGGTATTTTCAATGATACACTGCATATTACGTTATATTATAAGGTATTTTCAATGATACACTGCATATTACGTTATATTATAAGGTATTTTCAATGATACACAGAATATTACGTTATATTATAAGGTATTTTCATTGATACACTACAAATTACCATATATTATAAGGTATCTTCAATGATACACTGCATATTACGTTTTATTATAATGTATTTTCAATGATACACTGCATATTACGTTATATTATAAGGTGTTTTCAATGATACACTGCATATTACGTTATATTATAAGGTATTTTCAATGATACACTGCATATTACGTTATATTATAAGGTATTTTCAATGATACACAGCATATTACGTTATATTATAAGGTATTTTCAATGATAAACTACTACATATTATAAGGTATTTTCAATGATACACTACAAATTACGATATATTATAAGGTATTTTCACTGATACACTGAATATTACGTTATATTATAAGGTATTTTCATAGATAGACTAGAATTACCATATATTCTAAGGTATTTTCAATGATACACTGCATATTACGTTATATTATAAGGTATTTTCAATGATACACTGCATATTACGTTATATTATAAGGTATTTTCAATGATACACAGAATATTACGTTATATTATAAGGTATTTTCATTGATACACTACAAATTACCATATATTATAAGGTATCTTCAATGATACACTGCATATTACGTTTTATTATAATGTATTTTCAATGATACACTGCATATTACGTTATATTATAAGGTGTTTTCAATGATACACTGCATATTACGTTATATTATAAGGTATTTTCAATGATACACTGCATATTACGTTATATTATAAGGTATTTTCAATGATACACTGCATATTACGTTATATTATAAGGTATTGTCATTGATACACTACAAATTACCATATATTATAAGGTATTTTCAATGATACACTAAAAAATTACGATATTTTATAAGGTATTTCCAATGATACACTGCATATTACGTTATATTATAAGGTATTTTCAATGATACACTGCATATTACGTTATATTATAAGGTATTTTCAATGATACACTGCATATTACGTTATATTATAAGGTATTTTCAATGATACACTGCATATTACGTTATATTATAAGGTATTTTCAATGATACACTGCATATTACGTTATATTATAAGGTATTTTCAATTATACACTGCATATTACGTTATATTATAAGGTATTGTCATTGATACACTACAAATTACGATATATTATAAGGTATTTTCAATGATACACAGCATATTACGTTATATTATAAGGTATTTTCAATGATAAACTACTATATATTATAAGGTATTTTCAATGATACACTACAAATTACCATATATTATAAGGTATTTTCAATGATACACTACAAATTACGATATATTAAAAGGTATTTTCAATGATACACTGCATATTACTTTATATTATAAGGTATTTTCATTGATACACTACAAATTACGATATATTATAAGGTATTTTCAATGATACACAGCATATTACGTTATATTATAAGGTATTTTCAATGATAAACTACTACATATTATAAGGTATTTTCAATGATACACTACAAATTACGATATATTATAAGGTATTTTCACTGATACACTGAATATTACGTTATATTATAAGGTATTTTCATAGATAGACTAGAATTACCATATATTCTAAGGTATTTTCAATGATACACTGCATATTACGTTATATTATAAGGTATTTTCAATGATACACTGCATATTACGTTATATTATAAGGTATTTTCACTGATACACTGAATATTACGTTATATTATAAGGTATTTTCATAGATAGACTAGAATTACCATATATTCTAAGGTATTTTCAATGATACACTGCATATTACGTTATATTATAAGGTATTTTCAATGATACACTGCATATTACGTTATATTATAAGGTATTTTCAATGATACACTGCATATTACGTTATATTATAAGGTATTTTCAATGATACACTGCATATTACGTTATATTATAAGGTATTTTCAATGATACACTGAATATTACGTTATGTTATAAGGTATTTTCATTGATACACTACAAATTACGATATATTATAAGGTATTTTCAATGATACACTGCATATTACGTTATATTATAAGGTATTTTCATTGATAGACTAGAATTACCATATATTCTAAGGTATTTTCAATGATACACTGCATATTACGTTATATTATAAGGTATTTTCAATGATACACTGCATATTACGTTATATTATAAGGTATTTTCAATGATAAACTACTATATATTATAAGGTATTTTCAATGATACACTACAAATTACGATATATTATAAGGTATTTTCACTGATACACTGCATATTACGTTATATTATAAGGTATTTTCATTGTTAGACTAGAATTACCATATATTCTAAGGTATTTTCAATGATACACTGTATATTACGTTATATTATAAGGTGTTTTCAATGATACACTGCATATTACGTTATATTATAAGGTATTTTTAATGATACACTGCATATTACGTTATATTATAAGGTATTTTCAATGATACACTGCATATTACGTTATAGTATAAGGTATTTTCATTGATACACTACAAATTACCATATATTATAAGGTATTTTCAATGATACACTACAAATTACGATATATTATAAGGTATTTTCAATGATACACTGCATATTACTTTATATTATAAGGTATTTTCATTGATACACTACAAATTACGATATATTATAAGGTATTTTCAATGATACACAGCATATTACGTTATATTATAAGGTATTTTCAATGATAAACTACTATATATTATAAGGTATTTTCAATGATACACTACAAATTACGATATATTATAAGGTATTTTCACTGATACACTGCATATTACGTTATATTATAAGGTATTTTCATTGATAGACTAGAATTACCATATATTCTAAGGTAATTTCAATAATACACTGTATATTACGTTATATTATAAGGTGTTTTCAATGATACACTGCATATTACGTTATATTATAAGGTATTTTTAATGATACACTGCATATTACGTTATATTATAAGGTATTTTCAATGATACACTGCATATTACGTTATAGTATAAGGTATTTTCAATGATAAACTACTATATATTATAAGGTATTTTCAATGATACACTACAAATTACGATATATTATAAGGTATTTTCACTGATACACTGAATATTACGTTATATTATAAGGTATTTTCATAGATAGACTAGAATTACCATATATTCTAAGGTATTTTCAATGATACACTGCATATTACGTTATATTATAAGGTATTTTCAATGATACACTGCATATTACGTTATATTATAAGGTATTTTCAATGATACACTGCATATTACGTTATATTATAAGGTATTTTCAATGATACACTGCATATTACGTTATATTATAAGGTATTTTCAATGATACACTGAATATTACGTTATGTTATAAGGTATTTTCATTGATACACTACAAATTACGATATATTATAAGGTATTTTCAATGATACACTGCATATTACGTTATATTATAAGGTATTTTCATTGATAGACTAGAATTACCATATATTCTAAGGTATTTTCAATGATACACTGCATATTACGTTATATTATAAGGTATTTTCAATGATACACTGCATATTACGTTATATTATAAGGTATTTTCAATGATAAACTACTATATATTATAAGGTATTTTCAATGATACACTACAAATTACGATATATTATAAGGTATTTTCACTGATACACTGCATATTACGTTATATTATAAGGTATTTTCATTGTTAGACTAGAATTACCATATATTCTAAGGTATTTTCAATGATACACTGTATATTACGTTATATTATAAGGTATTTTCAATGATACACTGCATATTACGTTATATTATAAGGTATTTTCAATGATACACTGCATATTACGTTATATTATAAGGTATTTTCAATGATACACTGCATATTACGTTATAGTATAAGGTATTTTCATTGATACACTACAAATTACCATATATTATAAGGTATTTTCAATGATACACTACAAATTACGATATATTATAAGGTATTTTCAATGATACACTGCATATTACTTTATATTATAAGGTATTTTCATTGATACACTACAAATTACGATATATTATAAGGTATTTTCAATGATACACAGCATATTACGTTATATTATAAGGTATTTTCAATGATAAACTACTATATATTATAAGGTATTTTCAATGATACACTACAAATTACGATATATTATAAGGTATTTTCACTGATACACTGCATATTACGTTATATTATAAGGTATTTTCATTGATAGACTAGAATTACCATATATTCTAAGGTAATTTCAATAATACACTGTATATTACGTTATATTATAAGGTGTTTTCAATGATACACTGCATATTACGTTATATTATAAGGTATTTTTAATGATACACTGCATATTACGTTATATTATAAGGTATTTTCAATGATACACTGCATATTACGTTATAGTATAAGGTATTTTCAATGATACACTACAAATTACGATATATTATAAGGTATTTTCACTGATACACTGAATATTACGTTATATTATAAGGTATTTTCAATGATACACTACAAATTACGATATATTATAAGGTATTTTCACTGATACACTGAATATTACGTTATATTATAAGGTATTTTCATAGATAGACTAGAATTACCATATATTCTAAGGTATTTTCAATGATACACTGCATATTACGTTATATTATAAGGTATTTTCATTGATAGACTAGAATTACCATATATTCTAAGGTATTTTCAATGATACACTGCATATTACGTTATATTATAAGGTATTTTCAATGATACACTGCATATTACGTTATATTATAAGGTATTTTCAATGATACACTGCATATTACGTTATATTATAAGGTATTTTCAATGATACACTGCATATTACGTTATATTATAAGGTATTTTCAATTATACACTGCATATTACGTTATATTATAAGGTATTGTCATTGATACACTACAAATTACGATATATTATAAGGTATTTTCAATGATACACAGCATATTACGTTATATTATAAGGTATTTTCAATGATAAACTACTATATATTATAAGGTATTTTCAATGATACACTACAAATTACCATATATTATAAGGTATTTTCAATGATACACTACAAATTACGATATATTAAAAGGTATTTTCAATGATACACTGCATATTACTTTATATTATAAGGTATTTTCATTGATACACTACAAATTACGATATATTATAAGGTATTTTCAATGATACACAGCATATTACGTTATATTATAAGGTATTTTCAATGATAAACTACTATATATTATAAGGTATTTTCAATGATACACTACAAATTACGATATATTATAAGGTATTTTCACTGATACACTGAATATTACGTTATATTATAAGGTATTTTCATAGATAGACTAGAATTACCATATATTCTAAGGTATTTTCAATGATACACTGCATATTACGTTATATTATAAGGTATTTTCAATGATACACTGCATATTACGTTATATTATAAGGTATTTTCAATGATACACAGAATATTACGTTATATTATAAGGTATTTTCATTGATACACTACAAATTACCATATATTATAAGGTATCTTCAATGATACACTGCATATTACGTTTTATTATAATGTATTTTCAATGATACACTGCATATTACGTTATATTATAAGGTGTTTTCAATGATACACTGCATATTACGTTATATTATAAGGTATTTTCAATGATACACTGCATATTACGTTATATTATAAGGTATTTTCAATGATACACAGCATATTACGTTATATTATAAGGTATTTTCAATGATAAACTACTACATATTATAAGGTATTTTCAATGATACACTACAAATTACGATATATTATAAGGTATTTTCATTGATACACTGAATATTACGTTATATTATAAGGTATTTTCATAGATAGACTAGAATTACCATATATTCTAAGGTATCTTCAATGATACACTGCATATTACGTTATATTATAAGGTATTTTCAATGATACACTGCATATTACGTTATATTATAAGGTATTTTCAATGATACACAGAATATTACGTTATATTATAAGGTATTTTCATTGATACACTACAAATTACCATATATTATAAGGTATCTTCAATGATACACTGCATATTACGTTTTATTATAATGTATTTTCAATGATACACTGCATATTACGTTATATTATAAGGTGTTTTCAATGATACACTGCATATTACGTTATATTATAAGGTATTTTCAATGATACACTGCATATTACGTTATATTATAAGGTATTTTCAATTATACACTGCATATTACGTTATATTATAAGGTATTGTCATTGATACACTACAAATTACCATATATTATAAGGTATTTTCAATGATACACTAAAAAATTACGATATTTTATAAGGTATTTCCAATGATACACTGCATATTACGTTATATTATAAGGTATTTTCAATGATACACTGCATATTACGTTATATTATAAGGTATTTTCAATGATACACTGCATATTACGTTATATTATAAGGTATTTTCAATTATACACTGCATATTACGTTATATTATAAGGTATTGTCATTGATACACTACAAATTACGATATATTATAAGGTATTTTCAATGATACACAGCATATTACGTTATATTATAAGGTATTTTCAATGATACACAGCATATTACGTTATATTATAAGGTATTTTCAATGATAAACTACTATATATTATAAGGTATTTTCAATGATACACTACAAATTACCATATATTATAAGGTATTTTCAATGATACACTACAAATTACGATATATTAAAAGGTATTTTCAATGATACACTGCATATTACTTTATATTATAAGGTATTTTCATTGATACACTACAAATTACGATATATTATAAGGTATTTTCAATGATACACAGCATATTACGTTATATTATAAGGTATTTTCAATGATAAACTACTATATATTATAAGGTATTTTCAATGATACACTACAAATTACGATATATTATAAGGTATTTTCACTGATACACTGAATATTACGTTATATTATAAGGTATTTTCATAGATAGACTAGAATTACCATATATTCTAAGGTATTTTCAATGATACACTGCATATTACGTTATATTATAAGGTATTTTCAATGATACACTGCATATTACGTTATATTATAAGGTATTTTCAATGATACACAGAATATTACGTTATATTATAAGGTATTTTCATTGATACACTACAAATTACCATATATTATAAGGTATCTTCAATGATACACTGCATATTACGTTTTATTATAAGGTATTTTCAATGATACACTGCATATTACGTTATATTATAAGGTATTTTCAATGATACACTGCATATTACGTTATATTATAGGGTATTTTCAATGATACACTGCATATTACGTTATATTATAAGGTATTTTCAATTATACACTGCATATTACGTTATATTATAAGGTATTGTCATTGATACACTACAAATTACCATATATTATAAGGTATTTTCAATGATACACTAAAAAATTACGATATTTTATAAGGTATTTCCAATGATACAGTGCATATTACGTTATATTATAAGGTATTTTCAATGATACACTGCATATTACGTTATATTATAAGGTTTTTTTCAATGATAGACTAGAATTACCATATATTTTAAGGTATTTTCAATCATACACTGCATATTACGTTTTATTATAATGTATTTTCAATGATACACTGCATATTATGTTATATTATAAGGTATTTTCAATGATACACTGCATATTACGTTATATTATAAGGTATTTTCATTGATACACTACAAATTACGATATATTATAAGGTATTTTCAATGATACACTGCATATTACTTTATATTATAAGGTATTTTCATTGATACACTACAAATTACGATATATTATAAGGTATTTTCAATGATACACAGCATATTACGTTATATTATAAGATATTTTCAATGATAAACTACTATATATTATAAGGTATTTTCAATGATACACTACAAATTACGATATATTATAAGGTATTTTCACTGATACACAGCATATTACGTTATATTATAAGGTATTTTCATTGTTAGACTAGAATTACCATATATTCTAAGGTATTTTCAATGATACACTGTATATTACGTTATATTATAAGGTGTTTTCAATGATACACTGCATATTACGTTATATTATAAGGTATTTTTAATGATACACTGCATATTACGTTATATTATAAGGTATTTTCAATGATACACTGCATATTACGTTATAGTATAAGGTATTTTCATTGATACACTACAAATTACCATATATTATAAGGTATTTTCAATGATACACTACAAATTACGATATATTATAAGGTATTTTCAATGATACACTGCATATTACTTTATATTATAAGTTATTTTCATTGATACACTACAAATTACGATATATTATAAGGTATTTTCAATGATACACAGCATATTACGTTATATTATAAGGTATTTTCAATGATAAACTACTATATATTATAAGGTATTTTCAATGATACACTACAAATTACGATATATTATAAGGTATTTTCACTGATACACTGCATATTACGTTATATTATAAGGTATTTTCAATGATACACTGCATATTACGTTATATTATAAGGTATTTTCAATGATACACTGCATATTACGTTATATTATAAGGTATTTTCAATGATACACTGCATATTACGTTATATTATAAGGTATTTTCAATGATACACTGAATATTACGTTATGTTATAAGGTATTTTCATTGATACACTACAAATTACGATATATTATAAGGTATTTTCAATGATACACTGCATATTACGTTATATTATAAGGTATTTTCATTGATAGACTAGAATTACCATATATTCTAAGGTATTTTCAATGATACACTGCATATTACGTTATATTATAAGGTATTTTCAATGATACACTGCATATTACGATATATCATAAGGTATTTTCACTGATACACTGCATATTACGTTATATTATAAGGTATTTTCATTGATAGACTAGAATTACCATATATTCTAAGGTATTTTCAATGATACACTGTATATTACGTTATATTATAAGGTGTTTTCAATGATACACTGCATATTACGTTATATTATAAGGTATTTTTAATGATACACTGCATATTACGTTATATTATAAGGTATTTTCAATGATACACTGCATATTACGTTATAGTATAAGGTATTTTCATTGATACACTACAAATTACCATATATTATAAGGTATTTTCAATGATACACTGCATATTACGTTATATTATAAGGTATTTTCAATGATACACTGCATATTACGTTATATTATAAGGTATTTTCAATGATACACTGAATATTACGTTATGTTATAAGGTATTTTCATTGATACACTACAAATTACGATATTTTATAAGGTATTTCAATGATACACTACAAATTACGATATATTATAAGGTATTTTCAATGATACACTGCATATTACTTTATATTATAAGTTATTTTCATTGATACACTACAAATTACGATATATTATAAGGTATTTTCAATGATACACAGGATATTACGTTATATTATAAGGTATTTTCAATGATAAACTACTATATATTATAAGGTATTTTCAATGATACACTACAAATTACGATATATTATAAGGTATTTTCACTGATACACTTCATATTACGTTATATTATAAGGTATTTTCATTGATAGACTAGAATTACCATATATTCTAAGGTAATTTCAATGATACACTGTATATTACGTTATATTATAAGGTATTTTCAATGATACACTGCATATTACGTTATATTATAAGGTATTTTTAATGATACACTGCATATTACGTTATATTATAAGGTATTTTTAATGATACACTGCATATTACGTTATATTATAAGGTATTTTCAATGATACACTGCATATTACGTTATAGTATAAGGTATTTTCATTGATACACTACAAATTACCATATATTATAAGGTATTTTCAATGATACACTGCATATTACGTTATATTATAAGGTATTTTCAATGATACACTGCATATTACGTTATATTATAAGGTATTTTCAATGATACACTGAATATTACGTTATGTTATAAGGTATTTTCAATGATACACTACAAATTACGATATATTATAAGGTATTTTCAATGATACACTACAAATTACGATATATTATAAGGTATTTTCAATGATACACTGCATATTACTTTATATTATAAGTTATTTTCATTGATACACTACAAATTACGATATATTATAAGGTATTTTCAATGATACACAGGATATTACGTTATATTATAAGGTATTTTCAATGATAAACTACTATATATTATAAGGTATTTTCAATGATACACTACAAATTACGATATATTATAAGGTATTTTCACTGATACACTTCATATTACGTTATATTATAAGGTATTTTCATTGATAGACTAGAATTACCATATATTCTAAGGTAATTTCAATGATACACTGTATATTACGTTATATTATAAGGTGTTTTCAATGATACACTGCATATTACGTTATATTATAAGGTATTTTCAATGATACACTGCATATTACGTTATATTATAAGGTATTTTCAATGATACACTGTATATTACGTTATATTATAAGGTGTTTTCAATGATACACTGCATATTACGTTATATTATAAGGTATTTTCAATGATACACTGCATATTACGTTATATTATAAGGTATTTTCATTGATACACTACAAATTACCATATATTATAAGGTATTTTCAATGATACACTACAAATTACGATATATTATAAGGTATTTTCAATGATACACTGCATATTACTTTATATTATAAGTTATTTTCATTGATACACTACAAATTACGATATATTATAAGGTATTTTCAATGATACACAGCATATTACGTTATATTATAAGGTATTTTCAATGATAAACTACTATATATTATAAGGTATTTTCAATGATACACTACAAATTACGATATATTATAAGGTATTTTCACTGATACACTGCATATTACGTTATATTATAAGGTATTTTCATTGATAGACTAGAATTACCATATATTCTAAGGTAATTTCAATGATACACTGTATATTACGTTATATTATAAGGTGTTTTCAATGATACACTGCATATTACGTTATATTATAAGGTATTTTTAATGATACAATGCATATTACGTTATATTATAAGGTATTTTCAATGATACACTGCATATTACGTTATAGTATAAGGTATTTTCAATGATACACTACAAATTACGATATATTATAAGGTATTTTCACTGATACACTGCATATTACGTTATATTATAAGGTATTTTCATAGATAGACTAGAATTACCATATATTCTAAGGTATTTTCAATGATACACTGCATATTACGTTATATTATAAGGTATTTTCAAAGATACACTGCATATTACGTTATATTATAAGGTATTTTCAATGATACACTGCATATTACGTTATATTATAAGGTATTTTCAATGATACACTGCATATTACGTTATATTACAAGGTATTTTCATTGATACACTACAAATTACCATATATTATAAGGTATTTTCAATGATACACTAAAAAATTTCGATATATTATAAGGTATTTCCAATGATACACTGCATATTACCATAAATTATAAGGTATTTTCAATGATACACTACAAATTACGATATATTATAAGGTATTTTCACTGATACACTGCATATTACGTTATATTATAAGGTATTTTCATTGATAGACTAGAATTACCATATATTCTAAGGTATTTTCAATGATACACTGTATATTACGTTATATTATAAGGTGTTTTCAATGATACACTGCATATTACGTTATATTATAAGGTATTTTTAATGATACACTGCATATTACGTTATATTATAAGGTATTTTCAATGATACACTGCATATTACGTTATAGTATAAGGTATTTTCATTGATAAACTACAAATTACCATATATTATAAGGTATTTTCAATGATACACTGCATATTACGTTATATTATAAGGTATTTTCAATGATACACTGCATATTACGTTATATTATAAGGTATTTTCAATGATACACTGAATATTACGTTATGTTATAACGTATTTTCATTGATACACTACAAATTACGATATATTATAAGGTATTTTCAATGATACACTACAAATTACGATATATTATAAGGTATTTTCAATGATACACTGCATATTACTTTATATTATAAGTTATTTTCATTGATACACTACAAATTACGATATATTATAAGGTATTTTCAATGATACACAGCATATTACGTTATATTATAAGGTATCTTCAATGATACACTGCATATTACGTTTTATTATAAGGTATTTTCAATGATACACTGCATATTACGTTTTATTATAAGGTATTTTCAATGATACATTGCATATTACGTTATATTATAAGGTATTTTCAGTGATAAACTACTATATATTACAAGGTAGTTTCAATGATACACTACAAATTACCATATATTCTAAGGTATTTTCAATGATACACTGCATATTACGTTATATTATAAGGTATTTTCAAAGATACACTGCATATTACGTTATATTATAAGGTATTTTCAATGATACACTGCATATTACGTTATATTATAAGGTATTTTCAATGATACACTGCATATTACGTTATATTACAAGGTATTTTCATTGATACACTACAAATTACCATATATTATAAGGTATTTTCAATGATACACTAAAAAATTTCGATATATTATAAGGTATTTCCAATGATACACTGCATATTACCATATATTATAAGGTATTTTCAATGATACACTGCATATTACGTTATAGTATAAGGTATTTTCATTGATACAATACAAATTACCATATATTATAAGGTATTTTCAATGATACACTGCATATTACGTTATATTATAAGGTATTTTCAATGATACACTGCATATTACGTTATATTATAAGGTATTTTCAATGATACACTGAATATTACGTTATGTTATAACGTATTTTCATTGATACACTACAAACTACGATATATTATAAGGTATTTTCAATGATACACTACAAATTACGATATATTATAAGGTATTTTCAATGATACACTGCATATTACTTTATATTATAAGTTATTTTCATTGATACACTACAAATTACGATATATTATAAGGTATTTTCAATGATACACAGCATATTACGTTATATTATAAGGTATTTTCAATGATAAACTACTATATATTATAAGGTATTTTCAATGATACACTACAAATTACGATATATTATAAGGTATTTTCACTGATACACTGCATATTACGTTATATTATAAGGTATTTTCATTGATAGACTAGAATTACCATATATTCTAAGGTAATTTCAATGATACACTGTATATTACGTTATATTATAAGGTGTTTTCAATGATACACTGCATATTACGTTATATTATAAGGTATTTTTAATGATACACTGCATATTACGTTATATTATAAGGTATTTTCAATGATACACTGCATATTACGTTATATTATAAGGTATTTTCAATGATACACTACAAATTACGATATATTATAAGGTATTTTCACTGATACACTGAATATTACGTTATATTATAAGGTATTTTCATAGATAGACTAGAATTACCATATATTCTAAGGTATTTTCAATGATACACTGCATATTACGTTATATTATAAGGTATTTTCAATGATACACTGCATATTACGTTATATTATAAGGTATTTTCAATGATACACTGCATATTACGTTATATTATAAGGTATTTTCAATGATACACTGCATATTACGTTATATTATAAGGTATTTTCAATGATACACTGAATATTACGTTATGTTATAAGGTATTTTCATTGATACACTACAAATTACGATATATTATAAGGTATTTTCAATGATACACTGCATATTACGTTATATTATAAGGTATTTTCATTGATAGACTAGAATTACCATATATTCTAAGGTATTTTCAATGATACACTGCATATTACGTTATATTATAAGGTATTTTCAATGATACACAGAATATTACGTTATATTATAAGGTATTTTCATTGATACACTACAAATTACCATATATTATAAGGTATCTTCAATGATACACTGCATATTACGTTTTATTATAAGGTATTTTCAATGATACACTGCATATTACGTTATATTATAAGGTATTTTCAATGATACACGGCATATTACGTTATATTATAAGGTATTTTCAATGATACACTGCATATTACGTTATATTATAAGGTATTTTCAATTATACACTGCATATTACGTTATATTATAAGGTATTGTCATTGATACACTACAAATTACCATATATTATAAGGTATTTTCAATGATACACTAAAAAATTACGATATTTTATAAGGTATTTCCAATGATACACTGCATATTACGTTATATTATAAGGTATTTTTAATGATACACTGCATATTACGTTATATTATAAGGTATTTTCAATGATACACTGCATATTACGTTATAGTATAAGGTATTTTCATTGATACACTACAAATTACCATATATTATAAGGTATTTTCAATGATACACTACAAATTACGATATATTATAAGGTATTTTCAATGATACACTGCATATTACGTTATATTATAAGGTATTTTCAATGATACACAGCATATTACGTTATATTATAAGGTATTTTCAATGATAAACTACTACATATTATAAGGTATTTTCAATGATACACTACAAATTACGATATATTATAAGGTATTTTCACTGATACACTGAATATTACGTTATATTATAAGGTATTTTCATAGATAGACTAGAATTACCATATATTCTAAGGTATTTTCAATGATACACTGCATATTACGTTATATTATAAGGTATTTTCAATGATACACTGCATATTACGTTATATTATAAGGTATTTTCAATGATACACAGAATATTACGTTATATTATAAGGTATTTTCATTGATACACTACAAATTACCATATATTATAAGGTATCTTCAATGATACACTGCATATTACGTTTTATTATAATGTATTTTCAATGATACACTGCATATTACGTTATATTATAAGGTGTTTTCAATGATACACTGCATATTACGTTATATTATAAGGTATTTTCAATGATACACTGCATATTACGTTATATTATAAGGTATTTTCAATTATACACTGCATATTACGTTATATTATAAGGTATTGTCATTGATACACTACAAATTACCATATATTATAAGGTATTTTCAATGATACACTAAAAAATTACGATATTTTATAAGGTATTTCCAATGATACACTGCATATTACGTTATATTATAAGGTATTTTCAATGATACACTGCATATTACGTTATATTATAAGGTATTTTCAATGATACACTGCATATTACGTTATATTATAAGGTATTTTCAATGATACACTGCATATTACGTTATATTATAAGGTATTTTCAATGATACACTGCATATTACGTTATATTATAAGGTATTTTCAATTATACACTGCATATTACGTTATATTATAAGGTATTGTCATTGATACACTACAAATTACGATATATTATAAGGTATTTTCAATGATACACAGCATATTACGTTATATTATAAGGTATTTTCAATGATACACAGCATATTACGTTATATTATAAGGTATTTTCAATGATAAACTACTATATATTATAAGGTATTTTCAATGATACACTACAAATTACCATATATTATAAGGTATTTTC
This sequence comes from Lasioglossum lativentre, assembly GCA_916610255.1. Classification (NCBI taxonomy): domain Eukaryota; kingdom Metazoa; phylum Arthropoda; class Insecta; order Hymenoptera; family Halictidae; genus Lasioglossum; species Lasioglossum lativentre. The sequence continues at coordinate 342,692 of CAKAJI010000154.1, read as the reverse complement.
AATGATACACTACAAATTACGATATATTAAAAGGTATTTTCAATGATACACTGCATATTACTTTATATTATAAGGTATTTTCATTGATACACTACAAATTACGATATATTATAAGGTATTTTCAATGATACACAGCATATTACGTTATATTATAAGGTATTTTCAATGATAAACTACTACATATTATAAGGTATTTTCAATGATACACTACAAATTACGATATATTATAAGGTATTTTCACTGATACACTGAATATTACGTTATATTATAAGGTATTTTCATAGATAGACTAGAATTACCATATATTCTAAGGTATTTTCAATGATACCCTGCATATTACGTTATATTATAAGGTATTTTCAATGATACACTGCATATTACGTTATATTATAAGGTATTTTCAATGATACACAGAATATTACGTTATATTATAAGGTATTTTCATTGATACACTACAAATTACCATATATTATAAGGTATCTTCAATGATACACTGCATATTACGTTTTATTATAAGGTATTTTCAATGATACACTGCATATTACGTTATATTATAAGGTATTTTCAATGATACACTGCATATTACGTTATATTATAAGGTATTTTCAATGATACACTGCATATTACGTTATATTATAAGGTATTTTCAATTATACACTGCATATTACGTTATATTATAAGGTATTGTCATTGATACACTACAAATTACCATATATTATAAGGTATTTTCAATGATACACTAAAAAATTACGATATTTTATAAGGTATTTCCAATGATACACTGCATATTACGTTATATTATAAGGTATTTTCAATGATACACTGCATATTACGTTATATTATAAGGTATTTTCAATGATAGACTAGAATTACCATATATTTTAAGGTATTTTCAATCATACACTGCATATTACGTTTTATTATAATGTATTTTCAATGATACACTGCATATTATGTTATATTATAAGGTATTTTCAATGATACACTGCATATTACGTTATATTATAAGGTATTTTCATTGATACACTACAAATTACGATATATTATAAGGTATTTTCAATGATACACTGCATATTACTTTATATTATAAGGTATTTTCATTGATACACTACAAATTACGATATATTATAAGGTATTTTCAATGATACACAGCATATTACGTTATATTATAAGGTATTTTCAATGATAAACTACTATATATTATAAGGTATTTTCAATGATACACTACAAATTACGATATATTATAAGGTATTTTCACTGATACACAGCATATTACGTTATATTATAAGGTATTTTCATTGTTAGACTAGAATTACCATATATTCTAAGGTATTTTCAATGATACACTGTATATTACGTTATATTATAAGGTGTTTTCAATGATACACTTCATATTACGTTATATTATAAGGTATTTTTAATGATACACTGCATATTACGTTATATTATAAGGTATTTTCAATGATACACTGCATATTACGTTATAGTATAAGGTATTTTCATTGATACACTACAAATTACCATATATTATAAGGTATTTTCAATGATACACTACAAATTACGATATATTATAAGGTATTTTCAATGATACACTGTATATTACGTTATATTATAAGGTGTTTTCAATGATACACTGCATATTACGTTATATTATAAGGTATTTTTAATGATACACTGCATATTACGTTATATTATAAGGTATTTTCAATGATACACTGCATATTACGTTATAGTATAAGGTATTTTCATTGATACACTACAAATTACCATATATTATAAGGTATTTTCAATGATACACTGCATATTACGTTATATTATAAGGTATTTTCAATGATACACTGCATATTACGTTATATTATAAGGTATTTTCAATGATACACTGAATATTACGTTATGTTATAAGGTATTTTCATTGATACACTACAAATTACGATATATTATAAGGTATTTTCAATGATACACTACAAATTACGATATATTATAAGGTATTTTCAATGATACACTGCATATTACTTTATATTATAAGTTATTTTCATTGATACACTACAAATTACGATATATTATAAGGTATTTTCAATGATACACAGGATATTACGTTATATTATAAGGTATTTTCAATGATAAACTACTATATATTATAAGGTATTTTCAATGATACACTACAAATTACGATATATTATAAGGTATTTTCACTGATACACTTCATATTACGTTATATTATAAGGTATTTTCATTGATAGACTAGAATTACCATATATTCTAAGGTAATTTCAATGATACACTGTATATTACGTTATATTATAAGGTGTTTTCAATGATACACTGCATATTACGTTATATTATAAGGTATTTTTAATGATACACTGCATATTACGTTATATTATAAGGTATTTTTAATGATACACTGCATATTACGTTATATTATAAGGTATTTTCAATGATACACTGCATATTACGTTATAGTATAAGGTATTTTCATTGATACACTACAAATTACCATATATTATAAGGTATTTTCAATGATACACTGCATATTACGTTATATTATAAGGTATTTTCAATGATACACTGCATATTACGTTATATTATAAGGTATTTTCAATGATACACTGAATATTACGTTATATTATAAGGTATTTTCATTGATACACTACAAATTACGATATATTATAAGGTATTTTCAATGATACACTACAAATTACGATATATTATAAGGTATTTTCAATGATACACTGCATATTACGTTATGTTGTAACGTATTTTCATTGATACACTACAAATTACGATATATTATAAGGTATTTTCAATGATACACAGGATATTACGTTATATTATAAGGTATTTTCAATGATAAACTACTATATATTATAAGGTATTTTCAATGATACACTACAAATTACGATATATTATAAGGTATTTTCACTGATACACTTCATATTACGTTATATTATAAGGTATTTTCATTGATAGACTAGAATTACCATATATTCTAAGGTAATTTCAATGATACACTGTATATTACGTTATATTATAAGGTGTTTTCAATGATACACTGCATATTACGTTATATTATAAGGTATTTTCAATGATACACTGCATATTACGTTATATTATAAGGTATTTTCAATGATACACTGTATATTACGTTATATTATAAGGTGTTTTCAATGATACACTGCATATTACGTTATATTATAAGGTATTTTCAATGATACACTGCATATTACGTTATAGTATAAGGTATTTTTATTGATACACTACAAATTACCATATATTATAAGGTATTTTCAATGATACACTACAAATTACGATATATTATAAGGTATTTTCAATGATACACTGCATATTACTTTATATTATAAGTTATTTTCATTGATACACTACAAATTACGATATATTATAAGGTATTTTCAATGATACACAGCATATTACGTTATATTATAAGGTATTTTCAATGATAAACTACTATATATTATAAGGTATTTTCAATGATACACTACAAATTACGATATATTATAAGGTATTTTCACTGATACACTGCATATTACGTTATATTATAAGGTATTTTCATTGATAGACTAGAATTACCATATATTCTAAGGTAATTTCAATGATACACTGTATATTACGTTATATTATAAGGTGTTTTCAATGATACACTGCATATTACGTTATATTATAAGGTATTTTTAATGATACAATGCATATTACGTTATATTATAAGGTATTTTCAATGATACACTGCATATTACGTTATATTATAAGGTATTTTCAATGATACACTACAAATTACGATATATTATAAGGTATTTTCACTGATACACTGAATATTACGTTATATTATAAGGTATTTTCATTGATAGACTAGAATTACCATATATTCTAAGGTATTTTCAATGATACACTGCATATTACGTTATATTATAAGGTATTTTCAAAGATACACTGCATATTACGTTATATTATAAGGTATTTTCAATGATACACTGCATATTACGTTATATTATAAGGTATTTTCAATGATACACTGCATATTACGTTATATTACAAGGTATTTTCATTGATACACTACAAATTACCATATATTATAAGGTATTTTCAATGATACACTAAAAAATTTCGATATATTATAAGGTATTTCCAATGATACACTGCATATTACCATATATTATAAGGTATTTTCAATGATACACTACAAATTACGATATATTATAAGGTATTTTCACTGATACACTGCATATTACGTTATATTATAAGGTATTTTCATTGATAGACTAGAATTACCATATATTCTAAGGTATTTTCAATGATACACTGTATATTACGTTATATTATAAGGTGTTTTCAATGATACACTGCATATTACGTTATATTATAAGGTATTTTCAATGATACACTGCATATTACGTTATATTATAAGGTATTTTCAATGATACACTGCATATTACGTTATAGTATAAGGTATTTTCATTGATAAACTACAAATTACCATATATTATAAGGTATTTTCAATGATACACTGCATATTACGTTATATTATAAGGTATTTTCAATGATACACTGCATATTACGTTATATTATAAGGTATTTTCAATGATACACTGAATATTACGTTATGTTATAACGTATTTTCATTGATACACTACAAATTACGATATATTATAAGGTATTTTCAATGATACACTACAAATTACGTTATATTATAAGGTATTTTCAATGATACACTGCATATTACTTTATATTATAAGTTATTTTCATTGATACACTACAAATTACGATATATTATAAGGTATTTTCAATGATACACAGCATATTACGTTATATTATAAGGTATCTTCAATGATACACTGCATATTACGTTTTATTATAAGGTATTTTCAATGATACACTGCATATTACGTTTTATTATAAGGTATTTTCAATGATACATTGCATATTACGTTATATTATAAGGTATTTTCAGTGATAAACTACTATATATTACAAGGTAGTTTCAATGATACACTACAAATTACCATATATTCTAAGGTATTTTCAATGATACACTGCATATTACGTTATATTATAAGGTATTTTTAATGATACACTGCATATTACGTTATATTATAAGGTATTTTTAATGATACACTGCATATTACGTTATATTATAAGGTATTTTCAATGATACACTGCATATTACGTTATAGTATAAGGTATTTTCATTGATACACTACAAATTACCATATATTTATAAGGTATTTTCAATGATACACTGCATATTACGTTATATTATAAGGTATTTTCAATGATACACTGCATATTACGTTATATTATAAGGTATTTTCAATGATACACTGAATATTACGTTATGTTATAAGGTATTTTCATTGATACACTACAAATTACGATATATTATAAGGTATTTTCAATGATACACTACAAATTACGATATATTATAAGGTATTTTCAATGATACACTGCATATTACTTTATATTATAAGGTATTTTCATTGATACACTACAAATTACGATATATTATAAGGTATTTTCAATGATACACAGGATATTACGTTATATTATAAGGTATTTTCAATGATAAACTACTATATATTATAAGGTATTTTCAATGATACACTACAAATTACGATATATTATAAGGTATTTTCACTGATTACACTTCATATTACGTTATATTATAAGGTATTTTCATTGATAGACTAGAATTACCATATATTCTAAGGTATTTTCAATGATACACTGTATATTACGTTATATTATAAGGTGTTTTCAATGATACACTGCATATTACGTTATATTATAAGGTATTTTCAATGATACACTGCATATTACGTTATATTATAAGGTATTTTCAATGATACACTGTATATTACGTTATATTATAAGGTGTTTTCAATGATACACTGCATATTACGTTATATTATAAGGTATTTTCAATGATACACTGCATATTACGTTATAGTATAAGGTATTTTCATTGATACACTACAAATTACCATATATTATAAGGTATTTTCAATGATACACTACAAATTACGATATATTATAAGGTATTTTCAATGATACACTGCATATTACTTTATATTATAAGTTATTTTCATTGATACACTACAAATTACGATATATTATAAGGTATTTTCAATGATACACAGCATATTACGTTATATTATAAGGTATTTTCAATGATAAACTACTATATATTATAAGGTATTTTCAATGATACACTACAAATTACGATATATTATAAGGTATTTTCACTGATACACTGCATATTACGTTATATTATAAGGTATTTTCATTGATAGACTAGAATTACCATATATTCTAAGGTAATTTCAATGATACACTGTATATTACGTTATATTATAAGGTGTTTTCAATGATACACTGCATATTACGTTATATTATAAGGTATTTTTAATGATACAATGCATATTACGTTATATTATAAGGTATTTTCAATGATACACTGCATATTACGTTATAGTATAAGGTATTTTCAATGATACACTACAAATTACGATATATTATAAGGTATTTTCACTGATACACTGAATATTACGTTATATTATAAGGTATTTTCATAGATAGACTAGAATTACCATATATTCTAAGGTATTTTCAATGATACACTGCATATTACGTTATATTATAAGGTATTTTCAAAGATACACTGCATATTACGTTATATTATAAGGTATTTTCAATGATACACTGCATATTACGTTATATTATAAGGTATTTTCAATGATACACTGCATATTACGTTATATTACAAGGTATTTTCATTGATACACTACAAATTACCATATATTATAAGGTATTTTCAATGATACACTACAAATTACGATATATTATAAGGTATTTTCACTGATACACTGCATATTACGTTATATTATAAGGTATTTTCATTGATAGACTAGAATTACCATATATTCTAAGGTAATTTCAATGATACACTGTATATTACGTTATATTATAAGGTGTTTTCAATGATACACTGCATATTACGTTATATTATAAGGTATTTTTAATGATACAATGCATATTACGTTATATTATAAGGTATTTTCAATGATACACTGCATATTACGTTATATTATAAGGTATTTTCAATGATACACTACAAATTACGATATATTATAAGGTATTTTCACTGATACACTGAATATTACGTTATATTATAAGGTATTTTCATAGATAGACTAGAATTACCATATATTCTAAGGTATTTTCAATGATACACTGCATATTACGTTATATTATAAGGTATTTTCAAAGATACACTGCATATTACGTTATATTATAAGGTATTTTCAATGATACACTGCATATTACGTTATATTATAAGGTATTTTCAATGATACACTGCATATTACGTTATATTACAAGGTATTTTCATTGATACACTACAAATTACCATATATTATAAGGTATTTTCAATGATACACTAAAAAATTTCGATATATTATAAGGTATTTCCAATGATACACTGCATATTACCATATATTATAAGGTATTTTCAATGATACACTACAAATTACGATATATTATAAGGTATTTTCACTGATACACTGCATATTACGTTATATTATAAGGTATTTTCATTGATAGACTAGAATTACCATATATTCTAAGGTATTTTCAATGATACACTGTATATTACGTTATATTATAAGGTGTTTTCAATGATACACTGCATATTACGTTATATTATAAGGTATTTTCAATGATACACTGCATATTACGTTATATTATAAGGTATTTTCAATGATACACTGCATATTACGTTATATTATAAGGTATTTTCATTGATAAACTACAAATTACCATATATTATAAGGTATTTTCAATGATACACTGCATATTACGTTATATTATAAGGTATTTTCAATGATACACTGCATATTACGTTATATTATAAGGTATTTTCAATGATACACTGAATATTACGTTATGTTATAACGTATTTTCATTGATACACTACAAATTACGATATATTATAAGGTATTTTCAATGATACACTACAAATTACGATATATTATAAGGTATTTTCAATGATACACTGCATATTACTTTATATTATAAGTTATTTTCATTGATACACTACAAATTACGATATATTATAAGGTATTTTCAATGATACACTGCATATTACGTTATATTATAAGGTATCTTCAATGATACACTGCATATTACGTTTTATTATAAGGTATTTTCAATGATACACTGCATATTACGTTTTATTATAAGGTATTTTCAATGATACATTGCATATTACGTTATATTATAAGGTATTTTCAGTGATAAACTACTATATATTACAAGGTAGTTTCAATGATACACTACAAATTACCATATATTCTAAGGTATTTTCAATGATACACTGCATATTACGTTATATTATAAGGTATTTTCAAAGATACACTGCATATTACGTTATATTATAAGGTATTTTCAATGATACACTGCATATTACGTTATATTATAAGGTATTTTCAATGATACACTGCATATTACGTTATATTACAAGGTATTTTCATTGATACACTACAAATTACCATATATTATAAGGTATTTTCAATGATACACTAAAAAATTTCGATATATTATAAGGTATTTCCAATGATACACTGCATATTACCATATATTATAAGGTATTTTCAATGATACACTGCATATTACGTTATAGTATAAGGTATTTTCATTGATACACTACAAATTACCATATATTATAAGGTATTTTCAATGATACACTGCATATTACGTTATATTATAAGGTATTTTCAATGATACACTGCATATTACGTTATATTATAAGGTATTTTCAATGATACACTGAATATTACGTTATGTTATAACGTATTTTCATTGATACACTACAAACTACGATATATTATAAGGTATTTTCAATGATACACTACAAATTACGATATATTATAAGGTATTTTCAATGATACACTGCATATTACTTTATATTATAAGTTATTTTCATTGATACACTACAAATTACGATATATTATAAGGTATTTTCAATGATACACAGCATATTACGTTATATTATAAGGTATTTTCAATGATAAACTACTATATATTATAAGGTATTTTCAATGATACACTACAAATTACGATATATTATAAGGTATTTTCACTGATACACTGCATATTACGTTATATTATAAGGTATTTTCATTGATAGACTAGAATTACCATATATTCTAAGGTAATTTCAATGATACACTGTATATTACGTTATATTATAAGGTGTTTTCAATGATACACTGCATATTACGTTATATTATAAGGTATTTTTAATGATACACTGCATATTACGTTATATTATAAGGTATTTTCAATGATACACTGCATATTACGTTATAGTATAAGGTATTTTCAATGATACACTACAAATTACGATATATTATAAGGTATTTTCACTGATACACTGAATATTACGTTATATTATAAGGTATTTTCATCGATAGACTAGAATTACCATATATTCTAAGGTATTTTCAATGATACACTGCATATTACGTTATATTATAAGGTATTTTCAATGATACACTGCATATTACGTTATATTATAAGGTATTTTCAATGATACACTGCATATTACGTTATATTATAAGGTATTTTCAATGATACACTGCATATTACGTTATATTATAAGGTGTTTTCAATGATACACTGCATATTACGTTATATTATAAGGTATTTTTAATGATACACTGCATACTACGTTATATTATAAGGTATTTTCAATGATACACTGCATATTACGTTATAGTATAAGGTATTTTCAATGATACACTACAAATTACGATATATTATAAGGTATTTTCACTGATACACTGAATATTACGTTATATTATAAGGTATTTTCATAGATAGACTAGAATTACCATATATTCTAAGGTATTTTCAATGATACACTGCATATTACGTTATATTATAAGGTATTTTCAATGATACACTGCATATTACGTTATATTATAAGGTATTTTCAATGATACACTGCATATTACGTTATATTATAAGGTATTTTCAATGATACACTGCATATTACGTTATATTATAAGGTATTTTCAATGATACACAGAATATTACGTTATATTATAAGGTATTTTCATTGATACACTACAAATTACCATATATTATAAGGTATCTTCAATGATACACTGCATATTACGTTTTATTATAAGGTATTTTCAATGATACACTGCATATTACGTTTTATTATAAGGTATTTTCAATGATACATTGCATATTACGTTATATTATAATGTATTTTCAGTGATAAACTACTATATATTACAAGGTAGTTTCAATGATACACTACAAATTACCATATATTGTAAGGTATTTTCAATGATACACTGCATATTACGTTATATTATAAGGTATTTTCAAAGATACACTGCATATTACGTTATATTATAATGTATTTTCAATGATACACTGCATATTATGTTATATTATAAGGTATTTTCAATGATACACTGCATATTACGTTATATTATAAGGTATTTTCAATGATACAGTGCATATTACGTTATATTAGAAGGTATTTTCAATGATACACTGCATATTACGTTATATTATAAGGTGTTTTCAATGATACACTGCATATTACGTTATATTATAAGGTATTTTTAATGATACACTGCATATTACGTTATATTATAAGGTATTTTCAATGATACACTGCATATTACGTTATAGTATAAGGTATTTTCAATGATACACTACAAATTACGATATATTATAAGGTATTTTCACTGATACACTGAATATTACGTTATATTATAAGGTATTTTCATAGATAGACTAGAATTACCATATATTCTAAGGTATTTTCAATGATACACTGCATATTACGTTATATTATAAGGTATTTTCAATGATACACTGCATATTACGTTATATTATAAGGTATTTTCAATGATACACTGCATATTACGTTATATTATAAGGTATTTTCAATGATACACTGCATATTACGTTATATTATAAGGTATTTTCAATGATACACTGAATATTACGTTATGTTATAAGGTATTTTCATTGATACACTACAAATTACGATATATTATAAGGTATTTTCAATGATACACTGCATATTACGTTATATTATAAGGTATTTTCATTGATAGACTAGAATTACCATATATTCTAAGGTATTTTCAATGATACACTGCATATTACGTTATATTATAAGGTATTTTCAATGATACACAGAATATTACGTTATATTATAAGGTATTTTCATTGATACACTACAAATTACCATATATTATAAGGTATCTTCAATGATACACTGCATATTACGTTTTATTATAAGGTATTTTCAATGATACACTGCATATTACGTTATATTATAAGGTATTTTCAATGATACACGGCATATTACGTTATATTATAAGGTATTTTCAATGATACACTGCATATTACGTTATATTATAAGGTATTTTCAATTATACACTGCATATTACGTTATATTATAAGGTACTGTCATTGATACACTACAAATTACCATATATTATAAGGTATTTTCAATGATACACTAAAAAATTACGATATTTTATAAGGTATTTCCAATGATACACTGCATATTACGTTATATTATAAGGTATTTTTAATGATACACTACAAATTACGATATATTATAAGGTATTTTCACTGATACACTGAATATTACGTTATATTATAAGGTATTTTCATAGATAGACTAGAAGTACCATATATTCTAAGGTATTTTCAATGATACACTGCATATTACGTTATATTATAAGGTATTTTCAATGATACACTGCATATTACGTTATATTATAAGGTATTTTCAATGATACACTGCATATTACGTTATATTATAAGGTATTTTCAATGATACACTGCATATTACGTTATATTATAAGGTATTTTCAATGATACACAGAATATTACGTTATATTATAAGGTATTTTCATTGATACACTACAAATTACCATATATTATAAGGTATCTTCAATGATACACTGCATATTACGTTTTATTATAAGGTATTTTCAATGATACACTGCATATTACGTTTTATTATAAGGTATTTTCAATGATACATTGCATATTACGTTATATTATAATGTATTTTCAGTGATAAACTACTATATATTACAAGGTAGTTTCAATGATACACTACAAATTACCATATATTGTAAGGTATTTTCAATGATACACTGCATATTACGTTATATTATAAGGTATTTTCAAAGATACACTGCATATTACGTTATATTATAATGTATTTTCAATGATACACTGCATATTATGTTATATTATAAGGTATTTTCAATGATACACTGCATATTACGTTATATTATAAGGTATTTTCAATGATACAGTGCATATTACGTTATATTAGAAGGTATTTTCAATGATACACTGCATATTACGTTATATTATAAGGTATTTTCAATGATACACGGCATATTACGTTATATTATAAGGTATTGTCATTGATACACTACAAATTACCATATATTATAAGGTATTTTCAATGATACACTAAAAAATTACGATATTTTATAAGGTATTTCCAATGATACACTGCATATTACGTTATATTATAAGGTATTTTTAATGATACACTGCATATTACGTTATATTATAAGGTATTTTCAATGATACACTGCATATTACGTTATAGTATAAGGTATTTTCATTGATACACTACAAATTACCATATATTATAAGGTATTTTCAATGATACACTACAAATTACGATATATTATAAGGTATTTTCAATGATACACTACAAATTACGATATATTATAAGGTATTTTCAATGATGCACTGCATATTACTTTATATTATAAGTTATTTTCATTGATACACTACAAATTACGATATATTATAAGGTATTTTCAATGATACACAGCATATTACGTTATATTATAAGGTATTTTCAATGATAAACTACTATATATTATAAGGTATTTTCAATGATACACTACAAATTACGATATATTATAAGGTATTTTCACTGATACACTGCATATTACGTTATATTATAAGGTATTTTCATTGATAGACTAGAATTACCATATATTCTAAGGTAATTTCAATGATACACTGTATATTACGTTATATTATAAGGTGTTTTCAATGATACACTGCATATTACGTTATATTATAAGGTATTTTTAATGATACACTGCATACTACGTTATATTATAAGGTATTTTCAATGATACACTGCATATTACGTTATATTATAAGGTATTTTCAATGATACACTACAAATTACGATATATTATAAGGTATTTTCACTGATACACTGAATATTACGTTATATTATAAGGTATTTTCATAGATAGACTAGAATTACCATATATTCTAAGGTATTTTCAATGATACACTGCATATTACGTTATATTATAAGGTATTTTCAATGATACACTGCATATTACGTTATATTATAAGGTATTTTCAATGATACACTGCATATTACGTTATATTATAAGGTATTTTCAATGATACACTGCATATTACGTTATATTATAAGGTATTTTCAATGATACACAGAATATTACGTTATATTATAAGGTATTTTCATTGATACACTACAAATTACCATATATTATAAGGTATCTTCAATGATACACTGCATATTACGTTTTATTATAAGGTATTTTCAATGATACACTGCATATTACGTTTTATTATAAGGTATTTTCAATGATACATTGCATATTACGTTATATTATAATGTATTTTCAGTGATAAACTACTATATATTACAAGGTAGTTTCAATGATACACTACAAATTACCATATATTGTAAGGTATTTTCAATGATACACTGCATATTACGTTATATTATAAGGTATTTTCAAAGATACACTGCATATTACGTTATATTATAATGTATTTTCAATGATACACTGCATATTATGTTATATTATAAGGTATTTTCAATGATACACTGCATATTACGTTATATTATAAGGTATTTTCAATGATACAGTGCATATTACGTTATATTAGAAGGTATTTTCAATGATACACTGCATATTACGTTATATTATAAGGTATTTTCAATGATACACTGCATATTACGTTATATTACAAGGTATTTTCAATGATACACTACAAATTACGATATATTATAAGGTATTTTCACTGATACACTGCATATTACGTTATATTATAAGGTATTTTCATTGATAGACTAGAATTACCATATATTCTAAGGTATTTTCAATGATACACTGTATATTACGTTATATTATAAGGTGTTTTCAATGATACACTGCATATTACGTTATATTATAAGGTATTTTTAATGATACACTGCATATTACGTTATATTATAAGGTATTTTCAATGATACACTGCATATTACGTTATAGTATAAGGTATTTTCATTGATACACTACAAATTACCATATATTATAAGGTATTTTCAATGATACACTGCATATTACGTTATATTATAAGGTATTTTCAATGATACACTGCATATTACGTTATATTATAAGGTATTTTCAATGATACACTGAATATTACGTTATGTTATAAGGTATTTTCATTGATACACTACAAATTACGATATATTATAAGGTATTTTCAATGATACACTGCATATTACGTTATATTATAAGGTATTTTCATTGATAGACTAGAATTACCATATATTCTAAGGTATTTTCAATGATACACTGCATATTACGTTATATTATAAGGTATTTTCAATGATACACTGCATATTACGTTATATTATAAGGTATTTTCAATGATACACTGCATATTACGTTATATTATAAGGTATTTTCAATTATACACTGCATATTACGTTATATTATAAGGTATTTTCATTGATGCACTACAAATTACCATATATTATAAGGTATTTTCAATGATACACTACAATTTACGATATATTATAAGGTATTTTCAATGATACACTGCTTATTACGTTTTATTACAAGGTATTTTCATTGATACACTACAAATTACCATATATTATAAGGTATTTTCAATGATACACTAAAAAATTTCGATATATTATAAGGTATTTCCAATGATACACTGCATATTACCATATATTATAAGGTATTTTCAATGATACACTACAAATTACGATATATTATAAGGTATTTTCACTGATACACTGCATATTACGTTATATTATAAGGTATTTTCATTGACAGACTAGAATTACCATATATTCTAAGGTATTTTCAATGATACACTGTATATTACGTTATATTATAAGGTGTTTTCAATGATACACTGCATATTACGTTATATTATAAGGTATTTTTATTGATACACTGCATATTACGTTATATTATAAGGTATTTTCAATGATACACTGCATATTACGTTATAGTATAAGGTATTTTCATTGATACACTACAAATTACCATATATTATAAGGTATTTTCAATGATACACTGCATATTACGTTATATTATAAGGTATTTTCAATGATACACTGCATATTACGTTATATTATAAGGTATTTTCAATGATACACTGAATATTACGTTATGTTATAAGGTATTTTCATTGATACACTACAAATTACGATATATTATAAGGTATTTTCAATGATACACTGCATATTACGTTATATTATAAGGTATTTTCATTGATAGACTAGAATTACCATATATTCTGAGGTATTTTCAATGATACACTGCATATTACGTTATATTATAAGGTATTTTCAATGATACACTGCATATTACGTTATATTATAAGGTATTTTCAATGATACACTGCATATTACGTTATATTATAAGGTATTTTCAATGATACACTGCATATTACGTTTTATTATAAGGTATTTTCATTGATGCACTACAAATTACCATATATTATAAGGTATTTTCAATGATACACTACAAATTACGATATATTATAAGGTATTTTCAATGATACACTGCATATTACGTTTTATTATAAGGTATTTTCAATGATACACTGAATATTACGTTATGTTATAAGGTATTTTCAATGATACACTGCATATTACGTTTTATTATAAGGTATTTTCAATGATACACTGCATATTACGTTTTATTATAAGGTATTTTCAATGATACATTGCATATTACGTTATATTATAAGGTATTTTCAGTGATAAACTACTATATATTACAAGGTAGTTTCAATGATACACTACAAATTACCATATATTCTAAGGTATTTTCAATGATACACTGCATATTACGTTATATTATAAGGTATTTTCATTGATACACTACAAATTACCATATATTATAAGGTATCTTCAATGATACTCTGCATATTACGTTTTATTATAAGGTATTTTCAATGATACACTGCATATTACGTTTTATTATAAGGTATTTTCAATGATACATTGCATATTACGTTATATTATAATGTATTTTCAGTGATAAACTACTATATATTACAAGGTAGTTTCAATGATACACTACAAATTACCATATATTCTAAGGTATTTTCAATGATACACTGCATATTACGTTATATTATAAGGTATTTTCAAAGATACACTGCATATTACGTTATATTATAATGTATTTTCAATGATACACTGCATATTATGTTATATTATAAGGTATTTTCAATGATACACTGCATATTACGTTATATTATAAGGTATTTTCAATGATACAGTGCATATTACGTTATATTAGAAGGTATTTTCAATGATACACTGCATATTACGTTATATTATAAGGTATTTTCAATGATACACTGCATATTACGTTATATTACAAGGTATTTTCATTGATACACTACAAATTACCATATATTATAAGGTATTTTCAATGATACACTAAAAAATTTCGATATATTATAAGGTATTTCCAATGATACACTGCATATTACCATATATTATAAGGTATTTTCAATGATACACTACAAATTACGATATATTATAAGGTATTTTCACTGATACACTGCATATTACGTTATATTATAAGGTATTTTCATTGATAGACTAGAATTACCATATATTCTAAGGTATTTTCAATGATACACTGTATATTACGTTATATTATAAGGTGTTTTCAATGATACACTGCATATTACGTTATATTATAAGGTATTTTTAATGATACACTGCATATTACGTTATATTATAAGGTATTTTCAATGATACACTGCATATTACGTTATAGTATAAGGTATTTTCATTGATACACTACAAATTACCATATATTATAAGGTATTTTCAATGATACACTGCATATTACGTTATATTATAAGGTATTTTCAATGATACACTGCATATTACGTTATATTATAAGGTATTTTCAATGATACACTGAATATTACGTTATGTTATAAGGTATTTTCATTGATACACTACAAATTACGATATATTATAAGGTATTTTCAATGATACACTGCATATTACGTTATATTATAAGGTATTTTCATTGATAGACTAGAATTACCATATATTCTAAGGTATTTTCAATGATACACTGCATATTACGTTATATTATAAGGTATTTTCAATGATACACTGCATATTACGTTATATTATAAGGTATTTTCAATGATACACTGCATATTACGTTATATTATAAGGTATTTTCAATGATACACTGCATATTACGTTATATTATAAGGTATTTTCATTGATGCACTACAAATTACCATATATTATAAGGTATTTTCAATGATACACTACAAATTACGATATATTATAAGGTATTTTCAATGATACACTGCTTATTACGTTTTATTACAAGGTATTTTCATTGATACACTACAAATTACCATATATTATAAGGTATTTTCAATGATACACTAAAAAATTTCGATATATTATAAGGTATTTCCAATGATACACTGCATATTACCATATATTATAAGGTATTTTCAATGATACACTACAAATTACGATATATTATAAGGTATTTTCACTGATACACTGCATATTACGTTATATTATAAGGTATTTTCATTGACAGACTAGAATTACCATATATTCTAAGGTATTTTCAATGATACACTGTATATTACGTTATATTATAAGGTGTTTTCAATGATACACTGCATATTACGTTATATTATAAGGTATTTTTAATGATACACTGCATATTACGTTATATTATAAGGTATTTTCAATGATACACTGCATATTACGTTATAGTATAAGGTATTTTCATTGATACACTACAAATTACCATATATTATAAGGTATTTTCAATGATACACTGCATATTACGTTATATTATAAGGTATTTTCAATGATACACTGCATATTACGTTATATTATAAGGTATTTTCAATGATACACTGAATATTACGTTATGTTATAAGGTATTTTCATTGATACACTACAAATTACGATATATTATAAGGTATTTTCAATGATACACTGCATATTACGTTATATTATAAGGTATTTTCATTGATAGACTAGAATTACCATATATTCTGAGGTATTTTCAATGATACACTGCATATTACGTTATATTATAAGGTATTTTCAATGATACACTGCATATTACGTTATATTATAAGGTATTTTCAATGATACACTGCATATTACGTTATATTATAAGGTATTTTCAATGATACACTGCATATTACGTTATATTATAAGGTATTTTCATTGATGCACTACAAATTACCATATATTATAAGGTATTTTCAATGATACACTACAAATTACGATATATTATAAGGTATTTTCAATGATACACTGCATATTACGTTTTATTATAAGGTATTTTCAATGATACACTGAATATTACGTTATGTTATAAGGTATTTTCATTGATACACTACAAATTACGATATATTATAAGGTGTTTTCAATGATACACTGCATATTACGTTATATTATAAGGTATTTTTAATGATACACTGCATATTACGTTATATTATAAGGTATTTTCAATGATACACTGCATATTACGTTATAGTATAAGGTATTTTCATTGATACACTACAAATTACCATATATTATAAGGTATTTTCAATGATACACTGCATATTACGTTATATTATAAGGTATTTTCAATGATACACTGCATATTACGTTATATTATAAGGTATTTTCAATGATACACTGAATATTACGTTATATTATAAGGTATTTTCATTGATACACTACAAATTACGATATATTATAAGGTATTTTCAATGATACACTGCATATTACGTTATATTATAAGGTATTTTCATTGATAGACTAGAATTACCATATATTCTGAGGTATTTTCAATGATACACTGCATATTACGTTATATTATAAGGTATTTTCAATGATACACTGCATATTACGTTATATTATAAGGTATTTTCAATGATACACTGCATATTACGTTATATTATAAGGTATTTTCAATGATACACTGCATATTACGTTATATTATAAGGTATTTTCATTGATGCACTACAAATTACCATATATTATAAGGTATTTTCAATGATACACTACAAATTACGATATATTATAAGGTATTTTCAATGATACACTGCATATTACGTTTTATTATAAGGTATTTTCAATGATACACTGAATATTACGTTATGTTATAAGGTATTTTCATTGATACACTACAAATTACGATATATTATAAGGTATTTTCAATGATACACTGCATATTACGTTTTATTATAAGGTATTTTCAATGATACATTGCATATTACGTTTTATTATAAGGTATTTTCAATGATACACAGAATATTACGTTATATTATAAGGTATTTTCATTGATACACTACAAATTACCATATATTATAAGGTATTTTCAATGATACACTGCATATTACGTTATATTATAAGGTATTTTCAATGATACACTGCATATTACGTTATATTATAAGGTATTTTCAATGATACACTGAATATTACGTTATGTTATAAGGTATTTTCATTGATACACTACAAATTACGATATATTATAAGGTATTTTCAATGATACACTGCATATTACGTTATATTATAAGGTATTTTCATTGATAGACTAGAATTACCATATATTCTGAGGTATTTTCAATGATACACTGCATATTACGTTATATTATAAGGTATTTTCAATGATACACTGCATATTACGTTATATTATAAGGTATTTTCAATGATACACTGCATATTACGTTATATTATAAGGTATTTTCAATGATACACTGCATATTACGTTATATTATAAGGTATTTTCATTGATGCACTACAAATTACCATATATTATAAGGTATTTTCAATGATACACTACAAATTACGATATATTATAAGGTATTTTCAATGATACACTGCATATTACGTTTTATTATAAGGTATTTTCAATGATACACTGAATATTACGTTATGTTATAAGGTATTTTCATTGATACACTACAAATTACGATATATTATAAGGTATTTTCAATGATACACTGCATATTACGTTTTATTATAAGGTATTTTCAATGATACATTGCATATTACGTTTTATTATAAGGTATTTTCAATGATACACAGAATATTACGTTATATTATAAGGTATTTTCATTGATACACTACAAATTACCATATATTATAAGGTATTTTCAATGATACACTGCATATTACGTTATATTATAAGGTATTTTCAATGATACACTGCATATTACGTTATATTATAAGGTATTTTCAATGATACACTGCATATTACGTTATATTATAAGGTATTTTCATTGATGCACTACAAATTACCATATATTATAAGGTATTTTCAATGATACACTACAAATTACGATATATTATAAGGTATTTTCAATGATACACTGCTTATTACGTTTTATTACAAGGTATTTTCATTGATACACTACAAATTACCATATATTATAAGGTATTTTCAATGATACACTAAAAAATTTCGATATATTATAAGGTATTTCCAATGATACACTGCATATTACCATATATTATAAGGTATTTTCAATGATACACTACAAATTACGATATATTATAAGGTATTTTCACTGATACACTGCATATTACGTTATATTATAAGGTATTTTCATTGACAGACTAGAATTACCATATATTCTAAGGTATTTTCAGTGATACACTGTATATTACGTTATATTATAAGGTGTTTTCAATGATACACTGCATATTACGTTATATTATAAGGTATTTTTAATGATACACTGCATATTACGTTATATTATAAGGTATTTTCAATGATACACTGCATATTACGTTATAGTATAAGGTATTTTCATTGATACACTACAAATTACCATATATTATAAGGTATTTTCAATGATACACTGCATATTACGTTATATTATAAGGTATTTTCAATGATACACTGCATATTACGTTATATTATAAGGTATTTTCAATGATACACTGAATATTACGTTATGTTATAAGGTATTTTCATTGATACACTACAAATTACGATATATTATAAGGTATTTTCAATGATACACTGCATATTACGTTATATTATAAGGTATTTTCATTGATAGACTAGAATTACCATATATTCTGAGGTATTTTCAATGATACACTGCATATTACGTTATATTATAAGGTATTTTCAATGATACACTGCATATTACGTTATATTATAAGGTATTTTCAATGATACACTGCATATTACGTTATATTATAAGGTATTTTCAATGATACACTGCATATTACGTTATATTATAAGGTATTTTCATTGATGCACTACAAATTACCATATATTATAAGGTATTTTCAATGATACACTACAAATTACGATATATTATAAGGTATTTTCAATGATACACTGCATATTACGTTTTATTATAAGGTATTTTCAATGATACACTGAATATTACGTTATGTTATAAGGTATTTTCATTGATACACTACAAATTACGATATATTATAAGGTATTTTCAATGATACACTGCATATTACGTTTTATTATAAGGTATTTTCAATGATACATTGCATATTACGTTTTATTATAAGGTATTTTCAATGATACACAGAATATTACGTTATATTATAAGGTATTTTCATTGATACACTACAAATTACCATATATTATAAGGTATCTTCAATGATACACTGCATATTACGTTTTATTATAAGGTATTTTCAATGATACACTGCATATTACGTTTTATTATAAGGTATTTTCATTGATACACTACAAATTACCATATATTATAAGGTATTTTCAATGATACTCTGCATATTACGTTTTATTATAAGGTATTTTCAATGATACACTGCATATTACGTTTTATTATAAGGTATTTTCAGTGATAAACTACTATATATTACAAGGTAGTTTCAATGATACACTACAAATTACCATATATTCTAAGGTATTTTCAATGATACACTGCATATTACGTTATATTATAAGGTATTTTCAAAGATACACTGCATATTACGTTATATTATAATGTATTTTCAATGATACACTGCATATTATGTTATATTATAAGGTATTTTCAATGATACACTGCATATTACGTTATATTATAAGGTATTTTCAATGATACACTGCATATTACGTTATATTATAAGGTATTTTCAATGATACACTGCATACTACGTTATATTATAAGGTATTCTCAATGATACACTGCATATTACGTTATATTATAAGGTATTTTCATTGATACACTACAAATTACCATATATTATAAGGTATTTTCAATGATACACTAAAAAATTTCGATATATTAGAAGGTATTTCCAATGATACACTGCATATTACCATATATTATAAGGTATTTTCAATGATACACAGCATATTACGTTATATTATAAGGTATTTTCAATGATAAACTACTACATATTATAAGGTATTTTCAATGATACACTACAAATTACGATATATTATAAGGTATTTTCATTGATACGCTACAAATTACGATATATTATAAGGTATTTTCAATGATACACAGCATATTACGTTATATTATAAGGTATTTTCAATGATAAACTACTATATATTATAAGGTATTTTCAATGATACACTACAAATTACGATATATTATAAGGTATTTTCACTGATACACTGCATATTACGTTATATTATAAGGTATTTTCAATGATAAACTACTATATATTATAAGGTATTTCCAATGATACTCTGCATATTACGTTATATTATAAGGTATTTTCAATGATACACTGCATATTACGTTATGTTATAAGGTATTTTCATTGATACACTACAAATTACGATATATTATAAGGTATTTTCAATGATACACTGCATATTACGTTATATTATAAGGTATTTTCAATGATACACTGCATATTACGTTATATTATAAGGTATTTTCAATGATACACTGCATATTACGTTATATTATAAGGTATTTTCAATGATACACTGAATATTACGTTATGTTATAAGGTATTTTCATTGATACACTACAAATTACGATATATTAAAAGGTATTTTCAATGATACACTGCATATTACTTTATATTATAAGGTATTTTCATTGATACACTACAAATTACGATATATTATAAGGTATTTTCACTGATACACTGCATATTACGTTATATTATAAGGTATTTTCAATGATACACTGCATATTACGTTATATTATAAGGTATTTTCAATGATACACTGCACATTACGTTATATTATAAGGTATTTTCAATGATACACTGCATATTACGTTATATTATAAGGTATTTTCAATGATACACTGAATATTACGTTATGTTATAAGGTATTTTCATTGATACACTACAAATTACGATATATTATAAGGTATTTTCAATGATACACTAAAACATTACCATATATTATAAGGTATTTCCAATGATACACTGCATATTACCATATATTATAAGGTATTTTCAATGATACACTGCATATTACGTTATATTATAAGGTATTTTCAATGATACACTGCATATTACGTTTTATTATAAGGTATTTTCATTGATACACTACAAATTACCATATATTATAAGGTATTTTCAATGATACACTGCATATTACGTTATATTATAAGGTATTTTCAATGATACACAGAATATTACGATATATTATAAGGTATTTTCAAAGATACACAGAATATTACGTTATATTATAAGGTATTTTCAATGATAAACTACTATATATTATAAGGTATTTTCAATGATACACTGCATATTACGTTATATTATAAGGTATTTTCAATGATACACTGCATATTACGTTATATTATAAGGTATTTTCATTGATACACTACAAATTACCATATATTATAAGGTATTTTCAATGATACACTACAAATTACGATATAGTATAAGGTATTTCCAATGATACACTGCATATTACGTTATATTATAAGGTATTTTCAATGATACACTGCATATTACGTTTTATTATAAGGTATTTTCATTGATACACTACAAATTACCATATATTATAAGGTATTTTCAATGATACCCTGCATATTACGTTATATTATAAGGTATTTTCAATGATACACAGAATATTACGATATATTATAAGGTATTTTCAAAGATACACAGAATATTACGTTATATTATAAGGTATTTTCAATGATAAACTACTATATATTATAAGGTATTTTCAATGATACACTGCATATTACGTTATATTATAAGGTATTTTCAATGATACACTGCATATTACGTTATATTATAAGGTATTTTCATTGATACACTACAAATTACCATATATTATAAGGTATTTTCAATGATACACTACAAATTACGATATAGTATAAGGTATTTCCAATGATACACTGCATATTACGTTATATTATAAGGTATTTTGAATGATACACTGCATATTACGTTATTTTATAAGGTATTTTCATTGATAGACTAGAATTACCATATATTCTAAGGTATTTTCAATGATACACTGCATATTACGTTAAATTATAAGGTATTTTCAATGATACACTGCATATTACGTTTTATCATAAGGTATTTTCGATGATACACTGCATATTACGTTATATTATAAGGTATTTTCAATGATACACTGCATATTACGTTATATTATAAGGTATTTTCAATGATACACTGCATATTACGTTATATTATAAGGTATTTTCAATGATACACTGCATATTACGTTTTATTATAAGGTATTTTCGATGATACACTGCATATTACGTTATATTATTAGGTATTTTCAATGATACACAAAAAATTACGATATATTATAAGGTATTTCCAATGGTACACTGCATATTACGTCATATTATAAGGTATTTTCAATGATACACTGCATATTACGTTATATTATAAGGTATTTTCAATGATACACAGAATATTACGTTTTATAATAAGGTATTTTCAATGATAAACTACTATATATTATAAGGTATTTTCAATGATACACTACAAATTACGATATATTACAAGGTATTTTCAATGATACACTGCATATTACGTTATATTATAAGGTATTTTCAATGATAAACTGCATATTACGTTATATTATAAGGTATTTTCAAAGATACACAGAATATTACGTTATATTATAAGGTATTTTCAATGATAAACTACTATATATTATAAGGTATTTTCAATGATACACTGCATATTACGTTATATTATAAGGTATTTTCAATGATACACTGCATATTACGTTATATTATAAGGTATTTTCATTGATACACTACAAATTACCATATATTATAATGTATTTTCAATGATACACTGCATATTACGTTATATTATAAGGTATTTTCAATGATACACTGCATATTACGTTATATTATAAGGTATTTTCATTGATACACTACAAATTACCATATATTATAAGGTATTTTCAATGATACACTACAAATTACGATATAGTATAAGGTATTTCCAATGATACACTGCATATTACGTTATATTATAAGGTATTTTCAATGATACACTGCATATTACGTTATATTATAAGGTATTTTGAATGATACACTGCATATTACGTTATATTATAAGGTATTTTCAATGATACACTGCATATTACGTTATATTATAAGGTATTTTCAATGATACACTGCATATTACGTTATATTATAAGGTATTTTCAATGATACACTGCATATTACGTTTTATTATAAGGTATTTTCGATGATACACTGCATATTACGTTATATTATTAGGTATTTTCAATGATACACTAAAAAATTACGATATATTATAAGGTATTTCCAATGGTACACTGCATATTACGTCATATTATAAGGTATTTTCAATGATACACTGCATATTACGTTATATTATAAGGTATTTTCAATGATACACAGAATATTACGTTTTATAATAAGGTATTTTCAATGATAAACTACTATATATTATAAGGTATTTTCAATGATACACTACAAATTACGATATATTACAAGGTATTTTCAATGATACACTGCATATTACGTTATATTATAAGGTATTTTCAATGATAAACTGCATATTACGTTATATTATAAGGTATTTTCAAAGATACACAGAATATTACGTTATATTATAAGGTATTTTCAATGATAAACTACTATATATTATAAGGTATTTTCAATGATACACTGCATATTACGTTATATTATAAGGTATTTTCAATGATACACTGCATATTACGTTATATTATAAGGTATTTTCATTGATACACTACAAATTACCATATATTATAAGGTATTTTCAATGATACACTGCATATTACGTTATATTATAAGGTATTTTCAATGATACACTGCATATTACGTTATATTATAAGGTATTTTCATTGATACACTACAAATTACCATATATTATAAGGTATTTTCAATGATACACTACAAATTACGATATAGTATAAGGTATTTCCAATGATACACTGCATATTACGTTATATTATAAGGTATTTCCAATGATACACTGCATATTACGTTATATTATAAGGTATTTTGAATGATACACTGCATATTACGTTATATTATAAGGTATTTTCATTGATACACTACAAATTACCATATATTATAAGGTATTTTCAATGATACACTAAAAAATTTCGATATATTATAAGGTATTTCCAATGATACACTGCATATTACGTTATATTATAAGGTATTTTCAATGATACACTGCATATTACGTCATATTATAAGGTATTTTCAATGATACACTGCATATTACGTTATATTATAAGGTATTTTCAATGATACACAGAATATTACGTTTTATAATAAGGTATTTTCAATGATAAACTACTATATATTATAAGGTATTTTCAATGATACACTGCATATTACGTTATATTATAAGGTATTTTCAATGATACACAGAATGTTACGTTATATTATAAGGTATTTTCAATGATAAACTACTATATATTATAAGGTATTTCCAATGATACTCTGCATATTACGTTATATTATAAGATATTTTCAATGATACACTGCATATTACGTTATATTATAAGGTATTTTCATTGATAGCCTAGAATTACCATATATTCTCAGGTATTTTCATCGATACACTACAAATTACGATATAGTATAAGGTATTTCCAATGATACACTGCATATTACGTTATATTATAAGGTATTTTGAATGATACACTGCATATTACGTTATATTATAAGGTATTTTCATTGATAGACTAGAATTACCATATATTCTAAGGTATTTTCACTGATACACTGCATATTACGTTATATTATAAGGTATTTTCATTGATAGACTAGAATTACCATATATTCTAAGGTATTTTCAATTATACACTGCATATTACGTTATATTATAAGGTATTTTCAATGATACACTGCATATTACGTTATATTATAAGGTATTTTCAATGATACACTGCATATTACGTTATATTATAAGGTATTTTCAATGATACACTGCATATTACGTTATATTATAAGGTATTTTCAATGATACACTGCATATTACGTTATATTATAAGGTATTTTCATTGATACACTACAAATTACCATATATTATAAGGTATTTTCAATGATACACTACAAATTACGATATAGTATAAGGTATTTCCAATGATACACTGCATATTACGATATAGTATAAGGTATTTCCAATGATACACTGCATATTACGTTATATTATAAGGTATTTTCAATGATACACTGCATATTACGTTTTATTATAAGGTATTTTCATTGATACACTACAAATTACCATATATTATAAGGTATTTTCAATGATACACTGCATATTACGTTATATTATAAGGTATTTTCAATGATACACAGAATATTACGATATATTATAAGGTATTTTCAAAGATACACAGAATATTACGTTATATTATAAGGTATTTTCAATGATAAACTACTATATATTATAAGGTATTTTCAATGATACACTGCATATTACGTTATATTATAAGGTATTTTCAATGATACACTGCATATTACGTTATATTATAAGGTATTTTCATTGATACACTACAAATTACCATATATTATAAGGTATTTTCAATGATACACTACAAATTACGATATAGTATAAGGTATTTCCAATGATACACTGCATATTACGTTATATTATAAGGTATTTTGAATGATACACTGCATATTACGTTAAATTATAAGGTATTTTCAATGATACACTGCATATTACGTTTTATTATAAGGTATTTTCAATGATACACTGCATATTACGTTATATTATAAGGTATTTTCAATGATACACTGCATATTACGTTATATTATAAGGTATTTTCAATGATACACTACAAATTACGATATATTACAAGGTATTTTCAATGATACACTGCATATTACGTTATATTATAAGGTATTTTCAATGATAAACTGCATATTACGTTATATTATAAGGTATTTTCAAAGATACACAGAATATTACGTTATATTATAAGGTATTTTCAATGATAAACTACTATATATTATAAGGTATTTTCAATGATACACTGCATATTACGTTATATTATAAGGTATTTTCAATGATACACTGCATATTACGTTATATTATAAGGTATTTTCATTGATACACTACAAATTACGATATATTACAAGGTATTTTCAATGATACACTGCATATTACGTTATATTATAAGGTATTTTCAATGATAAACTGCATATTACGTTATATTATAAGGTATTTTCAAAGATACACAGAATATTACGTTATATTATAAGGTATTTTCAATGATAAACTACTATATATTATAAGGTATTTTCAATGATACACAGAATATTACGATATATTATAAGGTATTTTCAAAGATACACAGAATATTACGTTATATTATAAGGTATTTTCAATGATAAACTACTATATATTATAAGGTATTTTCAATGATACACTGCATATTACGTTATATTATAAGGTATTTTCAATGATACACTGCATATTACGTTATATTATAAGGTATTTTCATTGATACACTACAAATTACCATATATTATAAGGTATTTTCAGTGATACACTACAAATTACGATATAGTATAAGGTATTTCCAATGATACACTGCATATTACGTTATATTATAAGGTATTTTGAATGATACACTGCATATTACGTTAAATTATAAGGTATTTTCAATGATACACTGCATATTACGTTTTATTATAAGGTATTTTCAATGATACACTGCATATTACGTTATATTATAAGGTATTTTCAATGATACACTGCATATTACGTTATATTATAAGGTATTTTCAATGATACACTACAAATTACGATATATTACAAGGTATTTTCAATGCTACACTGCATATTACGTTATATTATAAGGTATTTTCAATGATAAACTGCATATTACGTTATATTATAAGGTATTTTCAAAGATACACAGAATATTACGTTATATTATAAGGTATTTTCAATGATAAACTACTATATATTATAAGGTATTTTCAATGATACACTGCATATTACGTTATATTATAAGGTATTTTCAATGATACACTGCATATTACGTTATATTATAAGGTATTTTCATTGATACACTACAAATTACCATATATTATAAGGTATTTTCAATGATACACTGCATATTACGTTATATTATAAGGTATTTTCAATGATACACTGCATATTACGTTATATTATAAGGTATTTTCATTGATACACTACAAATTACCATATATTATAAGGTATTTTCAATGATACACTACAAATTACGATATAGTATAAGGTATTTCCAATGATACACTGCATATTACGTTATATTATAAGGTATTTCCAATGATACACTGCATATTACGTTATATTATAAGGTATTTTGAATGATACACTGCATATTACGTTATATTATAAGGTATTTTCATTGATACACTACAAATTACCATATATTATAAGGTATTTTCAATGATACACTAAAAAATTTCGATATATTATAAGGTATTTTCAATGATACACTGCATATTACGTTTTATTATAAGGTATTTTCGATGATACACTGCATATTACGTTATATTATTAGGTATTTTCAATGATACACTAAAAAATTACGATATATTATAAGGTATTTCCAATGATACACTGCATATTACGTTATATTATAAGGTATTTTCAATGATACACTGCATATTACGTCATATTATAAGGTATTTTCAATGATACACTGCATATTACGTTATATTATAAGGTATTTTCAATGATACACAGAATATTACGTTTTATAATAAGGTATTTTCAATGATAAACTACTATATATTATAAGGTATTTTCAATGATACACTGCATATTACGTTATATTATAAGGTATTTTCAATGATACACAGAATATTACGTTTTATAATAAGGTATTTTCAATGATAAACTACTATATATTATAAGGTATTTTCAATGATACACTACAAATTACGATATATTACAAGGTATTTTCAATGATACACTGCATATTACGTTATATTATAAGGTATTTTCAATGATAAACTGCATATTACGTTATATTATAAGGTATTGTCAAAGATACACAGAATATTACGTTATATTATAAGGTATTTTCAATGATAAACTACTATATATTATAAGGTATTTTCAATGATACACTGCATATTACGTTATATTATAAGGTATTTTCAATGATACACTGCATATTACGTTATATTATAAGGTATTTTCATTGATACACTACAAATTACCATATATTATAATGTATTTTCAATGATACACTGCATATTACGTTATATTATAAGGTATTTTCAATGATACACTGCATATTACGTTATATTATAAGGTATTTTCATTGATACACTACAAATTACCATATATTATAAGGTATTTTCAATGATACACTACAAATTACGATATAGTATAAGGTATTTCCAATGATACACTGCATATTACGTTATATTATAAGGTATTTCCAATGATACACTGCATATTACGTTATATTATAAGGTATTTTGAATGATACACTGCATATTACGTTATATTATAAGGTATTTTCATTGATAGACTAGAATTACCATATATTCTAAGGTATTTTCACTGATACACTGCATATTACGTTATATTATAAGGTATTTTCATTGATAGACTAGAATTACCATATATTCTAAGGTATTTTCAATTATACACTGCATATTACGTTATATTATAAGGTATTTTCAATGATACACTGCATATTACGTTATATTATAAGGTATTTTCAATGATACACTGCATATTACGTTATATTATAAGGTATTTTCAATGATACACTGCATATTACGTTATATTATAAGGTATTTTCAATGATACACTGCATATTACGTTATATTATAAGGTATTTTCATTGATACACTACAAATTACCATATATTATAAGGTATTTTCAATGATACACTACAAATTACGATATAGTATAAGGTATTTCCAATGATACACTGCATATTACGTTATATTATAAGGTATTTCCAATGATACACTGCATATTACGTTATATTATAAGGTATTTTCAATGATACACTGCATATTACGTTTTATTATAAGGTATTTTCATTGATACACTACAAATTACCATATATTATAAGGTATTTTCAATGATACACTGCATATTACGTTATATTATAAGGTATTTTCAATGATACACAGAATATTACGATATATTATAAGGTATTTTCAAAGATACACAGAATATTACGTTATATTATAAGGTATTTTCAATGATAAACTACTATATATTATAAGGTATTTTCAATGATACACTGCATATTACGTTATATTATAAGGTATTTTCAATGATACACTGCATATTACGTTATATTATAAGGTATTTTCATTGATACACTACAAATTACCATATATTATAAGGTATTTTCAATGATACACTACAAATTACGATATAGTATAAGGTATTTTCAATGATACACTGCATATTACGTTATATTATAAGGTATTTTGAATGATACACTGCATATTACGTTAAATTATAAGGTATTTTCAATGATACACTGCATATTACGTTTTATTATAAGGTATTTTCAATGATACACTGCATATTACGTTATATTATAAGGTATTTTCAATGATACACTGCATATTACGTTATATTATAAGGTATTTTCAATGATACACTACAAATTACGATATATTACAAGGTATTTTCAATGATACACTGCATATTACGTTATATTATAAGGTATTTTCAATGATACACTGCATATTACGTTATATTATAAGGTATTTTCAAAGATACACAGAATATTACGTTATATTATAAGGTATTTTCAATGATAAACTACTATATATTATAAGGTATTTTCAATGATACACTGCATATTACGTTATATTATAAGGTATTTTCAATGATACACTGCATATTACGTTATATTATAAGGTATTTTCATTGATACACTACAAATTACCATATATTATAAGGTATTTTCAATGATACACTGCATATTACGTTATATTATAAGGTATTTTCAATGATACACTGCATATTACGTTATATTATAAGGTATTTTCATTGATACACTACAAATTACCATATATTATAAGGTATTTTCAATGATACACTACAAATTACGATATAGTATAAGGTATTTCCAATGATACACTGCATATTACGTTATATTATAAGGTATTTCCAATGATACACTGCATATTACGTTATATTATAAGGTATTTTGAATGATACACTGCATATTACGTTATATTATAAGGTATTTTCATTGATACACTACAAATTACCATATATTATAAGGTATTTTCAATGATACACTAAAAAATTTCGATATATTATAAGGTATTTTCAATGATACACTGCATATTACGTTTTATTATAAGGTATTTTCGATGATACACTGCATATTACGTTATATTATTAGGTATTTTCAATGATACACTAAAAAATTACGATATATTATAAGGTATTTCCAATGATACACTGCATATTACGTTATATTATAAGGTATTTTCAATGATACACTGCATATTACGTCATATTATAAGGTATTTTCAATGATACACTGCATATTACGTTATATTATAAGGTATTTTCAATGATACACAGAATATTACGTTTTATAATAAGGTATTTTCAATGATAAACTACTATATATTATAAGGTATTTTCAATGATACACTGCATATTACGTTATATTATAAGGTATTTTCAATGATACACAGAATATTACGTTTTATAATAAGGTATTTTCAATGATAAACTACTATATATTATAAGGTATTTTCAATGATACACTACAAATTACGATATATTACAAGGTATTTTCAATGATACACTGCATATTACGTTATATTATAAGGTATTTTCAATGATAAACTGCATATTACGTTATATTATAAGGTATTGTCAAAGATACACAGAATATTACGTTATATTATAAGGTATTTTCAATGATAAACTACTATATATTATAAGGTATTTTCAATGATACACTGCATATTACGTTATATTATAAGGTATTTTCAATGATACACTGCATATTACGTTATATTATAAGGTATTTTCATTGATACACTACAAATTACCATATATTATAATGTATTTTCAATGATACACTGCATATTACGTTATATTATAAGGTATTTTCAATGATACACTGCATATTACGTTATATTATAAGGTATTTTCATTGATACACTACAAATTACCATATATTATAAGGTATTTTCAATGATACACTACAAATTACGATATAGTATAAGGTATTTCCAATGATACACTGCATATTACGTTATATTATAAGGTATTTCCAATGATACACTGCATATTACGTTATATTATAAGGTATTTTGAATGATACACTGCATATTACGTTATATTATAAGGTATTTTCAATGATACACTGCATATTACGTTATATTATAAGGTATTTTCAATGATACACTGCATATTACGTTATATTATAAGGTATTTTCAATGATACACTGCATATTACGTTTTATTATAAGGTATTTTCGATGATACACTGCATATTACGTTATATTATTAGGTATTTTCAATGATACACTAAAAAATTACGATATATTATAAGGTATTTCCAATGGTACACTGCATATTACGTCATATTATAAGGTATTTTCAATGATACACTGCATATTACGTTATATTATAAGGTATTTTCAATGATACACAGAATATTACGTTTTATAATAAGGTATTTTCAATGATAAACTACTATATATTATAAGGTATTTTCAATGATACACTACAAATTACGATATATTACAAGGTATTTTCAATGATACACTGCATATTACGTTATATTATAAGGTATTTTCAATGATAAACTGCATATTACGTTATATTATAAGGTATTTTCAAAGATACACAGAATATTACGTTATATTATAAGGTATTTTCAATGATAAACTACTATATATTATAAGGTATTTTCAATGATACACTGCATATTACGTTATATTATAAGGTATTTTCAATGATACACTGCATATTACGTTATATTATAAGGTATTTTCATTGATACACTACAAATTACCATATATTATAAGGTATTTTCAATGATACACTGCATATTACGTTATATTATAAGGTATTTTCAATGATACACTGCATATTACGTTATATTATAAGGTATTTTCATTGATACACTACAAATTACCATATATTATAAGGTATTTTCAATGATACACTACAAATTACGATATAGTATAAGGTATTTCCAATGATACACTGCATATTACGTTATATTATAAGGTATTTCCAATGATACACTGCATATTACGTTATATTATAAGGTATTTTGAATGATACACTGCATATTACGTTATATTATAAGGTATTTTCATTGATACACTACAAATTACCATATATTATAAGGTATTTTCAATGATACACTAAAAAATTTCAATATATTATAAGGTATTTCCAATGATACACTGCATATTACGTTATATTATAAGGTATTTTCAATGATACACTGCATATTACGTCATATTATAAGGTATTTTCAATGATACACTGCATATTACGTTATATTATAAGGTATTTTCAATGATACACAGAATATTACGTTTTATAATAAGGTATTTTCAATGATAAACTACTATATATTATAAGGTATTTTCAATGATACACTGCATATTACGTTATATTATAAGGTATTTTCAATGATACACAGAATGTTACGTTATATTATAAGGTATTTTCAATGATAAACTACTATATATTATAAGGTATTTCCAATGATACTCTGCATATTACGTTATATTATAAGATATTTTCAATGATACACTGCATATTACGTTATATTATAAGGTATTTTCATTGATAGCCTAGAATTACCATATATTCTCAGGTATTTTCATCGATACACTACAAATTACGATATAGTATAAGGTATTTCCAATGATACACTGCATATTACGTTATATTATAAGGTATTTTGAATGATACACTGCATATTACGTTATATTATAAGGTATTTTCATTGATAGACTAGAATTACCATATATTCTAAGGTATTTTCACTGATACACTGCATATTACGTTATATTATAAGGTATTTTCATTGATAGACTAGAATTACCATATATTCTAAGGTATTTTCAATGATACACTGCATATTACGTTATATTATAAGGTATTTTCAATGATACACTGCATATTACGTTATATTATAAGGTATTTTCAATGATACACTGCATATTACGTTATATTATAAGGTATTTTCAATGATACACTGCATATTACGTTATATTATAAGGTATTTTCAATGATACACTGCATATTACGTTATATTATAAGGTATTTTCATTGATACACTACAAATTACCATATATTATAAGGTATTTTCAATGATACACTACAAATTACGATATAGTATAAGGTATTTCCAATGATACACTGCATATTACGTTATATTATAAGGTATTTCCAATGATACACTGCATATTACGTTATATTATAAGGTATTTTCAATGATACACTGCATATTACGTTTTATTATAAGGTATTTTCATTGATACACTACAAATTACCATATATTATAAGGTATTTTCAATGATACACTGCATATTACGTTATATTATAAGGTATTTTCAATGATACACAGAATATTACGATATATTATAAGGTATTTTCAAAGATACACAGAATATTACGTTATATTATAAGGTATTTTCAATGATAAACTACTATATATTATAAGGTATTTTCAATGATACACTGCATATTACGTTATATTATAAGGTATTTTCAATGATACACTGCATATTACGTTATATTATAAGGTATTTTCATTGATACACTACAAATTACCATATATTATAAGGTATTTTCAATGATACACTACAAATTACGATATAGTATAAGGTATTTCCAATGATACACTGCATATTACGTTATATTATAAGGTATTTTGAATGATACACTGCATATTACGTTAAATTATAAGGTATTTTCAATGATACACTGCATATTACGTTTTATTATAAGGTATTTTCAATGATACACTGCATATTACGTTATATTATAAGGTATTTTCAATGATACACTGCATATTACGTTATATTATAAGGTATTTTCAATGATACACTGCATATTACGTTATATTATAAGGTATTTTCAATGATACACTGCATATTACGTTTTATTATAAGGTATTTTCATTGATACACTACAAATTACCATATATTATAAGGTATTTTCAATGATACACTGCATATTACGTTATATTATAAGGTATTTTCAATGATACACAGAATATTACGATATATTATAAGGTATTTTCAAAGATACACAGAATATTACGTTATATTATAAGGTATTTTCAATGATAAACTACTATATATTATAAGGTATTTTCAATGATACACTGCATATTACGTTATATTATAAGGTATTTTCAATGATACACTGCATATTACGTTATATTATAAGGTATTTTCATTGATACACTACAAATTACCATATATTATAAGGTATTTTCAATGATACACTACAAATTACGATATAGTATAAGGTATTTCCAATGATACACTGCATATTACGTTATATTATAAGGTATTTTGAATGATACACTGCATATTACGTTATATTATAAGGTATTTTCATTGATAGACTAGAATTACCATATATTCTAAGGTATTTTCAATGATACACTGCATATTACGTTAAATTATAAGGTATTTTCAATGATACACTGCATATTACGTTTTATCATAAGGTATTTTCGATGATACACTGCATATTACGTTATATTATAAGGTATTTTCAATGATACACTGCATATTACGTTATATTATAAGGTATTTTCAATGATACACTGCATATTACGTTATATTATAAGGTATTTCCAATGATACACTGCATATTACGTTATATTATAAGGTATTTTGAATGATACACTGCATATTACGTTATATTATAAGGTATTTTCATTGATACACTACAAATTACCATATATTATAAGGTATTTTCAATGATACACTAAAAAATTTCGATATATTTTAAGGTATTTTCAATGATACACTGCATATTACGTTTTATTATAAGGTATTTTCGATGATACACTGCATATTACGTTATATTATTAGGTATTTTCAATGATACACTAAAAAATTACGATATATTATAAGGTATTTCCAATGATACACTGCATATTACGTTATATTATAAGGTATTTTCAATGATACACTGCATATTACGTCATATTATAAGGTATTTTCAATGATACACTGCATATTACGTTATATTATAAGGTATTTTCAATGATACACAGAATATTACGTTTTATAATAAGGTATTTTCAATGATAAACTACTATATATTATAAGGTATTTTCAATGATACACTGCATATTACGTTATATTATAAGGTATTTTCAATGATACACAGAATATTACGTTTTATAATAAGGTATTTTCAATGATAAACTACTATATATTATAAGGTATTTTCAATGATACACTACAAATTACGATATATTACAAGGTATTTTCAATGATACACTGCATATTACGTTATATTATAAGGTATTTTCATTGATACACTACAAATTACCATATATTATAAGGTATTTTCAATGATACACTACAAATTACGATATAGTATAAGGTATTTCCAATGATACACTGCATATTACGTTATATTATAAGGTATTTCCAATGATACACTGCATATTACGTTATATTATAAGGTATTTTGAATGATACACTGCATATTACGTTATATTATAAGGTATTTTCATTGATACACTACAAATTACCATATATTATAAGGTATTTTCAATGATACACTAAAAAATTTCGATATATTATAAGGTATTTTCAATGATACACTGCATATTACGTTTTATTATAAGGTATTTTCGATGATACACTGCATATTACGTTATATTATTAGGTATTTTCAATGATACACTAAAAAATTACGATATATTATAAGGTATTTCCAATGATACACTGCATATTACGTTATATTATAAGGTATTTTCAATGATACACTGCATATTACGTCATATCATAATGTATTTTCAATGATACACTGCATATTACGTTATATTATAAGGTATTTTCAATGATACACAGAATATTACGTTTTATAATAAGGTATTTTCAATGATAAACTACTATATATTATAAGGTATTTTCAATGATACACTGCATATTACGTTATATTATAAGGTATTTTCAATGATACACAGAATGTTACGTTATATTATAAGGTATTTTCAATGATAAACTACTATATATTATAAGGTATTTCCAATGATACTCTGCATATTACGTTATATTATAAGGTATTTTCAATGATACACTGCATATTACGTTATATTATAAGGTATTTTCATTGATAGCCTAGAATTACCATATATTCTCAGGTATTTTCATCGATACACTACAAATTACGATATATTATAAGGTATTTTCATTTATAGACTAGAATTACCATATATTCTAAGGTATTTTCAATGATACACTGCATATTACGTTATATTATAAGGTATTTTCAATGATACACTGCATATTACGTTATATTATAAGGTATTTTCAATGATACACTGCATATTACGTTATATTATAAGGTATTTTCAATGATACACTGCATATTACGTTATATTATAAGGTATTTTCAATGATACACTGCATATTACGTTATATTATAAGGTATTTTCATTGATACACTACAAATTACCATATATTATAAGGTATTTTCAATGATACACTACAAATAACGATATAGTATAAGGTATTTCCAATGATACACTGCATATTACGTTATATTATAAGGTATTTCCAATGATACACTGCATATTACGTTATATTATAAGGTATTTTCAATGATACACTGCATATTACGTTTTATTATAAGGTATTTTCATTGATACACTACAAATTACCATATATTATAAGGTATTTTCAATGATACACTGCATATTACGTTATATTATAAGGTATTTTCAATGATACACAGAATATTACGATATATTATAAGGTATTTTCAAAGATACACAGAATATTACGTTATATTATAAGGTATTTTCAATGATAAACTACTATATATTATAAGGTATTTTCAATGATACACTGCATATTACGTTATATTATAAGGTATTTTCAATGATACACTGCATATTACGTTATATTATAAGGTATTTTCATTGATACACTACAAATTACCATATATTATAAGGTATTTTCAATGATACACTACAAATTACGATATAGTATAAGGTATTTCCAATGATACACTGCATATTACGTTATATTATAAGGTATTTTGAATGATACACTGCATATTACGTTAAATTATAAGGTATTTTCAATGATACACTGCATATTACGTTTTATTATAATGTATTTTCAATGATACACTGCATATTACGTTATATTATAAGGTATTTTCAATGATACACTGCATATTACGTTATATTATAAGGTATTTTCAATGATACACTGCATATTACGTTATATTATAAGGTATTTTCAATGATACACTGCATATTACGTTTTATTATAAGGTATTTTCATTGATACACTACAAATTACCATATATTATAAGGTATTTTCAATGATACACTGCATATTACGTTATATTATAAGGTATTTTCAATGATACACAGAATATTACGATATATTATAAGGTATTTTCAAAGATACACAGAATATTACGTTATATTATAAGGTATTTTCAATGATAAACTACTATATATTATAAGGTATTTTCAATGATACACTGCATATTACGTTATATTATAAGGTATTTTCAATGATACACTGCATATTACGTTATATTATAAGGTATTTTCATTGATACACTACAAATTACCATATATTATAAGGTATTTTCAATGATACACTACAAATTACGATATAGTATAAGGTATTTCCAATGATACACTGCATATTACGTTATATTATAAGGTATTTTGAATGATACACTGCATATTACGTTATATT
This sequence comes from Lasioglossum lativentre, assembly GCA_916610255.1. Classification (NCBI taxonomy): domain Eukaryota; kingdom Metazoa; phylum Arthropoda; class Insecta; order Hymenoptera; family Halictidae; genus Lasioglossum; species Lasioglossum lativentre. Next base: position 301,973 of record CAKAJI010000154.1, on the reverse strand, counting down.
ATAAGGTATTTTCATTGATAGACTAGAATTACCATATATTCTAAGGTATTTTCAATGATACACTGCATATTACGTTAAATTATAAGGTATTTTCAATGATACACTGCATATTACGTTTTATCACAAGGTATTTTCGATGATACACTGCATATTACGTTATATTATAAGGTATTTTCAATGATACACTGCATATTACGTTATATTATAAGGTATTTTCAATGATACACTGCATATTACGTTATATTATAAGGTATTTCCAATGATACACTGCATATTACGTTATATTATAAGGTATTTTGAATGATACACTGCATATTACGTTATATTATAAGGTATTTTCATTGATACACTACAAATTACCATATATTATAAGGTATTTTCAATGATACACTAAAAAATTTCGATATATTATAAGGTATTTTCAATGATACACTGCATATTACGTTTTATTATAAGGTATTTTCGATGATACACTGCATATTACGTTATATTATTAGGTATTTTCAAAGATACACTAAAAAATTACGATATATTATAAGGTATTTCCAATGATACACTGCATATTACGTTATATTATAAGGTATTTTCAATGATACACTGCATATTACGTCATATTATAAGGTATTTTCAATGATACACTGCATATTACGTTATATTATAAGGTATTTTCAATGATACACAGAATATTACGTTTTCTAATAAGGTATTTTCAGTGATAAACTACTATATATTATAAGGTATTTTCACTGATACACTGCATATTACGTTATATTATAAGGTATTTTCAATGATACACAGAATGTTACGTTATATTATAAGGTATTTTCAATGATAAACTACTATATATTATAAGGTATTTCCAATGATACTCTGCATATTACGTTATATTATAAGGAATTTTCAATGATACACTGCATATTACGTTATATTATAAGGTATTTTCATTGATAGCCTAGAATTACCATATATTCTCAGGTATTTTCATCGATACACTACAAATTACGATATAGTATAAGGTATTTCCAATGATACACTGCATATTACGTTATATTATAAGGTATTTTGAATGATACACTGCATATTACGTTATATTATAAGGTATTTTCATTGATAGACTAGAATTACCATATATTCTAAGGTATTTTCACTGATACACTGCATATTACGTTATATTATAAGGTATTTTCATTGATAGACTAGAATTACCATATATTCTAAGGTATTTTCAATGATACACTGCATATTACGTTATATTATAAGGTATTTTCAATGATACACTGCATATTACGTTATATTATAAGGTATTTTCAATGATACACTGCATATTACGTTATATTATAAGGTATTTTCAATGATACACTGCATATTACGTTTTATTATAAGGTATTTTCGATGATACACTGCATATTACGTTATATTATTAGGTATTTTCAATGATACACTAAAAAATTACGATATATTATAAGGTATTTCCAATGGTACACTGCATATTACGTCATATTATAAGGTATTTTCAATGATACACTGCATATTACGTTATATTATAAGGTATTTTCAATGATACACAGAATATTACGTTTTATAATAAGGTATTTTCAATGATAAACTACTATATATTATAAGGTATTTTCAATGATACACTGCATATTACGTTATATTATAAGGTATTTTCAATGATACACTGCATATTACGTTATATTATAAGGTATTTTCATTGATACACTACAAATTACCATATATTATAAGGTATTTTCAATGATACACTGCATATTACGTTATATTATAAGGTATTTTCAATGATACACTGCATATTACGTTATATTATAAGGTATTTTCATTGATACACTACAAATTACCATATATTATAAGGTATTTTCAATGATACACTACAAATTACGATATAGTATAAGGTATTTCCAATGATACACTGCATATTACGTTATATTATAAGGTATTTCCAATGATACACTGCATATAACGTTATATTATAAGGTATTTTGAATGATACACTGCATATTACGTTATATTATAAGGTATTTTCATTGATACACTACAAATTACCATATATTATAAGGTATTTTCAATGATACACTAAAAAATTTCGATATATTATAAGGTATTTTCAATGATACACTGCATATTACGTTTTATTATAAGGTATTTTCGATGATACACTGCATATTACGTTATATTATTAGGTATTTTCAATGATACACTAAAAAATTACGATATATTATAAGGTATTTCCAATGATACACTGCATATTACGTTATATTATAAGGTATTTTCAATGATACACTGCATATTACGTCATATTATAAGGTATTTTCAATGATACACTGCATATTACGTTATATTATAAGGTATTTTCATTGATACACTACAAATTACCATATATTATAAGGTATTTTCAATGATACACTACAAATTACGATATAGTATAAGGTATTTCCAATGATACACTGCATATTACGTTATATTATAAGGTATTTTCAATGATACACTGCATATTACGTTATATTATAAGGTATTTTCAATGATACACTGCATATTACGTTTTATTATAATGTATTTTCAATGATACACTGCATATTACGTTATATTATAAGGTATTTTCAATGATACACTGCATATTACGTTATATTATAAGGTATTTTCAATGATACACTGCATATTACGTTATATTATAAGGTATTTTCAATGATACACTGCATATTACGTTTTATTATAAGGTATTTTCATTGATACACTACAAATTACCATATATTATAAGGTATTTTCAATGATACACTGCATATTACGTTATATTATAAGGTATTTTCAATGATACACAGAATATTACGATATATTATAAGGTATTTTCAAAGATACACAGAATATTACGTTATATTATAAGGTATTTTCAATGATAAACTACTATATATTATAAGGTATTTTCAATGATACACTGCATATTACGTTATATTATAAGGTATTTTCAATGATACACTGCATATTACGTTATATTATAAGGTATTTTCATTGATACACTACAAATTACCATATATTATAAGGTATTTTCAATGATACACTACAAATTACGATATAGTATAAGGTATTTCCAATGATACACTGCATATTACGTTATATTATAAGGTATTTTGAATGATACACTGCATATTACGTTATATTATAAGGTATTTTCATTGATAGACTAGAATTACCATATATTCTAAGGTATTTTCAATGATACACTGCATATTACGTTAAATTATAAGGTATTTTCAATGATACACTGCATATTACGTTTTATCATAAGGTATTTTCGATGATACACTGCATATTACGTTATATTATAAGGTATTTTCAATGATACACTGCATATTACGTTATATTATAAGGTATTTTCAATGATACACTGCATATTACGTTATATTATAAGGTATTTCCAATGATACACTGCATATTACGTTATATTATAAGGTATTTTGAATGATACACTGCATATTACGTTATATTATAAGGTATTTTCATTGATACACTACAAATTACCATATATTATAAGGTATTTTCAATGATACACTAAAAAATTTCGATATATTATAAGGTATTTTCAATGATACACTGCATATTACGTTTTATTATAAGGTATTTTCGATGATACACTGCATATTACGTTATATTATTAGGTATTTTCAAAGATACACTAAAAAATTACGATATATTATAAGGTATTTCCAATGATACACTGCATATTACGTTATATTATAAGGTATTTTCAATGATACACTGCATATTACGTCATATTATAAGGTATTTTCAATGATACACTGCATATTACGTTATATTATAAGGTATTTTCAATGATACACAGAATATTACGTTTTCTAATAAGGTATTTTCAGTGATAAACTACTATATATTATAAGGTATTTTCACTGATACACTGCATATTACGTTATATTATAAGGTATTTTCAATGATACACAGAATGTTACGTTATATTATAAGGTATTTTCAATGATAAACTACTATATATTATAAGGTATTTCCAATGATACTCTGCATATTACGTTATATTATAAGGAATTTTCAATGATACACTGCATATTACGTTATATTATAAGGTATTTTCATTGATAGCCTAGAATTACCATATATTCTCAGGTATTTTCATCGATACACTACAAATTACGATATAGTATAAGGTATTTCCAATGATACACTGCATATTACGTTATATTATAAGGTATTTTGAATGATACACTGCATATTACGTTATATTATAAGGTATTTTCATTGATAGACTAGAATTACCATATATTCTAAGGTATTTTCACTGATACACTGCATATTACGTTATATTATAAGGTATTTTCATTGATAGACTAGAATTACCATATATTCTAAGGTATTTTCAATGATACACTGCATATTACGTTATATTATAAGGTATTTTCAATGATACACTGCATATTACGTTATATTATAAGGTATTTTCAATGATACACTGCATATTACGTTATATTATAAGGTATTTTCAATGATACACTGCATATTACGTTTTATTATAAGGTATTTTCGATGATACACTGCATATTACGTTATATTATTAGGTATTTTCAATGATACACTAAAAAATTACGATATATTATAAGGTATTTCCAATGGTACACTGCATATTACGTCATATTATAAGGTATTTTCAATGATACACTGCATATTACGTTATATTATAAGGTATTTTCAATGATACACAGAATATTACGTTTTATAATAAGGTATTTTCAATGATAAACTACTATATATTATAAGGTATTTTCAATGATACACTGCATATTACGTTATATTATAAGGTATTTTCAATGATACACTGCATATTACGTTATATTATAAGGTATTTTCATTGATACACTACAAATTACCATATATTATAAGGTATTTTCAATGATACACTGCATATTACGTTATATTATAAGGTATTTTCAATGATACACTGCATATTACGTTATATTATAAGGTATTTTCATTGATACACTACAAATTACCATATATTATAAGGTATTTTCAATGATACACTACAAATTACGATATAGTATAAGGTATTTCCAATGATACACTGCATATTACGTTATATTATAAGGTATTTCCAATGATACACTGCATATAACGTTATATTATAAGGTATTTTGAATGATACACTGCATATTACGTTATATTATAAGGTATTTTCATTGATACACTACAAATTACCATATATTATAAGGTATTTTCAATGATACACTAAAAAATTTCGATATATTATAAGGTATTTTCAATGATACACTGCATATTACGTTTTATTATAAGGTATTTTCGATGATACACTGCATATTACGTTATATTATTAGGTATTTTCAATGATACACTAAAAAATTACGATATATTATAAGGTATTTCCAATGATACACTGCATATTACGTTATATTATAAGGTATTTTCAATGATACACTGCATATTACGTCATATTATAAGGTATTTTCAATGATACACTGCATATTACGTTATATTATAAGGTATTTTCAATGATACACAGAATATTACGTTTTATAATAAGGTATTTTCAATGATAAACTACTATATATTATAAGGTATTTTCAATGATACACTGCATATTACGTTATATTATAAGGTATTTTCAATGATACACAGAATGTTACGTTATATTATAAGGTATTTTCAATGATAAACTACTATATATTATAAGGTATTTCCAATGATACTCTGCATATTACGTTATATTATAAGGTATTTTCAATGATACACTGCATATTACGTTATATTATAAGGTATTTTCATTGATAGCCTAGAATTACCATATATTCTCAGGTATTTTCATCGATACACTACAAATTACGATATAGTATAAGGTATTTCCAATGATACACTGCATATTACGTTATATTATAAGGTATTTTGAATGATACACTGCATATTACGTTATATTATAAGGTATTTTCATTGATAGACTAGAATTACCATATATTCTAAGGTATTTTCACTGATACACTGCATATTACGTTATATTATAAGGTATTTTCATTGATAGACTAGAATTACCATATATTCTAAGGTATTTTCAATGATACACTGCATATTACGTTATATTATAAGGTATTTTCAATGATACACAGAATATTACGATATATTATAAGGTATTTTCAAAGATACACAGAATATTACGTTATATTATAAGGTATTTTCAATGATAAACTACTATATATTATAAGGTATTTTCAATGATACACTGCATATTACGTTATATTATAAGGTATTTTCAATGATACACTGCATATTACGTTATATTATAAGGTATTTTCATTGATACACTACAAATTACCATATATTATAAGGTATTTTCAATGATACACTACAAATTACGATATAGTATAAGGTATTTCCAATGATACACTGCATATTACGTTATATTATAAGGTATTTTGAATGATACACTGCATATTACGTTAAATTATAAGGTATTTTCAATGATACACTGCATATTACGTTTTATTATAAGGTATTTTCAATGATACACTGTATATTACGTTATATTATAAGGTATTTTCAATGATACACTGCATATTACGTTATATTATAAGGTATTTTCAATGATACACTGCATATTACGTTATATTATAAGGTATTTTCAATGATACACTGCATATTACGTTTTATTATAAGGTATTTTCATTGATACACTACAAATTACCATATATTATAAGGTATTTTCAATGATACACTGCATATTACGTTATATTATAAGGTATTTTCAATGATACACAGAATATTACGATATATTATAAGGTATTTTCAAAGATACACAGAATATTACGTTATATTATAAGGTATTTTCAATGATAAACTACTATATATTATAAGGTATTTTCAATGATACACTGCATATTACGTTATATTATAAGGTATTTTCAATGATACACTGCATATTACGTTATATTATAAGGTATTTTCATTGATACACTAAAAATTACCATATATTATAAGGTATTTTCAATGATACACTACAAATTACGATATAGTATAAGGTATTTCCAATGATACACTGCATATTACGTTATATTATAAGGTATTTTGAATGATACACTGCATATTACGTTATATTATAAGGTATTTTCATTGATAGACTAGAATTACCATATATTCTAAGGTATTTTCAATGATACACTGCATATTACGTTAAATTATAAGGTATTTTCAATGATACACTGCATATTACGTTTTATCATAAGGTATTTTCGATGATACACTGCATATTACGTTATATTATAAGGTATTTTCAATGATACACTGCATATTACGTTATATTATAAGGTATTTTCAATGATACACTGCATATTACGTTATATTATAAGGTATTTCCAATGATACACTGCATATTACGTTATATTATAAGGTATTTTGAATGATACACTGCATATCACGTTATATTATAAGGTATTTTCAATGATACACTACAAATTACCATATATTATAAGGTATTTTCAATGATACACTAAAAAATTTCGATATATTATAAGGTATTTTCAATGATACACTGCATATTACGTTTTATTATAAGGTATTTTCGATGATACACTGCATATTACGTTATATTATTAGGTATTTTCAAAGATACACTAAAAAATTACGATATATTATAAGGTATTTCCAATGATACACTGCATATTACGTTATATTATAAGGTATTTTCAATGATACACTGCATATTACGTCATATTATAAGGTATTTTCAATGATACACTGCATATTACGTTATATTATAAGGTATTTTCAATGATACACAGAATATTACGTTTTATAATAAGGTATTTTCAGTGATAAACTACTATATATTATAAGGTATTTTCACTGATACACTGCATATTACGTTATATTATAAGGTATTTTCAATGATACACAGAATGTTACGTTATATTATAAGGTATTTTCAATGATAAACTACTATATATTATAAGGTATTTCCAATGATACTCTGCATATTACGTTATATTATAAGGAATTTTCAATGATACACTGCATATTACGTTATATTATAAGGTATTTTCATTGATAGCCTAGAATTACCATATATTCTCAGGTATTTTCATCGATACACTACAAATTACGATATAGTATAAGGTATTTCCAATGATACACTGCATATTACGTTATATTATAAGGTATTTTGAATGATACACTGCATATTACGTTATATTATAAGGTATTTTCATTGATAGACTAGAATTACCATATATTCTAAGGTATTTTCAATGATACACTGCATATTACGTTATATTATAAGGTATTTTCATTGATAGACTAGAATTACCATATATTCTAAGGTATTTTCAATGATACACTGCATATTACGTTATATTATAAGGTATTTTCAATGATACACTGCATATTACGTTATATTATAAGGTATTTTCAATGATACACTGCATATTACGTTATATTATAAGGTATTTTCAATGATACACTGCATATTACGTTTTATTATAAGGTATTTTCGATGATACACTGCATATTACGTTATATTATTAGGTATTTTCAATGATACACTAAAAAATTACGATATATTATAAGGTATTTCCAATGGTACACTGCATATTACGTCATATTATAAGGTATTTTCAATGATACACTGCATATTACGTTATATTATAAGGTGTTTTCAATGATACACAGAATATTACGTTTTATAATAAGGTATTTTCAATGATAAACTACTATATATTATAAGGTATTTTCAATGATACACTACAAATTACGATATATTACAAGGTATTTTCAATGATACACTGCATATTACGTTATATTATAAGGTATTTTCAATGATAAACTGCATATTACGTTATATTATAAGGTATTTTCAATGATACACAGAATATTACGATATATTATAAGGTATTTTCAAAGATACACAGAATATTACGTTATATTATAAGGTATTTTCAATGATAAACTACTATATATTATAAGGTATTTTCAATGATACACTGCATATTACGTTATATTATAAGGTATTTTCAATGATACACTGCATATTACGTTATATTATAAGGTATTTTCATTGATACACTACAAATTACCATATATTATAAGGTATTTTCAATGATACACTGCATATTACGTTATATTATAAGGTATTTTCAATGATACACTGCATATTACGTTATATTATAAGGTATTTTCATTGATACACTACAAATTACCATATATTATAAGGTATTTTCAATGATACACTACAAATTACGATATAGTATAAGGTATTTCCAATGATACACTGCATATTACGTTATATTATAAGGTATTTCCAATGATACACTGCATATAACGTTATATTATAAGGTATTTTGAATGATACACTGCATATTACGTTTTATTATAAGGTATTTTCGATGATACACTGCATATTACGTTATATTATTAGGTATTTTCAATGATACACTAAAAAATTACGATATATTATAAGGTATTTCCAATGGTACACTGCATATTACGTCATATTATAAGGTATTTTCAATGATACACTGCATATTACGTTATATTATAAGGTATTTTCATTGATACACTACAAATTACCATATATTATAAGGTATTTTCAATGATACACTGCATATTACGTTATATTATAAGGTATTTTCAATGATACACTGCATATTACGTTATATTATAAGGTATTTTCATTGATACACTACAAATTACCATATATTATAAGGTATTTTCAATGATACACTACAAATTACGATATAGTATAAGGTATTTCCAATGATACACTGCATATTACGTTATATTATAAGGTATTTCCAATGATACACTGCATATAACGTTATATTATAAGGTATTTTGAATGATACACTGCATAATACGTTATATTATAAGGTATTTTCATTGATACACTACAAATTACCATATATTATAAGGTATTTTCAATGATACACTAAAAAATTTCGATATATTATAAGGTATTTTCAATGATACACTGCATATTACGTTTTATTATAAGGTATTTTCAATGATACACTGCATATTACGTTATATTATTAGGTATTTTCAATGATACACTAAAAAATTACGATATATTATAAGGTATTTCCAATGATACACTGCATATTACGTTATATTATAAGGTATTTTCAATGATACACTGCATATTACGTCATATTATAAGGTATTTTCAATGATACACTGCATATTACGTTATATTATAAGGTATTTTCAATGATACACAGAATATTACGTTTTATAATAAGGTATTTTCAATGATAAACTACTATATATTATAAGGTATTTTCAATGATACACTGCATATTACGTTATATTATAAGGTATTTTCAATGATACACAGAATGTTACGTTATATTATAAGGTATTTTCAATGATAAACTACTATATATTATAAGGTATTTCCAATGATACTCTGCATATTACGTTATATTATAAGGTATTTTCAATGATACACTGCATATTACCTTATATTATAATGTATTTTCATTGATAGACTAGAATTACCACATATTCTAAGGTATTTTCAATGATACACTACAAATTACGATATAGTATAAGGTATTTCCAATGATACACTGCATATTACGTTATATTATAAGGTATTTTGAATGATACACTGCATATTACGTTATATTATAAGGTATTTTCATTGATAGACTAGAATTACCATATATTCTAAGGTATTTTCACTGATACACTGCATATTACGTTATATTATAAGGTATTTTCATTGATAGACTAGAATTACCATATATTCTAAGGTATTTTCAATGATACACTGCATATTACGTTATATTATAAGGTATTTTCAATGATACACTGCATATTACGTTATATTATAAGGTATTTTCAATGATACACTGCATATTACGTTATATTATAAGGTATTTTCAATGATACACTGCATATTACGTTATATTATAAGGTATTTTCAATGATACACTGCATATTACGTTATATTATAAGGTATTTTCATTGATACACTACAAATTACCATATATTATAAGGTATTTTCAATGATACACTACAAATTACGATATAGTATAAGGTATTTCCAATGATACACTGCATATTACGTTATATTATAAGGTATTTTCAATGATACACTGCATATTACGTTATATTATAAGGTATTTTGAATGATACACTGCATATTACGTTATATTATAAGGTATTTTCATTGATACACTACAAATTACCATATATTATAAGGTATTTTCAATGATACACTAAAAAATTTCGATATATTATAAGGTATTTTCAATGATACACTGCATATTACGTTTTATTATAAGGTATTTTCGATGATACACTGCATATTACGTTATATTATTAGGTATTTTCAATGATACACTAAAAAATTACGATATATTATAAGGTATTTCCAATGATACACTGCATATTACGTTATATTATAAGGTATTTTCAATGATACACTGCATATTACGTCATATTATAAGGTATTTTCAATGATACACTGCATATTACGTTATATTATAAGGTATTTTCAATGATACACAGAATATTACGTTTTATAATAAGGTATTTTCAATGATAAACTACTATATATTATAAGGTATTTTCACTGATACACTGCATATTACGTTATATTATAAGGTATTTTCAATGATACACAGAATGTTACGTTATATTATAAGGTATTTTCAATGATAAACTACTATATATTATAAGGTATTTCCAATGATACTCTGCATATTACGTTATATTATAAGGAATTTTCAATGATACACTGCATATTACGTTATATTATAAGGTATTTTCATTGATAGCCTAGAATTACCATATATTCTCAGGTATTTTCAACGATACACTACAAATTACGATATAGTATAAGGTATTTCCAATGATACACTGCATATTACGTTATATTATAAGGTATTTTGAATGATACACTGCATATTACGTTATATTATAAGGTATTTTCATTGATAGACTAGAATTACCATATATTCTAAGGTATTTTCACTGATACACTGCATATTACGTTATATTATAAGGTATTTTCATTGATAGACTAGAATTACCATATATTCTAAGGTATTTTCAATGATACACTGCATATTACGTTATATTATAAGGTATTTTCAATGATACACTGCATATTACGTTATATTATAAGGTATTTTCAATGATACACTGCATATTACGTTATATTATAAGGTATTTTCAATGATACACTGCATATTACGTTATATTATAAGGTATTTTCAATGATACACTGCATATTACGTTATATTATAAGGTATTTTCATTGATACACTACAAATTACCATATATTATAAGGTATTTTCAATGATACACTACAAATTACGATATAGTATAAGGTATTTCCAATGATACACTGCATATTACGTTATATTATAAGGTATTTCCAATGATACACTGCATATTACGTTATATTATAAGGTATTTTGAATGATACACTGCATATTACGTTATATTATAAGGTATTTTCATTGATACACTACAAATTACCATATATTATAAGGTATTTTCAATGATACACTAAAAAATTTCGATATATTATAAGGTATTTTCAATGATACACTGCATATTACGTTTTATTATAAGGTATTTTCGATGATACACTGCATATTACGTTATATTATTAGGTATTTTCAATGATACACTAAAAAATTACGATATATTATAAGGTATTTCCAATGATACACTGCATATTACGTTATATTATAAGGTATTTTCAATGATACACTGCATATTACGTCATATTATAAGGTATTTTCAATGATACACTGCATATTACGTTATATTATAAGGTATTTTCAATGATACACAGAATATTACGTTTTATAATAAGGTATTTTCAATGATAAACTACTATATATTATAAGGTATTTTCACTGATACACTGCATATTACGTTATATTATAAGGTATTTTCAATGATACACAGAATGTTACGTTATATTATAAGGTATTTTCAATGATAAACTACTATATATTATAAGGTATTTCCAATGATACTCTGCATATTACGTTATATTATAAGGAATTTTCAATGATACACTGCATATTACGTTATATTATAAGGTATTTTCATTGATAGCCTAGAATTACCATATATTCTCAGGTATTTTCATCGATACACTACAAATTACGATATAGTATAAGGTATTTCCAATGATACACTGCATATTACGTTATATTATAAGGTATTTTGAATGATACACTGCATATTACGTTATATTATAAGGTATTTTCATTGATAGACTAGAATTACCATATATTCTAAGGTATTTTCAATGATACACTGCATATTACGTTATATTATAAGGTATTTTCATTGATAGACTAGAATTACCATATATTCTAAGGTATTTTCAATGATACACTGCATATTACGTTATATTATAAGGTATTTTCAATGATACACTGCATATTACGTTATATTATAAGGTATTTTCAATGATACACTGCATATTACGTTATATTATAAGGTATTTTCAATGATACACAGAATGTTACGTTATATTATAAGGTATTTTCAATGATAAACTACTATATATTATAAGGTATTTCCAATGATACTCTGCATATTACGTTATATTATAAGGTATTTTCAATGATACACTGCATATTACGTTATATTATAAGGTATTTTCATTGATAGCCTAGAATTACCATATATTCTCAGGTATTTTCATCGATACACTACAAATTACGATATAGTATAAGGTATTTCCAATGATACACTGCATATTACGTTATATTATAAGGTATTTTGAATGATACACTGCATATTACGTTATATTATAAGGTATTTTCATTGATAGACTAGAATTACCATATATTCTAAGGTATTTTCACTGATACACTGCATATTACGTTATATTATAAGGTATTTTCATTGATAGACTAGAATTACCATATATTCTAAGGTATTTTCAATGATACACTGCATATTACGTTATATTATAAGGTATTTTCAATGATACACTGCATATTACGTTATATTATAAGGTATTTTCAATGATACACTGCATATTACGTTATATTATAAGGTATTTTCAATGATACACTGCATATTACGTTATATTATAAGGTATTTTCAATGATACACTGCATATTACGTTATATTATAAGGTATTTTCATTGATACACTACAAATTACCATATATTATAAGGTATTTTCAATGATACACTACAAATTACGATATAGTATAAGGTATTTCCAATGATACACTGCATATTACGTTATATTATAAGGTATTTCCAATGATACACTGCATATTACGTTATATTATAAGGTATTTTGAATGATACACTGCATATTACGTTATATTATAAGGTATTTTCATTGATACACTACAAATTACCATATATTATAAGGTATTTTCAATGATACACTAAAAAATTTCGATATATTATAAGGTATTTTCAATGATACACTGCATATTACGTTTTATTATAAGGTATTTTCGATGATACACTGCATATTACGTTATATTATTAGGTATTTTCAATGATACACTAAAAAATTACGATATATTATAAGGTATTTCCAATGATACACTGCATATTACGTTATATTATAAGGTATTTTCAATGATACACTGCATATTACGTCATATTATAAGGTATTTTCAATGATACACTGCATATTACGTTATATTATAAGGTATTTTCAATGATACACAGAATATTACGTTTTATAATAAGGTATTTTCAATGATAAACTACTATATATTATAAGGTATTTTCACTGATACACTGCATATTACGTTATATTATAAGGTATTTTCAATGATACACAGAATGTTACGTTATATTATAAGGTATTTTCAATGATAAACTACTATATATTATAAGGTATTTCCAATGATACTCTGCATATTACGTTATATTATAAGGAATTTTCAATGATACACTGCATATTACGTTATATTATAAGGTATTTTCATTGATAGCCTAGAATTACCATATATTCTCAGGTATTTTCATCGATACACTACAAATTACGATATAGTATAAGGTATTTCCAATGATACACTGCATATTACGTTATATTATAAGGTATTTTGAATGATACACTGCATATTACGTTATATTATAAGGTATTTTCATTGATAGACTAGAATTACCATATATTCTAAGGTATTTTCACTGATACACTGCATATTACGTTATATTATAAGGTATTTTCATTGATAGACTAGAATTACCATATATTCTAAGGTATTTTCAATGATACACTGCATATTACGTTATATTATAAGGTATTTTCAATGATACACTGCATATTACGTTATATTATAAGGTATTTTCAATGATACACTGCATATTACGTTATATTATAAGGTATTTTCAATGATACACAGAATGTTACGTTATATTATAAGGTATTTTCAATGATAAACTACTATATATTATAAGGTATTTCCAATGATACTCTGCATATTACGTTATATTATAAGGTATTTTCAATGATACACTGCATATTACGTTATATTATAAGGTATTTTCATTGATAGCCTAGAATTACCATATATTCTCAGGTATTTTCATCGATACACTACAAATTACGATATAGTATAAGGTATTTCCAATGATACACTGCATATTACGTTATATTATAAGGTATTTTCAATGATACACTGCATATTACGTTATATTATAAGGTATTTTCATTGATAGACTAGAATTACCATATATTCTAAGGTATTTTCACTGATACACTGCATATTACGTTATATTATAAGGTATTTTCATTGATAGACTAGAATTACCATATATTCTAAGGTATTTTCAATGATACACTGCATATTACGTTATATTATAAGGTATTTTCAATGATACACTGCATATTACGTTATATTATAAGGTATTTTCAATGATAAACTACTATATATTATAAGGTATTTCCAATGATACTCTGCATATTACGTTATATTATAAGGTATTTTCAATGATACACTGCATATTACGTTATATTATAAGGTATTTTCATTGATAGCCTAGAATTACCATATATTCTCAGGTATTTTCATCGATACACTACAAATTACGATATAGTATAAGGTATTTCCAATGATACACTGCATATTACGTTATATTATAAGGTATTTTGAATGATACACTGCATATTACGTTATATTATAAGGTATTTTCATTGATAGACTAGAATTACCATATATTCTAAGGTATTTTCAATGATACACTGCATATTACGTTATATTATAAGGTATTTTCAATGATACACTGCATATTACGTTATATTATAAGGTATTTTCAATGATACACTGCATATTACGTTATATTATAAGGTATTTTCAATGATACACTGCATATTACGTTATATTATAAGGTATTTTCAATGATACACTGCATATTACGTTATATTATAAGGTATTTTCATTGATACACTACAAATTACCATATATTATAAGGTATTTTCAATGATACACTACAAATTACGATATAGTATAAGGTATTTCCAATGATACACTGCATATTACGTTATATTATAAGGTATTTCCAATGATACACTGCATATTACGTTATATTATAAGGTATTTTGAATGATACACTGCATATTACGTTATATTATAAGGTATTTTCATTGATACACTACAAATTACCATATATTATAAGGTATTTTCAATGATACACTAAAAAATTTCGATATATTATAAGGTATTTTCAATGATACACTGCATATTACGTTTTATTATAAGGTATTTTCGATGATACACTGCATATTACGTTATATTATTAGGTATTTTCAATGATACACTAAAAAATTACGATATATTATAAGGTATTTCCAATGATACACTGCATATTACGTTATATTATAAGGTATTTTCAATGATACACTGCATATTACGTCATATTATAAGGTATTTTCAATGATACACTGCATATTACGTTATATTATAAGGTATTTCCAATGATACACTGCATATTACGTTATATTATAAGGTATTTTGAATGATACACTGCATATTACGTTATATTATAAGGTATTTTCATTGATACACTACAAATTACCATATATTATAAGGTATTTTCAATGATACACTAAAAAATTTCGATATATTATAAGGTATTTTCAATGATACACTGCATATTACGTTTTATTATAAGGTATTTTCAATGATACATTGCATATTACGTTATATTATAAGGTATTTTCAATGATACACAGAATATTACGTTTTATAATAAGGTATTTTCAATGATAAACTACTATATATTATAAGGTATTTTCACTGATACACTGCATATTACGTTATATTATAAGGTATTTTCAATGATACACAGAATGTTACGTTATATTATAAGGTATTTTCAATGATAAACTACTATATATTATAAGGTATTTCCAATGATACTCTGCATATTACGTTATATTATAAGGAATTTTCAATGATACACTGCATATTACGTTATATTATAAGGTATTTTCATTGATAGCCTAGAATTACCATATATTCTCAGGTATTTTCATCGATACACTACAAATTACGATATAGTATAAGGTATTTCCAATGATACACTGCATATTACGTTATATTATAAGGTATTTTGAATGATACACTGCATATTACGTTATATTATAAGGTATTTTCATTGATAGACTAGAATTACCATATATTCTAAGGTATTTTCACTGATACACTGCATATTACGTTATATTATAAGGTATTTTCATTGATAGACTAGAATTACCATATATTCTAAGGTATTTTCAATGATACACTGCATATTACGTTATATTATAAGGTATTTTCAATGATACACTGCATATTACGTTATATTATAAGGTATTTTCAATGATACACAGAATGTTACGTTATATTATAAGGTATTTTCAATGATAAACTACTATATATTATAAGGTATTTCCAATGATACTCTGCATATTACGTTATATTATAAGGTATTTTCAATGATACACTGCATATTACGTTATATTATAAGGTATTTTCAATGATACACTGCATATTACGTTATATTATAAGGTATTTTCAATGATACACAGAATGTTACGTTATATTATAAGGTATTTTCAATGATAAACTACTATATATTATAAGGTATTTCCAATGATACTCTGCATATTACGTTATATTATAAGGTATTTTCAATGATACACTGCATATTACGTTATATTATAAGGTATTTTCATTGATAGCCTAGAATTACCATATATTCTCAGGTATTTTCATCGATACACTACAAATTACGATATAGTATAAGGTATTTCCAATGATACACTGCATATTACATTATATTATAAGGTATTTTGAATGATACACTGCATATTACGTTATATTATAAGGTATTTTCATTGATAGACTAGAATTACCATATATTCTAAGGTATTTTCAATGATACACTGCATATTACGTTATATTATAAGGTATTTTCAATGATACACTGCATATTACGTTATATTATAAGGTATTTTCAATGATACACTGCATATTACGTTATATTATAAGGTATTTTCAATGATACACTGCATATTACGTTATATTATAAGGTATTTTCAATGATACACTGCATATTACGTTATATTATAAGGTATTTTCATTGATACACTACAAATTACCATATATTATAAGGTATTTTCAATGATACACTACAAATTACGATATAGTATAAGGTATTTCCAATGATACACTGCATATTACGTTATATTATAAGGTATTTCCAATGATACACTGCATATTACGTTATATTATAAGGTATTTTGAATGATACACTGCATATTACGTTATATTATAAGGTATTTTCATTGATACACTACAAATTACCATATATTATAAGGTATTTTCAATGATACACTAAAAATTACGATATATTATAAGGTATTTTCAATGATACACTGCATATTACGTTTTATTATAAGGTATTTTCGATGATACACTGCATATTACGTTATATTATTAGGTATTTTCAATGATACACTAAAAAATTACGATATATTATAAGGTATTTCCAATGATACACTGCATATTACGTTATATTATAAGGTATTTTCAATGATACACTGCATATTACGTCATATTATAAGGTATTTTCAATGATACACTGCATATTACGTTATATTATAAGGTATTTTCAATGATACACAGAATATTACGTTTTATAATAAGGTATTTTCAATGATAAACTACTATATATTATAAGGTATTTTCACTGATACACTGCATATTACGTTATATTATAAGGTATTTTCAATGATACACAGAATGTTACGTTATATTATAAGGTATTTTCAATGATAAACTACTATATATTATAAGGTATTTCCAATGATACTCTGCATATTACGTTATATTATAAGGAATTTTCAATGATACACTGCATATTACGTTATATTATAAGGTATTTTCATTGATAGCCTAGAATTACCATATATTCTCAGGTATTTTCATCGATACACTACAAATTACGATATAGTATAAGGTATTTCCAATGATACACTGCATATTACGTTATATTATAAGGTATTTTGAATGATACACTGCATATTACGTTATATTATAAGGTATTTTCATTGATAGACTAGAATTACCATATATTCTAAGGTATTTTCACTGATACACTGCATATTACGTTATATTATAAGGTATTTTCATTGATAGACTAGAATTACCATATATTCTAAGGTATTTTCAATGATACACTGCATATTACGTTATATTATAAGGTATTTTCAATGATACACTGCATATTACGTTATATTATAAGGTATTTTCAATGATACACAGAATATTACGTTTTATAATAAGGTATTTTCAATGATAAACTACTGTATATTATAAGGTATTTTCAATGATACACTACAAATTACGATATATTACAAGGTATTTTCAATGATACACTGCATATTACGTCATATTATAAGGTATTTTCAATGATACACTGCATATTACGTTTTATAATAAGGTATTTTCAATGATAAACTACTATATATTATAAGGTATTTTCAATGATACACTGCATATTACGATATATTATAAGGTATTTCCAATGGTACACTGCATATTACGTCATATTATAAGGTATTTTCAATGATACACTGCATATTACGTTATATTATAAGGTATTTTCAATGATACACAGAATATTACGTTTTATAATATGGTATTTTCAATGATAAACTACTATATATTATAAGGTATTTTCAATGATACACTACAAATTACGATATATTACAAGGTATTTTCAATGATACACTGCATATTACGTTATATTATAAGGTATTTTCAATGATAAACTGCATATTACGTTATATTATAAGGTATTTTCAATGATACACAGAATATTACGATATATTATAAGGTATTTTCAAAGATACACAGAATATTACGTTATATTATAAGGTATTTTCAATGATAAACTACTATATATTATAAGGTATTTTCAATGATACACTGCATATTACGTTATATTATAAGGTATTTTCAATGATACACTGCATATTACGTTATATTATAAGGTATTTTCATTGATACACTACAAATTACCATATATTATAAGGTATTTTCAATGATACACTGCATATTACGTTATATTATAAGGTATTTTCAATGATACACTGCATATTACGTTATATTATAAGGTATTTTCATTGATACACTACAAATTACCATATATTATAAGGTATTTTCAATGATACACTACAAATTACGATATAGTATAAGGTATTTCCAATGATACACTGCATATTACGTTATATTATAAGGTATTTCCAATGATACACTGCATATTACGTTATATTATAAGGTATTTTCAATGATACACTGCATATTACGTTATATTATAAGGTATTTTCATTGATACACTACAAATTACCATATATTATAAGGTATTTTCAATGATACACTAAAAAATTTCGATATATTATAAGGTATTTTCAATGATACACTGCATATTACGTTATATTATAAGGTATTTTCGATGATACACTGCATATTACGTTATATTATTAGGTATTTTCAATGATACACTAAAAAATTACGATATATTATAAGGTATTTCCAATGATACACTGCATATTACGTTATATTATAAGGTATTTTCAATGATACACTGCATATTACGTCATATTATAAGGTATTTTCAATGATACACTGCATATTACGTTATATTATAAGGTATTTTCAATGATACACAGAATATTACGTTTTATAATAAGGTATTTTCAATGATAAACTACTATATATTATAAGGTATTTTCAATGATACACTGCATATTAAGTTAGATTATAAGGTATTTTCAATGATACACAGAATGTTACGTTATATTATAAGGTATTTTCAATGATAAACTACTATATATTATAAGGTATTTCCAATGATACTCTGCATATTACGTTATATTATAAGGTATTTTCAATGATACACTGCATATTACGTTATATTATAAGGTATTTTCATTGATAGCCTAGAATTACCATATATTCTCAGGTATTTTCATCGATACACTACAAATTACGATATAGTATAAGGTATTTCCAATGATACACTGCATATTACGTTATATTATAAGGTATTTTGAATGATACACTGCATATTACGTTATATTATAAGGTATTTTCATTGATAGACTAGAATTACCATATATTCTAAGGTATTTTCACTGATACACTGCATATTACGTTATATTATAAGGTATTTTCATTGATAGACTAGAATTACCATATATTCTCAGGTATTTTCATCGATACACTACAAATTACGATATAGTATAAGGTATTTCCAATGATACACTGCATATTACGTTATATTATAAGGTATTTTGAATGATACACTGCATATTACGTTATATTATAAGGTATTTTCATTGATAGACTAGAATTACCATATATTCTAAGGTATTTTCACTGATACACTGCATATTACGTTATATTATAAGGTATTTTCATTGATAGACTAGAATTACCATATATTCTAAGGTATTTTCAATGATACACTGCATATTACGTTATATTATAAGGTATTTTCAATGATACACTGCATATTACGTTATATTATAAGGTATTTTCAATGATACACAGAATGTTACGTTATATTATAAGGTATTTTCAATGATAAACTACTATATATTATAAGGTATTTCCAATGATACTCTGCATATTACGTTATATTATAAGGTATTTTCAATGATACACTGCATATTACGTTATATTATAAGGTATTTTCAATGATACACTGCATATTACGTTATATTATAAGGTATTTTCAATGATACACAGAATGTTACGTTATATTATAAGGTATTTTCAATGATAAACTACTATATATTATAAGGTATTTCCAATGATACTCTGCATATTACGTTATATTATAAGGTATTTTCAATGATACACTGCATATTACGTTATATTATAAGGTATTTTCATTGATAGCCTAGAATTACCATATATTCTCAGGTATTTTCATCGATACACTACAAATTACGATATAGTATAAGGTATTTCCAATGATACACTGCATTTTACGTTATATTATAAGGTATTTTGAATGATACACTGCATATTACGTTATATTATAAGGTATTTTCATTGATAGACTAGAATTACCATATATTCTAAGGTATTTTCAATGATACACTGCATATTACGTTATATTATAAGGTATTTTCAATGATACACTGCATATTACGTTATATTATAAGGTATTTTCAATGATACACTGCATATTACGTTATATTATAAGGTATTTTCAATGATACACTGCATATTACGTTATATTATAAGGTATTTTCGATGATACACTGCATATTACGTTATATTATTAGGTATTTTCAATGATACACTAAAAAATTACGATATATTATAAGGTATTTCCAATGATACACTGCATATTACGTTATATTATAAGGTATTTTCAATGATACACTGCATATTACGTCATATTATAAGGTATTTTCAATGATACACTGCATATTACGTTATATTATAAGGTATTTTCAATGATACACAGAATATTACGTTTTATAATAAGGTATTTTCAATGATAAACTACTATATATTATAAGGTATTTTCACTGATACACTGCATATTACGTTATATTATAAGGTATTTTCAATGATACACAGAATGTTACGTTATATTATAAGGTATTTTCAATGATAAACTACTATATATTATAAGGTATTTCCAATGATACTCTGCATATTACGTTATATTATAAGGAATTTTCAATGATACACTGCATATTACGTTATATTATAAGGTATTTTCATTGATAGCCTAGAATTACCATATATTCTCAGGTATTTTCATCGATACACTACAAATTACGATATAGTATAAGGTATTTCCAATGATACACTGCATATTACGTTATATTATAAGGTATTTTGAATGATACACTGCATATTACGTTATATTATAAAGTATTTTCATTGATAGACTAGAATTACCATATATTCTAAGGTATTTTCACTGATACACTGCATATTACGTTATATTATAAGGTATTTTCATTGATAGACTAGAATTACCATATATTCTAAGGTATTTTCAATGATACACTGCATATTACGTTATATTATAAGGTATTTTCAATGATACACTGCATATTACGTTATATTATAAGGTATTTTCAATGATACACAGAATATTACGTTATATTATAAGGTATTTTCATTGATAGCCTAGAATTACCATATATTCTCAGGTATTTTCATCGATACACTACAAATTACGATATAGTATAAGGTATTTCCAATGATACACTGCATATTACGTTATATTATAAGGTATTTTGAATGATACACTGCATATTACGTTATATTATAAAGTATTTTCATTGATAGACTAGAATTACCATATATTCTAAGGTATTTTCACTGATACACTGCATATTACGTTATATTATAAGGTATTTTCATTGATAGACTAGAATTACCATATATTCTAAGGTATTTTCAATGATACACTGCATATTACGTTATATTATAAGGTATTTTCAATGATACACTGCATATTACGTTATATTATAAGGTATTTTCAATGATACACAGAATATTACGTTTTATAATAAGGTATTTTCAATGATAAACTACTGTATATTATAAGGTATTTTCAATGATACACTACAAATTACGATATATTACAAGGTATTTTCAATGATACACTGCATATTACGTCATATTATAAGGTATTTTCAATGATACACTGCATATTACGTTTTATAATAAGGTATTTTCAATGATAAACTACTATATATTATAAGGTATTTTCAATGATACACTGCATATTACGATATATTATAAGGTATTTCCAATGGTACACTGCATATTACGTCATATTATAAGGTATTTTCAATGATACACTGCATATTACGTTATATTATAAGGTATTTTCAATGATACACAGAATATTACGTTTTATAATATGGTATTTTCAATGATAAACTACTATATATTATAAGGTATTTTCAATGATACACTACAAATTACGATATATTATAAGGTATTTTCAATGATACACTGCATATTACGTTATATTATAAGGTATTTTCAATGATAAACTGCATATTACGTTATATTATAAGGTATTTTCAATGATACACAGAATATTACGATATATTATAAGGTATTTTCAAAGATACACAGAATATTACGTTATATTATAAGGTATTTTCAATGATAAACTACTATATATTATAAGGTATTTTCAATGATACACTGCATATTACGTTATATTATAAGGTATTTTCAATGATACACTGCATATTACGTTATATTATAAGGTATTTTCATTGATACACTACAAATTACCATATATTATAAGGTATTTTCAATGATACACTGCATATTACGTTATATTATAAGGTATTTTCAATGATACACTGCATATTACGTTATATTATAAGGTATTTTCATTGATACACTACAAATTACCATATATTATAAGGTATTTTCAATGATACACTACAAATTACGATATAGTATAAGGTATTTCCAATGATACACTGCATATTACGTTATATTATAAGGTATTTCCAATGATACACTGCATATTACGTTATATTATAAGGTATTTTGAATGATAGACTGCATATTACGTTATATTATAAGGTATTTTCATTGATACACTACAAATTACCATATATTATAAGGTATTTTCAATGATACACTAAAAAATTTCGATATATTATAAGGTATTTTCAATGATACACTGCATATTACGTTTTATTATAAGGTATTTTCGATGATACACTGCATATTACGTTATATTATTAGGTATTTTCAATGATACACTAAAAAATTACGATATATTATAAGGTATTTCCAATGATACACTGCATATTACGTTATATTATAAGGTATTTTCAATGATACACTGCATATTACGTCATATTATAAGGTATTTTCAATGATACACTGCATATTACGTTATATTATAAGGTATTTTCAATGATACACAGAATATTACGTTTTATAATAAGGTATTTTCAATGATAAACTACTATATATTATAAGGTATTTTCAATGATACACTGCATATTAAGTTATATTATAAGGTATTTTCAATGATACACAGAATGTTACGTTATATTATAAGGTATTTTCAATGATAAACTACTATATATTATAAGGTATTTCCAATGATACTCTGCATATTACGTTATATTATAAGGTATTTTCAATGATACACTGCATATTACGTTATATTATAAGGTATTTTCATTGATAGCCTAGAATTACCATATATTCTCAGGTATTTTCATCGATACACTACAAATTACGATATAGTATAAGGTATTTCCAATGATACACTGCATATTACGTTATATTATAAGGTATTTTGAATGATACACTGCATATTACGTTATATTATAAGGTATTTTCATTGATAGACTAGAATTACCATATATTCTAAGGTATTTTCACTGATACACTGCATATTACGTTATATTATAAGGTATTTTCATTGATAGACTAGAATTACCATATATTCTAAGGTATTTTCAATGATACACTGCATATTACGTTATATTATAAGGTATTTTCAATGATACACTGCATATTACGTTATATTATAAGGTATTTTCAATGATACACTGCATATTACGTTATATTATAAGGTATTTTCAATGATACACTGCATATTACGTTATATTATAAGGTATTTTCAATGATACACTGCAAATTACGTTATATTATAAGGTATTTTCATTGATACACTACAAATTACCATATATTATAAGGTATTTTCAATGATACACTACAAATTACGATATAGTATAAGGTATTTCCAATGATACACTGCATATTACGTTATATTATAAGGTATTTCCAATGATACACTGCATATTACGTTATATTATAAGGTATTTTGAATGATACACTGCATATTACGTTATATTATAAGGTATTTTCATTGATACACTACAAATTACCATATATTATAAGGTATTTTCAATGATACACTAAAAAATTTCGATATATTATAAGGTATTTTCAATGATACACTGCATATTACGTTTTATTATAAGGTATTTTCGATGATACACTGCATATATTATTATATTATTAGGTATTTTCAATGATACACTAAAAAATTACGATATATTATAAGGTATTTCCAATGATACACTGCATATTACGTTATATTATAAGGTATTTTCAATGATACACTGCATATTACGTCATATTATAAGGTATTTTCAATGATACACTGCATATTACGTTATATTATAAGGTATTTTCAATGATACACAGAATATTACGTTTTATAATAAGGTATTTTCAATGATAAACTACTATATATTATAAGGTATTTTCACTGATACACTGCATATTACGTTATATTATAAGGTATTTTCAATGATACACAGAATGTTACGTTATATTATAAGGTATTTTCAATGATAAACTACTATATATTATAAGATATTTCCAATGATACTCTGCATATTACGTTATATTATAAGGTATTTTCAATGATACACTAAAAAATTACGATATATTATAAGGTATTTCCAATGATACTCTGCATATTACGTTATATTATAAGGAATTTTCAATGATACACTGCATATTACGTTATAGTATAAGGTATTTCCAATGATACACTGCATATTACGTTATATTATAAGGTATTTCCAATGATACACTGCATATTACGTTATATTATAAGGTATTTTCAATGATACACTGCATATTACGTTTTATTATAAGGTATTTTCATTGATACACTACAAATTACCATATATTATAAGGTATTTTCAATGATACACTGCATATTACGTTATATTATAAGGTATTTTCAATGATACACAGAATATTACGATATATTATAAGGTATTTTCAAAGATACACAGAATATTACGTTATATTATAAGGTATTTTCAATGATAAACTACTATATATTATAAGGTATTTTCAATGATACACTGCATATTACGTTATATTATAAGGTATTTTCAATGATACACTGCATATTACGTTATATTATAAGGTATTTTCATTGATACTCTACAAATTACCATATATTATAAGGTATTTTCAATGATACACTACAAATTACGATATAGTATAAGGTATTTCCAATGATACACTGCATATTACGTTATATTATAAGGTATTTTGAATGATACACTGCATATTACGTTAAATTATAATGTATTTTCAATGATACACTGCATATTACGTTTTATTATAAGGTATTTTCAATGATACACTGCATATTACGTTATATTATAAGGTATTTTCAATGATACACTGCATATTACGTTATATTATAAGGTATTTTCAATGATACACTGCATATTACGTTATATTATAAGGTATTTTCAATGATACACTGCATATTACGTTTTATTATAAGGTATTTTCATTGATACACTACAAATTACCATATATTATAAGGTATTTTCAATGATACACTGCATATTACGTTATATTATAAGGTATTTTCAATGATACACAGAATATTACGATATATTATAAGGTATTTTCAAAGATACACAGAATATTACGTTATATTATAAGGTATTTTCAATGATAAACTACTATATATTATAAGGTATTTTCAATGATACACTGCATATTACGTTATATTATAAGGTATTTTCAATGATACACTGCATATTACGTTATATTATAAGGTATTTTCATTGATACACTACAAATTACCATATATTATAAGGTATTTTCAATGATACACTACAAATTACGATATAGTATAAGGTATTTCCAATGATACACTGCATATTACGTTATATTATAAGGTATTTTGAATGATACACTGCATATTACGTTATATTATAAGGTATTTTCATTGATAGACTAGAATTACCATATATTCTAAGGTATTTTCAATGATACACTGCATATTACGTTAAATTATAAGGTATTTTCAATGATACACTGCATATTACGTTTTATCATAAGGTATTTTCGATGATACACTGCATATTACGTTATATTATAAGGTATTTTCAATGATACACTGCATATTACGTTATATTATAAGGTATTTTCAATGATACACTGCATATTACGTTATATTATAAGGTATTTCCAATGATACACTGCATATTACGTTATATTATAAGGTATTTTGAATGATACACTGCATATTACGTTATATTATAAGGTATTTTCATTGATACACTACAAATTACCATATATTATAAGGTATTTTCAATGATACACTAAAAAATTTCGATATATTATAAGGTATTTTCAATGATACACTGCATATTACGTTTTATTATAAGGTATTTTCGATGATACACTGCATATTACGTTATATTATTAGGTATTTTCAAAGATACACTAAAAAATTACGATATATTATAAGGTATTTCCAATGATACACTGCATATTACGTTATATTATAAGGTATTTTCAATGATACACTGCATATTACGTCATATTATAAGGTATTTTCAATGATACACTGCATATTACGTTATATTATAAGGTATTTTCAATGATACACAGAATATTACGTTTTATAATAAGGTATTTTCAATGATAAACTACTATATATTATAAGGTATTTTCACTGATACACTGCATATTACGTTATATTATAAGGTATTTTCAATGATACACAGAATGTTACGTTATATTATAAGGTATTTTCAATGATAAACTACTATATATTATAAGGTATTTCCAATGATACTCTGCATATTACGTTATATTATAAGGAATTTTCAATGATACACTGCATATTACGTTATATTATAAGGTATTTTCATTGATAGCCTAGAATTACCATATATTCTCAGGTATTTTCATCGATACACTACAAATTACGATATAGTATAAGGTATTTCCAATGATACACTGCATATTACGTTATATTATAAGGTATTTTGAATGATACACTGCATATTACGTTATATTATAAGGTATTTTCATTGATAGACTAGAATTACCATATATTCTAAGGTATTTTCACTGATACACTGCATATTACGTTATATTATAAGGTATTTTCATTGATAGACTAGAATTACCATATATTCTAAGGTATTTTCAATGATACACTGCATATTACGTTATATTATAAGGTATTTTCAATGATACACTGCATATTACGTTATATTATAAGGTATTTTCAATGATACACTGCATATTACGTCATATTATAAGGTATTTTCAATGATACACTGCATATTACGTTATATTATAAGGTATTTTCAATGATACACAGAATATTACGTTTTATAATAAGGTATTTTCAATGATAAACTACTATATATTATAAGGTATTTTCAATGATACACTACAAATTACGATATATTACAAGGTATTTTCAATGATACACTGCATATTACGTTATATTATAAGGTATTTTCAATGATAAACTGCATATTACGTTATATTATAAGGTATTTTCAATGATACACAGAATATTACGATATATTATAAGGTATTTTCAAAGATACACAGAATATTACGTTATATTATAAGGTATTTTCAATGATAAACTACTATATATTATAAGGTATTTTCAATGATACACTGCATATTACGTTATATTATAAGGTATTTTCAATGATACACTGCATATTACGTTATATTATAAGGTATTTTCATTGATACACTACAAATTACCATATATTATAAGGTATTTTCAATGATACACTGCATATTACGTTATATTATAAGGTATTTTCAATGATACACTGCATATTACGTTATATTATAAGGTATTTTCATTGATACACTACAAATTACCATATATTATAAGGTATTTTCAATGATACACTACAAATTACGATATAGTATAAGGTATTTCCAATGATACACTGCATATTACGTTATATTATAAGGTATTTCCAATGATACACTGCATATAACGTTATATTATAAGGTATTTTGAATGATACACTGCATATTACGTTATATTATAAGGTATTTTCATTGATACACTACAAATTACCATATATTATAAGGTATTTTCAATGATACACTAAAAAATTTCGATATATTATAAGGTATTTTCAATGATACACTGCATATTACGTTTTATTATAAGGTATTTTCAATGATACACTGCATATTACGTTATATTATAAGGTATTTTCAATGATACACTAAAAAATTACGATATATTATAAGGTATTTCCAATGATACACTGCATATTACGTTATATTATAAGGTATTTTCAATGATACACTGCATATTACGTCATATTATAAGGTATTTTCAATGATACACTGCATATTACGTTATATTATAAGGTATTTTCAATGATACACAGAATATTACGTTTTATAATAAGGTATTTTCAATGATAAACTACTATATATTATAAGGTATTTTCAATGATACACTGCATATTACGTTATATTATAAGGTATTTTCAATGATACACAGAATGTTACGTTATATTATAAGGTATTTTCATTGATAGCCTAGAATTACCATATATTCTCAGGTATTTTCATCGATACACTACAAATTACGATATAGTATAAGGTATTTCCAATGATACACTGCATATTACGTTATATTATAAGGTATTTTGAATGATACACTGCATATTACGTTATATTATAAGGTATTTTCATTGATAGACTAGAATTACCATATATTCTAAGGTATTTTCACTGATACACTGCATATTACGTTATATTATAAGGTATTTTCATTGATAGACTAGAATTACCATATATTCTAAGGTATTTTCAATGATACACTGCATATTACGTTATATTATAAGGTATTTTCAATGATACACTGCATATTACGTTATATTATAAGGTATTTTCAATGATACACTGCATATTACGTTATATTATAAGGTATTTTCAATGATACACTGCATATTACGTTATATTATAAGGTATTTTCAATGATACACTGCATATTACGTTATATTATAAGGTATTTTCATTGATACACTACAAATTACCATATATTATAAGGTATTTTCAATGATACACTACAAATTACGATATAGTATAAGGTATTTCCAATGATACACTGCATATTACGTTATATTATAAGGTATTTCCAATGATACACTGCATATTACGTTATATTATAAGGTATTTTGAATGATACACTGCATATTACGTTATATTATAAGGTATTTTCATTGATACACTACAAATTACCATATATTATAAGGTATTTTCAATGATACACTAAAAAATTTCGATATATTATAAGGTATTTTCAATGATACACTGCATATTACGTTTTATTATAAGGTATTTTCGATGATACACTGCATATTACGTTATATTATTAGGTATTTTCAATGATACACTAAAAAATTACGATATATTATAAGGTATTTCCAATGATACACTGCATATTACGTTATATTATAAGGTATTTTCAATGATACACTGCATATTACGTCATATTATAAGGTATTTTCAATGATACACTGCATATTACGTTATATTATAAGGTATTTTCAATGATACACAGAATATTACGTTTTATAATAAGGTATTTTCAATGATAAACTACTATATATTATAAGGTATTTTCACTGATACACTGCATATTACGTTATATTATAAGGTATTTTCAATGATACACAGAATGTTACGTTATATTATAAGGTATTTTCAATGATAAACTACTATATATTATAAGGTATTTCCAATGATACTCTGCATATTACGTTATATTATAAGGAATTTTCAATGATACACTGCATATTACGTTATATTATAAGGTATTTTCATTGATAGCCTAGAATTACCATATATTCTCAGGTATTTTCATCGATACACTACAAATTACGATATAGTATAAGGTATTTCCAATGATACACTGCATATTACGTTATATTATAAGGTATTTTGAATGATACACTGCATATTACGTTATATTATAAGGTATTTTCATTGATAGACTAGAATTACCATATATTCTAAGGTATTTTCACTGATACACTGCATATTACGTTATATTATAAGGTATTTTCATTGATAGACTAGAATTACCATATATTCTAAGGTATTTTCAATGATACACTGCATATTACGTTATATTATAAGGTATTTTCAATGATACACTGCATATTACGTTATATTATAAGGTATTTTCAATGATACACTGCATATTACGTTATATTATAAGGTATTTTCAATGATACACAGAATGTTACGTTATATTATAAGGTATTTTCAATGATAAACTACTATATATTATAAGGTATTTCCAATGATACTCTGCATATTACGTTATATTATAAGGTATTTTCAATGATACACTGCATATTACGTTATATTATAAGGTATTTTCATTGATAGCCTAGAATTACCATATATTCTCAGGTATTTTCATCGATACACTACAAATTACGATATAGTATAAGGTATTTCCAATGATACACTGCATATTACGTTATATTATAAGGTATTTTCAATGATACACTGCATATTACGTTATATTATAAGGTATTTTCATTGATAGACTAGAATTACCATATATTCTAAGGTATTTTCACTGATACACTGCATATTACGTTATATTATAAGGTATTTTCATTGATAGACTAGAATTACCATATATTCTAAGGCATTTTCAATGATACACTGCATATTACGTTATATTATAAGGTATTTTCAATGATACACTGCATATTACGTTATATTATAAGGTATTTTCAATGATACACTGCATATTACGTTATATTATAAGGTATTTTCAATGATACACTGCATATTACGTTATATTATAAGGTATTTTCAATGATACACTGCATATTACGTTATATTATAAGGTATTTTCATTGATACACTACAAATTACCATATATTATAAGGTATTTTCAATGATACACTACAAATTACGATATAGTATAAGGTATTTCCAATGATACACTGCATATTACGTTATATTATAAGGTATTTCCAATGATACACTGCATATTACGTTATATTATAAGGTATTTTGAATGATACACTGCATATTACGTTATATTATAAGGTATTTTCATTGATACACTACAAATTACCATATATTATAAGGTATTTTCAATGATACACTAAAAAATTTCGATATATTATAAGGTATTTTCAATGATACACTGCATATTACGTTTTATTATAAGGTATTTTCGATGATACACTGTATATTACGTTATATTATTAGGTATTTTCAATGATACACTAAAAAATTACGATATATTATAAGGTATTTCCAATGATACACTGCATATTACGTTATATTATAAGGTATTTTCAATGATACACTGCATATTACGTCATATTATAAGGTATTTTCAATGATACACTGCATATTACGTTATATTATAAGGTATTTTCAATGATACACAGAATATTACGTTTTATAATAAGGTATTTTCAATGATAAACTACTATATATTATAAGGTATTTTCACTGATACACTGCATATTACGTTATATTATAAGGTATTTTCAATGATACACAGAATGTTACGTTATATTATAAGGTATTTTCAATGATAAACTACTATATATTATAAGGTATTTCCAATGATACTCTGCATATTACGTTATATTATAAGGTATTTTCAATGATACACTGCATATTACGTTATATTATAAGGTATTTTCATTGATAGCCTAGAATTACCATATATTCTCAGGTATTTTCATCGATACACTACAAATTACGATATAGTATAAGGTATTTCCAATGATACACTGCATATTACGTTATATTATAAGGTATTTTGAATGATACACTGCATATTACGTTATATTATAAGGTATTTTCATTGATAGACTAGAATTACCATATATTCTAAGGTATTTTCACTGATACACTGCATATTACGTTATATTATAAGGTATTTTCATTGATAGACTAGAATTACCATATATTCTAAGGTATTTTCAATGATACACTGCATATTACGTTATATTATAAGGTATTTTCAATGATACACTGCATATTACGTTATATTATAAGGTATTTTCAATGATACACTGCATATTACGTTATATTATAAGGTATTTTCAATGATACACTGCATATTACGTTATATTATAAGGTATTTTCAATGATACACTGCATATTACGTTATATTATAAGGTATTTTCATTGATACACTACAAATTACCATATATTATAAGGTATTTTCAATGATACACTAAAAAATTTCGATATATTATAAGGTATTTTCAATGATACACTGCATATTACGTTTTATTATAAGGTATTTTCGATGATACACTGTATATTACGTTATATTATTAGGTATTTTCAATGATACACTAAAAAATTACGATATATTATAAGGTATTTCCAATGATACACTGCATATTACGTTATATTATAAGGTATTTTCAATGATACACTGCATATTACGTCATATTATAAGGTATTTTCAATGATACACTGCATATTACGTTATATTATAAGGTATTTTCAATGATACACAGAATATTACGTTTTATAATAAGGTATTTTCAATGATAAACTACTATATATTATAAGGTATTTTCACTGATACACTGCATATTACGTTATATTATAAGGTATTTTCAATGATACACAGAATGTTACGTTATATTATAAGGTATTTTCAATGATAAACTACTATATATTATAAGGTATTTCCAATGATACTCTGCATATTACGTTATATTATAAGGTATTTTCAATGATACACTGCATATTACGTTATATTATAAGGTATTTTCAATGATACACTGCATATTACGTTATATTATAAGGTATTTTCAATGATACACAGAATGTTACGTTATATTATAAGGTATTTTCAATGATAAACTACTATATATTATAAGGTATTTCCAATGATACTCTGCATATTACGTTATATTATAAGGAATTTTCAATGATACACTGCATATTACGTTATATTATAAGGTATTTTCATTGATAGCCTAGAATTACCATATATTCTCAGGTATTTTCATCGATACACTACAAATTACGATATAGTATAAGGTATTTCCAATGATACACTGCATATTACGTTATATTATAAGGTATTTTGAATGATACACTGCATATTACGTTATATTATAAGGTATTTTCATTGATAGACTAGAATTACCATATATTCTAAGGTATTTTCACTGATACACTGCATATTACGTTATATTATAAGGTATTTTCATTGATAGACTAGAATTACCATATATTCTAAGGCATTTTCAATGATACACTGCATATTACGTTATATTATAAGGTATTTTCAATGATACACTGCATATTACGTTATATTATAAGGTATTTTCAATGATACACTGCATATTACGTTATATTATAAGGTATTTTCAATGATACACTGCATATTACGTTATATTATAAGGTATTTTCAATGATACACTGCATATTACGTTATATTATAAGGTATTTTCATTGATACACTACAAATTACCATATATTATAAGGTATTTTCAATGATACACTACAAATTACGATATAGTATAAGGTATTTCCAATGATACACTGCATATTACGTTATATTATAAGGTATTTCCAATGATACACTGCATATTACGTTATATTATAAGGTATTTTGAATGATACACTGCATATTACGTTATATTATAAGGTATTTTCATTGATACACTACAAATTACCATATATTATAAGGTATTTTCAATGATACACTAAAAAATTTCGATATATTATAAGGTATTTTCAATGATACACTGCATATTACGTTTTATTATAAGGTATTTTCGATGATACACTGTATATTACGTTATATTATTAGGTATTTTCAATGATACACTAAAAAATTACGATATATTATAAGGTATTTCCAATGATACACTGCATATTACGTTATATTA
The DNA here is from genome assembly GCA_916610255.1 of Lasioglossum lativentre. Lineage (NCBI taxonomy): Eukaryota > Metazoa > Arthropoda > Insecta > Hymenoptera > Halictidae > Lasioglossum > Lasioglossum lativentre. Next base: position 265,682 of record CAKAJI010000154.1, on the reverse strand, counting down.
TAAGGTATTTTCAATGATACACTGCATATTACGTCATATTATAAGGTATTTTCAATGATACACTGCATATTACGTTATATTATAAGGTATTTTCAATGATACACAGAATATTCCGTTTTATAATAAGGTATTTTCAATGATAAACTACTATATATTATAAGGTATTTTCACTGATACACTGCATATTACGTTATATTATAAGGTATTTTCAATGATACACAGAATGTTACGTTATATTATAAGGTATTTTCAATGATAAACTACTATATATTATAAGGTATTTCCAATGATACTCTGCATATTACGTTATATTATAAGGTATTTTCAATGATACACTGCATATTACGTTATATTATAAGGTATTTTCAATGATACACTGCATATTACGTTATATTATAAGGTATTTTCAATGATACACAGAATATTACGTTATATTATAAGGTATTTTCAATGATAAACTACTATATATTATAAGGTATTTCCAATGATACTCTGCATATTACGTTATATTATAAGGTATTTTCAATGATACACTGCATATTACGTTATATTATAAGGTATTTTCATTGATAGCCTAGAATTACCATATATTCTCAGGTATTTTCATCGATACACTACAAATTACGATATAGTATAAGGTATTTCCAATGATACACTGCATATTACGTTATATTATAAGGTATTTTGAATGATACACTGCATATTACGTTATATTATAAGGTATTTTCATTGATAGACTAGAATTACCATATATTCTAAGGTATTTTCACTGATACACTGCATATTACGTTATATTATAAGGTATTTTCATTGATAGACTAGAATTACCATATATTCTAAGGTATTTTCAATGATACACTGCATATTACGTTATATTATAAGGTATTTTCAATGATACACTGCATATTACGTTATATTATAAGGTATTTTCAATGATACACTGCATATTACGTTATATTATAAGGTATTTTCAATGATACACTGCATATTACGTTATATTATAAGGTATTTTCAATGATACACTGCATATTACGTTATATTATAAGGTATTTTCATTGATACACTACAAATTACCATATATTATAAGGTATTTTCAATGATACACTACAAATTACGATATAGTATAAGGTATTTCCAATGATACACTGCATATTACGTTATATTATAAGGTATTTCCAATGATACACTGCATATTACGTTATATTATAAGGTATTTTGAATGATACACTGCATATTACGTTATATTATAAGGTATTTTCATTGATACACTACAAATTACCATATATTATAAGGTATTTTCAATGATACACTAAAAAATTTCGATATATTATAAGGTATTTTCAATGATACACTGCATATTACGTTTTATTATAAGGTATTTTCAATGATACACTGTATATTACGTTATATTATTAGGTATTTTCAATGATACACTAAAAAATTACGATATATTATAAGGTATTTCCAATGATACACTGCATATTACGTTATATTATAAGGTATTTTCAATGATACACTGCATATTACGTCATATTATAAGGTATTTTCAATGATACACTGCATATTACGTTATATTATAAGGTATTTTCAATGATACACAGAATATTACGTTTTATAATAAGGTATTTTCAATGATAAACTACTATATATTATAAGGTATTTTCACTGATACACTGCATATTACGTTATATTATAAGGTATTTTCAATGATACACAGAATGTTACGTTATATTATAAGGTATTTTCAATGATAAACTACTATATATTATAAGGTATTTCCAATGATACTCTGCATATTACGTTATATTATAAGGTATTTTCAATGATACACTGCATATTACGTTATATTATAAGGTATTTTCAATGATACACTGCATATTACGTTATATTATAAGGTATTTTCAATGATACACAGAATGTTACGTTATATTATAAGGTATTTTCAATGATAAACTACTATATATTATAAGGTACTTCCAATGATACTCTGCATATTACGTTATATTATAAGGTATTTTCAATGATACACTGCATATTACGTTATATTATAAGGTATTTTCATTGATAGCCTAGAATTACCATATATTCTCAGGTATTTTCATCGATACACTACAAATTACGATATAGTATAAGGTATTTCCAATGATACACTGCATATTACGTTATATTATAAGGTATTTTGAATGATACACTGCATATTACGTTATATTATAAGGTATTTTCATTGATAGACTAGAATTACCATATATTCTAAGGTATTTTCACTGATACACTGCATATTACGTTATATTATAAGGTATTTTCATTGATAGACTAGAATTACCATATATTCTAAGGTATTTTCAATGATACACTGCATATTACGTTATATTATAAGGTATTTTCAATGATACACTGCATATTACGTTATATTATAAGGTATTTTCAATGATACACTGCATATTACGTTATATTATAAGGTATTTTCAATGATACACTGCATATTACGTTATATTATAAGGTATTTTCAATGATACACTGCATATTACGTTATATTATAAGGTATTTTCATTGATACACTACAAATTACCATATATTATAAGGTATTTTCAATGATACACTACAAATTACGATATAGTATAAGGTATTTCCAATGATACACTGCATATTACGTTATATTATAAGGTATTTCCAATGATACACTGCATATTACGTTATATTATAAGGTATTTTGAATGATACACTGCATATTACGTTATATTATAAGGTATTTTCATTGATACACTACAAATTACCATATATTATAAGGTATTTTCAATGATACACTAAAAAATTTCGATATATTATAAGGTATTTTCAATGATACACTGCATATTACGTTTTATTATAAGGTATTTTCGATGATACACTGTATATTACGTTATATTATTAGGTATTTTCAATGATACACTAAAAAATTACGATATATTATAAGGCATTTCCAATGATACACTGCATATTACGTTATATTATAAGGTATTTTCAATGATACACTGCATATTACGTCATATTATAAGGTATTTTCAATGATACACTGCATATTACGTTATATTATAAGGTATTTTCAATGATACACAGAATATTACGTTTTATAATAAGGTATTTTCAATGATAAACTTCTATATATTATAAGGTATTTTCACTGATACACTGCATATTACGTTATATTATAAGGTATTTTCAATGATACACAGAATGTTACGTTATATTATAAGGTATTTTCAATGATAAACTACTATATATTATAAGGTATTTCCAATGATACTCTGCATATTACGTTATATTATAAGGTATTTTCAATGATACACTGCATATTACGTTATATTATAAGGTATTTTCAATGATACACTGCATATTACGTTATATTATAAGGTGTTTTCAATGATACACAGAATGTTACGTTATATTATAAGGTATTTTCAATGATAAACTACTATATATTATAAGGTATTTCCAATGATACTCTGCATATTACGTTATATTATAAGGTATTTTCAATGATACACTGCATATTACGTTATATTATAAGGTATTTTCATTGATAGCCTAGAATTACCATATATTCTCAGGTATTTTCATCGATACACTACAAATTACGATATAGTATAAGGTATTTCCAATGATACACTGCATATTACGTTATATTATAAGGTATTTTGAATGATACACTGCATATTACGTTATATTATAAGGTATTTTCATTGATAGACTAGAATTACCATATATTCTAAGGTATTTTCACTGATACACTGCATATTACGTTATATTATAAGGTATTTTCAATGATACACTGCATATTACGTTATATTATAAGGTATTTTCAATGATACACTGCATATTACGTTATATTATAAGGTATTTTCATTGATACACTACAAATTACCATATATTATAAGGTATTTTCAATGATACACTACAAATTACGATATAGTATAAGGTATTTCCAATGATACACTGCATATTACGTTATATTATACGGTATTTCCAATGATACACTGCATATTACGTTATATTATAAGGTATTTTGAATGATACACTGCATATTACGTTATATTATAAGGTATTTTCATTGATACACTACAAATTACCATATATTATAAGGTATTTTCAATGATACACTAAAAAATTTCGATATATTATAAGGTATTTTCAATGATACACTGCATATTACGTTTTATTATAAGGTATTTTCGATGATACACTGCATATATTATTATATTATTAGGTATTTTCAATGATACACTAAAAAATTACGATATATTATAAGGTATTTCCAATGATACACTGCATATTACGTTATATTATAAGGTATTTTCAATGATACACTGCATATTACGTTATATTATAAGGTATTTTCAATGATACACTGCATATTACGTTATATTATAAGGTATTTTCAATGATACACAGAATATTACGTTTTATAATAAGGTATTTTCAATGATAAACTACTATATATTATAAGGTATTTTCACTGATACACTGCATATTACGTTATATTATAAGGTATTTTCAATGATACACAGAATATTACGTTATATTATAAGGTATTTTCAATGATAAACTACTATATATTATAAGATATTTCCAATGATACTCTGCATATTACGTTATATTATAAGGTATTTTCAATGATACACTAAAAAATTACGATATATTATAAGGTATTTCCAATGATACTCTGCATATTACGTTATATTATAAGGTATTTTCAATGATACACTGCATATTACGTTATATTATAAGGTATTTTCATTGATACACTGCATATTACGTTATATTATAAGGTATTTTCAATGATACACAGAATATTACGTTTTATAATAAGGTATTTTCAATGATAAACTACTATATATTATAAGGTATTTTCAATGATACACTACAAATTACGATATATTACAAGGTATTTCCAATGATACACTGCATATTACGTTATATTATAAGGTATTTTGAATGATACACTGCATATTACGTTATATTATAAGGTATTTTCATTGATAGACTAGAATTACCATATATTCTAAGGTATTTTCACTGATACACTGCATATTACGTTATATTATAAGGTATTTTCATTGATAGACTAGAATTACCATATATTCTAAGGTATTTTCAATGATACACTGCGTATTACGTTATATTATAAGGTATTTTCAATGATACACTGCATATTACGTTATATTATAAGGTATTTTCAATGATACACTGCATATTACGTTATATTATAAGGTATTTTCAATGATACACTGCATATTACGTTATATTATAAGGTATTTTCAATGATACACTGCATATTACGTTATATTATAAGGTATTTTCATTGATACACTACAAATTACCATATATTATAAGGTATTTTCAATGATACACTACAAATTACGATATAGTATAAGGTATTTCCAATGATACACTGCATATTACGTTATATTATAAGGTATTTTGAATGATACATTGCATATTACGTTAAATTATAAGGTATTTTCAATGATACACTGCATATTACGTTTTATTATAAGGTATTTTCGATGATACACTGCATATTACGTTATATTATTAGGTATTTTCAATGATACACTAAAAAATTACGATATATTATAAGGTATTTCCAATGATACACTGCATATTACGTTATATTATAAGGTATTTTCAATGATACACTAAAAAATTACGATATATTATAAGGTATTTCCAATGATACTCTGCATATTACGTTATATTATAAGGAATTTTCAATGATACACTGCATATTACGTTATATTATAAGGTATTTTCATTGATACACTGCATATTACGTTATATTATAAGGTATTTTCAATGATACACAGAATATTACGTTTTATAATAAGGTATTTTCAATGATAAACTACTATATATTATAAGGTATTTTCAATGATACACTACACATTACGATATATTACAAGGTATTTCCAATGATACACTGCATATTACGTTATATTATAAGGTATTTTGAATGATACACTGCATATTACGTTTTATTATAAGGTATTTTCGATGATACACTGCATATTACGTTATATTATTAGGTATTTTCAATGATACACTAAAAAATTACGATATATTATAAGATATTTCCAATGATACTCTGCATATTACGTTATATTATAAGGTATTTTCAATGATACACTAAAAAATTACGATATATTATAAGGTATTTCCAATGATACTCTGCATATTACGTTATATTATAAGGTATTTTCAATGATACACTGCATATTACGTTATATTATAAGGTATTTTCAATGATACACTGCATATTACGTTATATTATAAGGTATTTTCAATGATACACTGCATATTACGTTATATTATAAGGTATTTTCATTGATACACTACAAATTACCATATATTATAAGGTATTTTCAATGATACACTACAAATTACGATATAGTATAAGGTATTTTCAATGATACACTACAAATTACGATATATTACAAGGTATTTTCAATGATAAACTACTATATATTATAAGGTATTTTCAATGATACACTACAAATTACGATATATTACAAGGTATTTTCAATGATACACTGCATATTACGTCATATTATAAGGTATTTTCAATGATACACAACAAATTACGTTATATCATAAGGTATTTTCAATGATACACAACAAATTACGTTATATCATAAGGTATTTTCAATGATAAACTACTATATATTATAAGGTATTTTCAATGATACACTGCATATTACGTTATATTATAAGGTATTTTCAATGATACACTGCATATTACGTTATATTATAAGGTATTTTCATTGATACACTACAAATTACCATATATTATAAGGTATTTTCAATGATACACAGAATATTACGTTATATTATAAGGTATTTTCATTGATACACTACAAATTACCATATATTATAAGGTATCTTCAATGATACACTGCATATTACGTTATATTATAAGGTATTTTCAATGATACACTGCATATTACGTTTTATTATAAGGTATTTTCGATGATACACTGCATATTACGTTATATTATTAGGTATTTTCAATGATACACTAAAAAATTACGATATATTATAAGATATTTCCAATGATACTCTGCATATTACGTTATATTATAAGGTATTTTCAATGATACACTAAAAAATTACGATATATTATAAGGTATTTCCAATGATACTCTGCATATTACGTTATATTATAAGGTATTTTCAATGATACACTGCATATTACGTCATATTATAAGGTATTTTCAATGATACACTGCATATTACGTTATATTATAAGGTATTTTCAATGATACACAGAATATTACGTTTTATAATAAGGTATTTTCAATGATAAACTACTATATATTATAAGGTATTTTCAATGATACACTGCATATTACGTTATATTATAAGGTATTTTCAATGATACACAGAATGTTACGTTATATTATAAGGTATTTTGAATGATACACTGCATATTACGTTATATTATAAGGTATTTTCATTGATAGACTAGAATTACCATATATTCTAAGGTATTTTCAATGATACACTGCATATTACGTTATATTATAAGGTATTTTCAATGATAAACTACTATATATTATAAGGTATTTTCAATGATACACTACAAATTACGATATATTACAAGGTATTTCCAATGATACACTGCATATTACGTTATATTATAAGGTATTTTCAAAGATACACTGCATATTACCTTATATTATAAGGTATTTTCATTGATAGACTAGAATTACCATATATTCTAAGGTATTTTCACTGATACACTGCATATTACGTTATATTATAAGGTATTTTCATTGATAGACTAGAATTACCATATATTCTAAGGTATTTTCAATGATACACTGCGTATTACGTTATATTATAAGGTATTTTCAATGATACACTGCATATTACGTTATATTATAAGGTATTTTCAATGATACACTGCATATTACGTTATATTATAAGGTATTTTCAATGATACACTGCATATTACGTTATATTATAAGGTATTTTCAATGATACACTGCATATTACGTTATATTATAAGGTATTTTCATTGATACACTACAAATTACCATATATTATAAGGTATTTTCAATGATACACTACAAATTACGATATAGTATAAGGTATTTCCAATGATACACTGCATATTACGTTATATTATAAGGTATTTTGAATGATACATTGCATATTACGTTAAATTATAAGGTATTTTCAATGATACACTGCATATTACGTTTTATTATAAGGTATTTTCGATGATACACTGCATATTACGTTATATTATTAGGTATTTTCAATGATACACTAAAAAATTACGATATATTATAAGATATTTCCAATGATACTCTGCATATTACGTTATATTATAAGGTATTTTCAATGATACACTAAAAAATTACGATATATTATAAGGTATTTCCAATGATACTCTGCATATTACGTTATATTATAAGGAATTTTCAATGATACACTGCATATTACGTTATATTATAAGGTATTTTCATTGATACACTGCATATTACGTTATATTATAAGGTATTTTCAATGATACACAGAATATTACGTTTTATAATAAGGTATTTTCAATGATAAACTACTATATATTATAAGGTATTTTCAATGATACACTACACATTACGATATATTACAAGGTATTTCCAATGATACACTGCATATTACGTTATATTATAAGGTATTTTGAATGATACACTGCATATTACGTTTTATTATAAGGTATTTTCGATGATACACTGCATATTACGTTATATTATTAGGTATTTTCAATGATACACTAAAAAATTACGATATATTATAAGATATTTCCAATGATACTCTGCATATTACGTCATATTATAAGGTATTTTCAATGATACACAACAAATTACGTTATATCATAAGGTATTTTCAATGATACACAACAAATTACGTTATATCATAAGGTATTTTCAATGATAAACTACTATATATTATAAGGTATTTTCAATGATACACTGCATATTACGTTATATTATAAGGTATTTTCAATGATACACTGCATATTACGTTATATTATAAGGTATTTTCATTGATACACTACAAATTACCATATATTATAAGGTATTTTCAATGATACACAGAATATTACGTTATATTATAAGGTATTTTCATTGATACACTACAAATTACCATATATTATAAGGTATCTTCAATGATACACTGCATATTACGTTAAATTATAAGGTATTTTCAATGATACACTGCATATTACGTTTTATTATAAGGTATTTTCGATGATACACTGCATATTACGTTATATTATTAGGTATTTTCAATGATACACTAAAAAATTACGATATATTATAAGATATTTCCAATGATACTCTGCATATTACGTCATATTATAAGGTATTTTCAATGATACACTACAAATTACGATATATTATAAGGTATTTTCAATGGTACACTGCATATTACGTTATATTAAAAGGTATTTTCAATGACAGACTTCATATTACGTCATATTATAAGGTATTTTCAATGATACACTGCATATTACGTTATATTATAAGGTATTTTCAATGATACACAGAATATTACGTTTTATAATAAGGTATTTTCAATGATAAACTACTATATATTATAAGGTATTTTCAATGATACACTGCATATTACGTTATATTATAAGGTATTTTCAATGATACACTGAATGTTACGTTATATTATAAGGTATTTTGAATGATACACTGCATATTACGTTATATTATAAGGTATTTTCATTGATAGACTAGAATTACCATATATTCTAAGGTATTTTCAATGATACACTGCATATTACGTTATATTATAAGGTATTTTCAATGATAAACTACTATATATTATAAGGTATTTTCAATGATACACTACAAATTACGATATATTACAAGGTATTTCCAATGATACACTGCATATTACGTTATATTATATGGTATTTTCAAAGATACACTGCATATTACGTTATATTATAAGGTATTTTCATTGATAGACTAGAATTACCATATATTCTAAGGTATTTTCAATGATACACTGCATATTACGTTATATTATAAGGTATTTTCATTGATAGACTAGAATTACCATATATTCTAAGGTATTTTCAATGATACACTGCGTATTACGTTATATTATAAGGTATTTTCAATGATACACTGCATATTACGTTATATTATAAGGTATTTTCAATGATACACTGCATATTACGTTATATTATAAGGTATTTTCAATGATACACTGCATATTACGTTATATTATAAGGTATTTTCAATGATACACTGCATATTACGTTATATTATAAGGTATTTTCATTGATACACTACAAATTACCATATATTATAAGGTATTTTCAATGATACACTACAAATTACGATATAGTATAAGGTATTTCCAATGATACACTGCATATTACGTTATATTATAAGGTATTTTGAATGATACATTGCATATTACGTTAAATTATAAGGTATTTTCAATGATACACTGCATATTACGTTTTATTATAAGGTATTTTCGATGATACACTGCATATTACGTTATATTATTAGGTATTTTCAATGATACACTAAAAAATTACGATATATTATAAGATATTTCCAATGATACTCTGCATATTACGTTATATTATAAGGTATTTTCAATGATACACTAAAAAATTACGATATATTATAAGGTATTTCCAATGATACTCTGCATATTACGTTATATTATAAGGAATTTTCAATGATACACTGCATATTACGTTATATTATAAGGTATTTTCATTGATACACTGCATATTACGTTATATTATAAGGTATTTTCAATGATACACAGAATATTACGTTTTATAATAAGGTATTTTCAATGATAAACTACTATATATTATAAGGTATTTTCAATGATACACTACACATTACGATATAGTATAAGGTATTTCCAATGATACACTGCATATTACGTTATATTATAAGGTATTTTGAATGATACACTGCATATTACGTTTTATTATAAGGTATTTTCGATGATACACTGCATATTACGTTATATTATTAGGTATTTTCAATGATACACTAAAAAATTACGATATATTATAAGATATTTCCAATGATACTCTGCATATTACGTTATATTATAAGGTATTTTCAATGATACACTAAAAAATTACGATATATTATAAGGTATTTCCAATGATACTCTGCATATTACGTTATATTATAAGGTATTTTCAATGATACACTGCATATTACGTTATATTATAAGGTATTTTCAATGATACACTGCATATTACGTTATATTATAAGGTATTTTCAATGATACACTGCATATTACGTTATATTATAAGGTATTTTCATTGATACACTACAAATTACCATATATTATAAGGTATTTTCAATGATACACTACAAATTACGATATAGTATAAGGTATTTTCAATGATACACTACAAATTACGATATATTACAAGGTATTTTCAATGATAAACTACTATATATTATAAGGTATTTTCAATGATACACTACAAATTACGATATATTACAAGGTATTTTCAATGATACACTGCATATTACGTCATATTATAAGGTATTTTCAATGATACACAACAAATTACGTTATATCATAAGGTATTTTGAATGATACACAACAAATTACGTTATATCATAAGGTATTTTCAATGATAAACTACTATATATTATAAGGTATTTTCAATGATACACTGCATATTACGTTATATTATAAGGTATTTTCAATGATACACTGCATATTACGTTATATTATAAGGTATTTTCATTGATACACTACAAATTACCATATATTATAAGGTATTTTCAATGATACACAGAATATTACGTTATATTATAAGGTATTTTCATTGATACACTACAAATTACCATATATTATAAGGTATTTTCAATGATACACTGCATATTACGTTAAATTATAAGGTATTTTCAATGATACACTGCATATTACGTTTTATTATAAGGTATTTTCGATGATACACTGCATATTACGTTATATTATTAGGTATTTTCAATGATACACTAAAAAATTACGATATATTATAAGATATTTCCAATGATACTCTGCATATTACGTTATATTATAAGGTATTTTCAATGATACACTAAAAAATTACGATATATTATAAGGTATTTCCAATGATACTCTGCATATTACGTTATATTATAAGGTATTTTCAATGATACACTGCATATTACGTCATATTATAAGGTATTTTCAATGATACACTGCATATTACGTTATATTATAAGGTATTTTCAATGATACACAGAATATTACGTTTTATAATAAGGTATTTTCAATGATAAACTACTATATATTATAAGGTATTTTCAATGATACACTGCATATTACGTTATATTATAAGGTATTTTCAATGATACACAGAATGTTACGTTATATTATAAGGTATTTTGAATGATACACTGCATATTACGTTATATTATAAGGTATTTTCATTGATAGACTAGAATTACCATATATTCTAAGGTATTTTCAATGATACACTGCATATTACGTTATATTATAAGGTATTTTCAATGATACACTGCATATTACGTTATATTATAAGGTATTTTCAATGATACACTGCATATTACGTCATATTATAAGGTATTTTCAATGATACACTGCATATTACGTTATATTATAAGGTATTTTCAATGATACACAGAATATTACGTTTTATAATAAGGTATTTTCAATGATAAACTACTATATATTATAAGGTATTTTCACTGATACACTGCATATTACGTTATATTATAAGGTATTTTCAATGATACACAGAATGTTACGTTATATTATAAGGTATTTTCAATGATAAACTACTATATATTATAAGGTATTTCCAATGATACTCTGCATATTACGTTATATTATAAGGTATTTTCAATGATACACTGCATATTACGTTATATTATAAGGTATTTTCAATGATACACTGCATATTACGTTATATTATAAGGTATTTTCAATGATACACAGAATGTTACGTTATATTATAAGGTATTTTCAATGATAAACTACTATATATTATAAGGTATTTCCAATGATACTCTGCATATTACGTTATATTATAAGGTATTTTCAATGATACACTGCATATTACGTTATATTATAAGGTATTTTCATTGATAGCCTAGAATTACCATATATTCTCAGGTATTTTCATCGATACACTACAAATTACGATATAGTATAAGGTATTTCCAATGATACACTGCATATTACGTTATATTATAAGGTATTTTGAATGATACACTGCATATTACGTTATATTATAAGGTATTTTCATTGATAGACTAGAATTACCATATATTCTAAGGTATTTTCACTGATACACTGCATATTACGTTATATTATAAGGTATTTTCAATGATACACTGCATATTACGTTATATTATAAGGTATTTTCAATGATACACTGCATATTACGTTATATTATAAGGTATTTTCATTGATACACTACAAATTACCATATATTATAAGGTATTTTCAATGATACACTACAAATTACGATATAGTATAAGGTATTTCCAATGATACACTGCATATTACGTTATATTATAAGGTATTTCCAATGATACACTGCATATTACGTTATATTATAAGGTATTTTGAATGATACACTGCATATTACGTTATATTATAAGGTATTTTCATTGATACACTACAAATTACCATATATTATAAGGTATTTTCAATGATACACTAAAAAATTTCGATATATTATAAGGTATTTTCAATGATACACTGCATATTACGTTTTATTATAAGGTATTTTCGATGATACACTGCATATATTATTATATTATTAGGTATTTTCAATGATACACTAAAAAATTACGATATATTATAAGGTATTTCCAATGATACACTGCATATTACGTTATATTATAAGGTATTTTCAATGATACACTGCATATTACGTTATATTATAAGGTATTTTCAATGATACACTGCATATTACGTTATATTATAAGGTATTTTCAATGATACACAGAATGTTACGTTATATTATAAGGTATTTTCAATGATAAACTACTATATATTATAAGGTATTTTCACTGATACACTGCATATTACGTTATATTATAAGGTATTTTCAATGATACACAGAATGTTACGTTATATTATAAGGTATTTTCAATGATAAACTACTATATATTATAAGATATTTCCAATGATACTCTGCATATTACGTTATATTATAAGGTATTTTCAATGATACACTAAAAAATTACGATATATTATAAGGTATTTCCAATGATACTCTGCATATTACGTTATATTATAAGGAATTTTCAATGATACACTGCATATTACGTTATATTATAAGGTATTTTCATTGATACACTGCATATTACGTTATATTATAAGGTATTTTCAATGATACACAGAATATTACGTTTTATAATAAGGTATTTTCAATGATAAACTACTATATATTATAAGGTATTTTCAATGATACACTACAAATTACGATATATTACAAGGTATTTCCAATGATACACTGCATATTACGTTATATTATAAGGTATTTTGAATGATACACTGCATATTACGTTATATTATAAGGTATTTTCATTGATAGACTAGAATTACCATATATTCTAAGGTATTTTCACTGATACACTGCATATTACGTTATATTATAAGGTATTTTCATTGATAGACTAGAATTACCATATATTCTAAGGTATTTTCAATGATACACTGCGTATTACGTTATATTATAAGGTATTTTCAATGATACACTGCATATTACGTTATATTATAAGGTATTTTCAATGATACACTGCATATTACGTTATATTATAAGGTATTTTCAATGATACACTGCATATTACGTTATATTATAAGGTATTTTCAATGATACACTGCATATTACGTTATATTATAAGGTATTTTCATTGATACACTACAAATTACCATATATTATAAGGTATTTTCAATGATACACTACAAATTACGATATAGTATAAGGTATTTCCAATGATACACTGCATATTACGTTATATTATAAGGTATTTTGAATGATACACTGCATATTACGTTATATTATAAGGTATTTTCAATGATACACTGCATATTACGTTTTATTATAAGGTATTTTCGATGATACACTGCATATTACGTTATATTATTAGGTATTTTCAATGATACACTAAAAAATTACGATATATTATAAGATATTTCCAATGATACTCTGCATATTACGTTATATTATAAGGTATTTTCAATGATACACTAAAAAATTACGATATATTATAAGGTATTTCCAATGATACTCTGCATATTACGTTATATTATAAGGAATTTTCAATGATACACTGCATATTACGTTATATTATAAGGTATTTTCATTGATACACTGCATATTACGTTATATTATAAGGTATTTTCAATGATACACAGAATATTACGTTTTATAATAAGGTATTTTCAATGATAAACTACTATATATTATAAGGTATTTTCAATGATACACTACACATTACGATATATTACAAGGTATTTCCAATGATACACTGCATATTACGTTATATTATAAGGTATTTTGAATGATACACTGCATATTACGTTTTATTATAAGGTATTTTCGATGATACACTGCATATTACGTTATATTATTAGGTATTTTCAATGATACACTAAAAAATTACGATATATTATAAGGTATTTCCAATGATACTCTGCATATTACGTTATATTATAAGGTATTTTCAATGATACACTAAAAAATTACGATATATTATAAGGTATTTCCAATGATACTCTGCATATTACGTTATATTATAAGGTATTTTCAATGATACACTGCATATTACGTTATATTATAAGGTATTTTCAATGATACACTGCATATTACGTTATATTATAAGGTATTTTCAATGATACACTGCATATTACGTTATATTATAAGGTATTTTCATTGATACACTACAAATTACCATATATTATAAGGTATTTTCAATGATACACTACAAATTACGATATAGTATAAGGTATTTTCAATGATACACTACAAATTACGATATATTACAAGGTATTTTCAATGATAAACTACTATATATTATAAGGTATTTTCAATGATACACTACAAATTACGATATATTATAAGGTATTTTCAATGATACACTGCATATTACGTCATATTATAAGGTATTTTCAATGATACACAACAAATTACGTTATATCATAAGGTATTTTCAATGATACACAACAAATTACGTTATATCATAAGGTATTTTCAATGATAAACTACTATATATTATAAGGTATTTTCAATGATACACTGCATATTACGTTATATTATAAGGTATTTTCAATGATACACTGCATATTACGTTATATTATAAGGTATTTTCATTGATACACTACAAATTACCATATATTATAAGGTATTTTCAATGATACACAGAATATTACGTTATATTATAAGGTATTTTCATTGATACACTACAAATTACCATATATTATAAGGTATCTTCAATGATACACTGCATATTACGTTAAATTATAAGGTATTTTCAATGATACACTGCATATTACGTTTTATTATAAGGTATTTTCGATGATACACTGCATATTACGTTATATTATTAGGTATTTTCAATGATACACTAAAAAATTACGATATATTATAAGATATTTCCAATGATACTCTGCATATTACGTTATATTATAAGGTATTTTCAATGATACACTAAAAAATTACGATATATTATAAGGTATTTCCAATGATACTCTGCATATTACGTTATATTATAAGGTATTTTCAATGATACACTGCATATTACGTCATATTATAAGGTATTTTCAATGATACACTGCATATTACGTTATATTATAAGGTATTTTCAATGATACACAGAATATTACGTTTTATAATAAGGTATTTTCAA
This sequence comes from Lasioglossum lativentre, assembly GCA_916610255.1. Lineage (NCBI taxonomy): Eukaryota > Metazoa > Arthropoda > Insecta > Hymenoptera > Halictidae > Lasioglossum > Lasioglossum lativentre. The sequence continues at coordinate 248,757 of CAKAJI010000154.1, read as the reverse complement.
TGATAAACTACTATATATTATAAGGTATTTTCAATGATACACTGCATATTACGTTATATTATAAGGTATTTTCAATGATACACAGAATGTTACGTTATATTATAAGGTATTTTCAATGATACACTGCATATTACGTTATATTATAAGGTATTTTCATTGATAGACTAGAATTACCATATATTCTAAGGTATTTTCAATGATACACTGCATATTACGTTATATTATAAGGTATTTTCAATGATAAACTACTATATATTATAAGGTATTTTCAATGATACACTACAAATTACGATATATTACAAGGTATTTCCAATGATACACTGCATATTACGTTATATTATAAGGTATTTTCAATGATACACTGCATATTACGTTATATTATAAGGTATTTTCATTGATAGACTAGAATTACCATATATTCTAAGGTATTTTCACTGATACACTGCATATTACGTTATATTATAAGGTATTTTCATTGATAGACTAGAATTACCATATATTCTAAGGTATTTTCAATGATACACTGCGTATTACGTTATATTATAAGGTATTTTCAATGATACACTGCATATTACGTTATATTATAAGGTATTTTCAATGATACACTGCATATTACGTTATATTATAAGGTATTTTCAATGATACACTGCATATTACGTTATATTATAAGGTATTTTCAATGATACACTGCATATTACGTTATATTATAAGGTATTTTCATTGATACACTACAAATTACCATATATTATAAGGTATTTTCAATGATACACTACAAATTACGATATAGTATAAGGTATTTCCAATGATACACTGCATATTACGTTATATTATAAGGTATTTTGAATGATACATTGCATATTACGTTAAATTATAAGGTATTTTCAATGATACACTGCATATTACGTTTTATTATAAGGTATTTTCGATGATACACTGCATATTACGTTATATTATTAGGTATTTTCAATGATACACTAAAAAATTACGATATATTATAAGATATTTCCAATGATACTCTGCATATTACGTTATATTATAAGGTATTTTCAATGATACACTAAAAAATTACGATATATTATAAGGTATTTCCAATGATACTCTGCATATTACGTTATATTATAAGGAATTTTCAATGATACACTGCATATTACGTTATATTATAAGGTATTTTCATTGATACACTGCATATTACGTTATATTATAAGGTATTTTCAATGATACACAGAATATTACGTTTTATAATAAGGTATTTTCAATGATAAACTACTATATATTATAAGGTATTTTCAATGATACACTACACATTACGATATATTACAAGGTATTTCCAATGATACACTGCATATTACGTTATATTATAAGGTATTTTGAATGATACACTGCATATTACGTTTTATTATAAGGTATTTTCGATGATACACTGCATATTACGTTATATTATTAGGTATTTTCAATGATACACTAAAAAATTACGATATATTATAAGGTATTTCCAATGATACTCTGCATATTACGTTATATTATAAGGTATTTTCAATGATACACTAAAAAATTACGATATATTATAAGGTATTTCCAATGATACTCTGCATATTACGTTATATTATAAGGTATTTTCAATGATACACTGCATATTACGTTATATTATAAGGTATTTTCAATGATACACTGCATATTACGTTATATTATAAGGTATTTTCAATGATACACTGCATATTACGTTATATTATAAGGTATTTTCATTGATACACTACAAATTACCATATATTATAAGGTATTTTCAATGATACACTACAAATTACGATATAGTATAAGGTATTTTCAATGATACACTACAAATTACGATATATTACAAGGTATTTTCAATGATAAACTACTATATATTATAAGGTATTTTCAATGATACACTACAAATTACGATATATTACAAGGTATTTTCAATGATACACTGCATATTACGTCATATTATAAGGTATTTTCAATGATACACAACAAATTACGTTATATCATAAGGTATTTTCAATGATACACAACAAATTACGTTATATCATAAGGTATTTTCAATGATAAACTACTATATATTATAAGGTATTTTCAATGATACACTGCATATTACGTTATATTATAAGGTATTTTCAATGATACACTGCATATTACGTTATATTATAAGGTATTTTCATTGATACACTACAAATTACCATATATTATAAGGTATTTTCAATGATACACAGAATATTACGTTATATTATAAGGTATTTTCATTGATACACTACAAATTACCATATATTATAAGGTATCTTCAATGATACACTGCATATTACGTTAAATTATAAGGTATTTTCAATGATACACTGCATATTACGTTTTATTATAAGGTATTTTCGATGATACACTGCATATTACGTTATATTATTAGGTATTTTCAATGATACACTAAAAAATTACGATATATTATAAGATATTTCCAATGATACTCTGCATATTACGTTATATTATAAGGTATTTTCAATGATACACTAAAAAATTACGATATATTATAAGGTATTTCCAATGATACTCTGCATATTACGTTATATTATAAGGTATTTTCAATGATACACTGCATATTACGTCATATTATAAGGTATTTTCAATGATACACTGCATATTACGTTATATTATAAGGTATTTTCAATGATACACAGAATATTACGTTTTATAATAAGGTATTTTCAATGATAAACTACTATATATTATAAGGTATTTTCAATGATACACTGCATATTACGTTATATTATAAGGTATTTTCAATGATACACAGAATGTTACGTTATATTATAAGGTATTTTGAATGATACACTGCATATTACGTTATATTATAAGGTATTTTCATTGATAGACTAGAATTACCATATATTCTAAGGTATTTTCAATGATACACTGCATATTACGTTATATTATAAGGTATTTTCAATGATACACTGCATATTACGTTATATTATAAGGTATTTTCAATGATACACTGCATATTACGTTATATTATAAGGTATTTTCAATGATACACTGCATATTACGTTATATTATAAGGTATTTTCAATGATACACTGCATATTACGTTATATTATAAGGTATTTTCATTGATACACTACAAATTACCATATATTATAAGGTATTTTCAATGATACACTACAAATTACGATATAGTATAAGGTATTTCCAATGATACACTGCATATTACGTTATATTATAAGGTATTTTGAATGATACATTGCATATTACGTTAAATTATAAGGTATTTTCAATGATACACTGCATATTACGTTTTATTATAAGGTATTTTCGATGATACACTGCATATTACGTTATATTATTAGGTATTTTCAATGATACACTAAAAAATTACGATATATTATAAGATATTTCCAATGATACTCTGCATATTACGTTATATTATAAGGTATTTTCAATGATACACTAAAAAATTACGATATATTATAAGGTATTTCCAATGATACTCTGCATATTACGTTATATTATAAGGAATTTTCAATGATACACTGCATATTACGTTATATTATAAGGTATTTTCATTGATACACTGCATATTACGTTATATTATAAGGTATTTTCAATGATACACAGAATATTACGTTTTATAATAAGGTATTTTCAATGATAAACTACTATATATTATAAGGTATTTTCAATGATACACTACACATTACGATATATTACAAGGTATTTCCAATGATACACTGCATATTACGTTATATTATAAGGTATTTTGAATGATACACTGCATATTACGTTTTATTATAAGGTATTTTCGATGATACACTGCATATTACGTTATATTATTAGGTATTTTCAATGATACACTAAAAAATTACGATATATTATAAGGTATTTCCAATGATACTCTGCATATTACGTTATATTATAAGGTATTTTCAATGATACACTAAAAAATTACGATATATTATAAGGTATTTCCAATGATACTCTGCATATTACGTTATATTATAAGGTATTTTCAATGATACACTGCATATTACGTTATATTATAAGGTATTTTCAATGATACACTGCATATTACGTTATATTATAAGGTATTTTCAATGATACACTGCATATTACGTTATATTATAAGGTATTTTCATTGATACACTACAAATTACCATATATTATAAGGTATTTTCAATGATACACTACAAATTACGATATAGTATAAGGTATTTTCAATGATACACTACAAATTACGATATATTACAAGGTATTTTCAATGATAAACTACTATATATTATAAGGTATTTTCAATGATACACTACAAATTACGATATATTATAAGGTATTTTCAATGATACACTGCATATTACGTCATATTATAAGGTATTTTCAATGATACACAACAAATTACGTTATATCATAAGGTATTTTCAATGATACACAACAAATTACGTTATATCATAAGGTATTTTCAATGATAAACTACTATATATTATAAGGTATTTTCAATGATACACTGCATATTACGTTATATTATAAGGTATTTTCAATGATACACTGCATATTACGTTATATTATAAGGTATTTTCATTGATACACTACAAATTACCATATATTATAAGGTATTTTCAATGATACACAGAATATTACGTTATATTATAAGGTATTTTCATTGATACACTACAAATTACCATATATTATAAGGTATCTTCAATGATACACTGCATATTACGTTAAATTATAAGGTATTTTCAATGATACACTGCATATTACGTTTTATTATAAGGTATTTTCGATGATACACTGCATATTACGTTATATTATTAGGTATTTTCAATGATACACTAAAAAATTACGATATATTATAAGATATTTCCAATGATACTCTGCATATTACGTTATATTATAAGGTATTTTCAATGATACACTAAAAAATTACGATATATTATAAGGTATTTCCAATGATACTCTGCATATTACGTTATATTATAAGGTATTTTCAATGATACACTGCATATTACGTCATATTATAAGGTATTTTCAATGATACACTGCATATTACGTTATATTATAAGGTATTTTCAATGATACACAGAATATTACGTTTTATAATAAGGTATTTTCAATGATAAACTACTATATATTATAAGGTATTTTCAATGATACACTGCATATTACGTTATATTATAAGGTATTTTCAATGATACACAGAATGTTACGTTATATTATAAGGTATTTTGAATGATACACTGCATATTACGTTATATTATAAGGTATTTTCATTGATAGACTAGAATTACCATATATTCTAAGGTATTTTCAATGATACACTGCATATTACGTTATATTATAAGGTATTTTCAATGATACACTGCATATTACGTTATATTATAAGGTATTTTCAATGATACACTGCATATTACGTTATATTATAAGGTATTTTCAATGATACACTGCATATTACGTTATATTATAAGGTATTTTCAATGATACACTGCATATTACGTTATATTATAAGGTATTTTCATTGATACACTACAAATTACCATATATTATAAGGTATTTTCAATGATACACTACAAATTACGATATAGTATAAGGTATTTCCAATGATACACTGCATATTACGTTATATTATAAGGTATTTTGAATGATACATTGCATATTACGTTAAATTATAAGGTATTTTCAATGATACACTGCATATTACGTTTTATTATAAGGTATTTTCGATGATACACTGCATATTACGTTATATTATTAGGTATTTTCAATGATACACTAAAAAATTACGATATATTATAAGATATTTCCAATGATACTCTGCATATTACGTTATATTATAAGGTATTTTCAATGATACACTAAAAAATTACGATATATTATAAGGTATTTCCAATGATACTCTGCATATTACGTTATATTATAAGGTATTTTCAATGATACACTGCATATTACGTCATATTATAAGGTATTTTCCATGATACACTGCATATTACGTTATATTATAAGGTATTTTCAATGATACACAGAATATTACGTTTTATAATAAGGTATTTTCAATGATAAACTACTATATATTATAAGGTATTTTCAATGATACACTGCATATTACGTTATATTATAAGGTATTTTCAATGATACACAGAATATTACGTTATATTATAAGGTATTTTCAATGATACACAGAATATTACGTTTTATAATAAGGTATTTTCAATGATAAACTACTATATATTATAAGGTATTTTCAATGATACACTACAAATTACGATATATTACAAGGTATTTTCAATGATAAACTACTATATATTATAAGGTATTTTCAATGATACACTACAAATTACGATATATTACAAGGTATTTTCAATGATACACTGCATATTACGTCATATTATAAGGTATTTTCAATGATACACTGCATATTACGTTATATTATTAGGTATTTTCAATGATACACAGAATATTACGTTTTATAATAAGGTATTTTCAATGATAAACTACTATATATTATAAGGTATTTTCAATGATACACTGCATATTACGTTATATTATAAGGTATTTTCAATGATACACTGCATATTACGTTATATTATAAGGTATTTTCATTGATACGCTACAAATTACCATATATTATAAGGTATCTTCAATGATACACTGCATATTACGTTTTACTATAAGGTATTTTCAATGATACACTGCATATTACGTTTTATTATAAGGTATTTTCAATGATACATTGCATATTACGTTATATTATAAGGTATTTTCAGTGATAAACTACTATATATTACAAGGTAGTTTCAATGATACACTACAAATTACCATATATTCTAAGGTATTTTCAATGATACACTGCATATTACGTTATATTATAAGGTATTTTCAAAGATACACTGCATATTACGTTATATTATAATGTATTTTCAATGATACACTGCATATTATGTTATATTATAAGGTATTTTCAATGATACACAGAATATTACGTTATATTATAAGGTATTTTCATTGATACACTACAAATTACCATATATTATAAGGTATCTTCAATGATACACTGCATATTACGTTTTATTATAAGGTATTTTCAATGGTACACTTCATATTACCATATATTATAAGGTATCTTCAATGATACACTGCATATTACGTCATATTATAAGGTATTTTCCATGATACACTGCATATTACGTTATATTATAAGGTATTTTCAATGATACACAGAATATTACGTTTTATAATAAGGTATTTTCAATGATAAACTACTATATATTATAAGGTATTTTCAATGATACACTGCATATTACGTTATATTATAAGGTATTTTCAATGATACACAGAATGTTACGTTATATTATAAGGTATTTTCAATGATACACAGAATATTACGTTTTATAATAAGGTATTTTCAATGATAAACTACTATATATTATAAGGTATTTTCAATGATACACTACAAATTACGATATATTACAAGGTATTTTCAATGATAAACTACTATATATTATAAGGTATTTTCAATGATACACTACAAATTACGATATATTACAAGGTATTTTCAATGATACACTGCATATTACGTCATATTATAAGGTATTTTCAATGATACACTGCATATTACGTTATATTATTAGGTATTTTCAATGATACACAGAATATTACGTTTTATAATAAGGTATTTTCAATGATAAACTACTATATATTATAAGGTATTTTCAATGATACACTGCATATTACGTTATATTATAAGGTATTTTCAATGATACACTGCATATTACGTTATATTATAAGGTATTTTCATTGATACACTACAAATTACCATATATTATAAGGTATCTTCAATGATACACTGCATATTACGTTTTACTATAAGGTATTTTCAATGATACACTGCATATTACGTTTTATTATAAGGTATTTTCAATGATACATTGCATATTACGTTATATTATAAGGTATTTTCAGTGATAAACTACTATATATTACAAGGTAGTTTCAATGATACACTACAAATTACCATATATTCTAAGGTATTTTCAATGATACACTGCATATTACGTTATATTATAAGGTATTTTCAAAGATACACTGCATATTACGTTATATTATAATGTATTTTCAATGATACACTGCATATTATGTTATATTATAAGGTATTTTCAATGATACACAGAATATTACGTTATATTATAAGGTATTTTCATTGATACACTACAAATTACCATATATTATAAGGTATCTTCAATGATACACTGCATATTACGTTTTATTATAAGGTATTTTCAATGGTACACTTCATATTACGTTTTATTATAAGGTATTTTCAATGATACATTGCATATTACGTTATATTATAAGGTATTTTCAGTGATAAACTACTATATATTACAAGGTAGTTTCAATGATACACTTCATATTACGTTTCATTATAAGGTATTTTCAATGATACATTGCATATTACGTTATATTATAAGGTATTTTCAGTGATAAACTACTATATATTACAAGGTAGTTTCAATGATACACTACAAATTACCATATATTCTAAGGTATTTTCAATGATACACTGCATATTACGTTATATTATAAGGTATTTTCAAAGATACACTGTATATTACGTTATATTATAAGGTATTTTCAAAGATACACTATAAATTACGATATATTATAAGGTATTTTCAATGATACACTGCATATTACGTTATGTTATAAGGTATTTTCAATGATACACCGCATATTACGTTATATTATAAGGTATTTTCAATGATACACTGCATATTACGTTATATTATAAGGTATTTTCAATGATACACTGCATATTACGTTATATTATAAGGTATTTTCAATGATACACTGCATATTACGTTATATTATCAGGTTTTTTCAATGATGCACTGCATATTACGTTATATTATAAGGTATTTTACTAGATAGACTAGAATTACCATATATTCTAAGGTATTTTCAATGATACACTGCATATTACGTTATATTATAAGGTATTTTCAATGATACACTGCATATTACGTTATATCATAAGGTATTTTCAATGATACACTGCATATTACGTTATATTATAAGGTATTTTCAATGATACACTGCATATTACGTTATATTATAAGGTATTTTCAATGATACACTGAATATTACGTTATGTTATATGGTATTTTCATTGATACACTACAAATTACCATATATTATAAGGTATTTTCAATGATACACTACAAATTACGATATATTATAAGGTATTTTCAATGATACACTGCATATTACTTTATATTATAAGGTATTTTCATTGATACACTACAAATTACGATATATTATAAGGTATTTTCAATGATGCACAGCATATTACGTTATATTATAAGGTATTTTCATTGATAGACTAGAATTACCATATATTCTAAGGTATTTTCAATGATACACTGCATATTACGTTATATTATAAGGTATTTTCAATGATACACTGCATATTACCATATATTATAAGGTATTTTCAATGATACACTACAAATTACGATATATTATAAGGTATTTTCGATGATACACTGCATATTACTTTATATTATAAGGTATTTTCATTGATACACTACAAATTACGATATATTATAAGGTATTTTCAATGATACACTGCATATTACGTTATATTATAAGGTATTTTCATTGATAGACTAGAATTACCATATATTCTAAGGTATTTTCAATGATACACTGCATATTACGTTATATTATAAGGTATTTTCAATGATACACTGCATATTACGTTATATTATAAGGTATTTTCAATGGTACACAGAATATTACGTTATATTATAAGGTATTTTCAATGATACACTGCATATTACGATATATTATAAGGTATTTTCATTGATACACTACAAATTACCATATATTATAAGGTATCTTCAATGATACACTGCATATTACGTTTTATTATAAGGTATTTTCAATGGTACACTTCATATTACGTTTTATTATAAGGTATTTTCAATGATACATTGCATATTACGTTATATTATAAGGTATTTTCAGTGATAAACTACTATATATTACAAGGTAGTTTCAATGATACACTACAAATTACCATATATTCTAAGGTATTTTCAATGATACACTGCATATTACGTTATATTATAAGGTATTTTCAAAGATACACTGCATATTACGTTATATTATAATGTATTTTCAATGATACACTGCATATTATGTTATATTATAAGGTATTTTCAATGATACACTGCATATTACGTTATATTATAAGGTATTTTCAATGATATACAGAATATTACGTTATATTATAAGGTATTTTCATTGATACACTACAAATTACCATATATTATAAGGTATCTTCAATGATACACTGCATATTACGTTTTATTATAAGGTATTTTCAATGGTACACTTCATATTACGTTTTATAATAAGGTATTTTCAATGATACATTGCATATTACGTTATATTATAAGGTATTTTCAGTGATAAACTACTATATATTACAATGTAGTTTCAATGATTCACAACAAATTACCATATATTCTAAGGTATTTTCAATGATACACTGCATATTACGTTATATTATAAGGTATTTTCAAAGATACACTGCATATTACGTTATATTATAATGTATTTTCAATGATACACTGCATATTATGTTATATTATAAGGTATTTTCAATGATACACTGCATATTACGTTATCTTATAAGGTATTTTCAATGATATACAGAATATTACGTTATATTATAAGGTATTTTCATTGATACACTACAAATTACCATATATTATAAGGTATCTTCAATGATACACTGCATATTACGTTTTATTATAAGGTATTTTCAATGGTACACTTCATATTACGTTTTATAATAAGGTATTTTCAATGATACATTGCATATTACGTTATATTATAAGGTATTTTCAGTGATAAACTACTATATATTACAAGGTAGTTTCAATGATTCACAACAAATTACCATATATTCTAAGGTATTTTCAATGATACACTGCATATTACGTTATATTATAAGGTATTTTCAAAGATACACTGCATATTACGTTATATTATAATGTATTTTCAATGATACACTGCATATTATGTTATATTATAAGGTATTTTCAATGATACACTGCATATTACGTTATATTATAAGGTATTTTCAATGATATACAGAATATTACGTTATATTATAAGGTATTTTCATTGATACACTACAAATTACCATATATTATAAGGTATCTTCAATGATACACTGCATATTACGTTTTATTATAAGGTATTTTCAATGGTACACTTCATATTACGTTTTATAATAAGGTATTTTCAATGATACATTGCATATTACGTTATATTATAAGGTATTTTCAGTGATAAACTACTATATATTACAAGGTAGTTTCAATGATTCACAACAAATTACCATATATTCTAAGGTATTTTCAATGATACACTGCATATTACGTTATATTATAAGGTATTTTCAAAGATACACTGCATATTACGTTATATTATAATGTATTTTCAATGATACACTGCATATTATGTTATATTATAAGGTATTTTCAATGATACACTGCATATTACGTTATATTATAAGGTATTTTCAATGATATACAGAATATTACGTTATATTATAAGGTATTTTCATTGATACACTACAAATTACCATATATTATAAGGTATCTTCAATGATACACTGCATATTACGTTTTATTATAAGGTATTTTCAATGGTACACTTCATATTACGTTTTATAATAAGGTATTTTCAATGATACATTGCATATTACGTTATATTATAAGGTATTTTCAGTGATAAACTACTATATATTACAAGGTAGTTTCAATGATTCACAACAAATTACCATATATTCTAAGGTATTTTCAATGATACACTGCATATTACGTTATATTATAAGGTATTTTCAAAGATACACTGCATATTACGTTATATTATAATGTATTTTCAATGATACACTGCATATTATGTTATATTATAAGGTATTTTCAATGATACACTGCATATTACGTTATATTATAAGGTATTTTCAATGATACACTGCATATTACGTTATATTATAAGGTATTTTCAATGATACACTGCATATTACGATATATTATAAGGTATTTTCATTGATACACTACAAATTACCATATATTATAAGGTATCTTCAATGATACACTGCATATTACGTTTTATTATAAGGTATTTTCAATGGTACACTTCATATTACGTTTTATTATAAGGTATTTTCAATGATACATTGCATATTACGTTATATTATAAGGTATTTTCAGTGATAAACTACTATATATTACAAGGTAGTTTCAATGATACACTACAAATTACCATATATTCTAAGGTATTTTCAATGATACACTGCATATTACGTTATATTATAAGGTATTTTCATTGATAGACTAGAATTACCATATATTCTAAGGTATTTTCAATGATACACTGCATATTACGTTATATTATAAGGTATCTTCAATGATACACTGCATATTACGTTTTATTATAAGGTATTTTCAATGGTACACTTCATATTACGTTTTATTATAAGGTATTTTCAATGATACATTGCATATTACGTTATATTATAAGGTATTTTCAGTGATAAACTACTATATATTACAAGGTAGTTTCAATGATACACTACAAATTACCATATATTCTAAGGTATTTTCAATGATACACTGCATATTACGTTATATTATAAGGTATTTTCAAAGATACACTGCATATTACGTTATATTATAATGTATTTTCAATGATACACTGCATATTATGTTATATTATAAGGTATTTTCAATGATACACTGCATATTACGTTATATTATAAGGTATTTTCAATGATACACTGCATATTACGTTATATTATAAGGTATTTTCAATGATACACTGCATATTACGATATATTATAAGGTATTTTCATTGATACACTACAAATTACCATATATTATAAGGTATCTTCAATGATACACTGCATATTACGTTTTATTATAAGGTATTTTCAATGGTACACTTCATATTACGTTTTATTATAAGGAATTTTCAGTGATACATTGCATATTACGTTATATTATAAGGTATTTTCAGTGATAAACTACTATATATTACAAGGTAGTTTCAATGATACACTACAAATTACCATATATTCTAAGGTATTTTCAATGATACACTGCATATTACGTTATATTATAAGGTATTTTCATTGATAGACTAGAATTACCATATATTCTAAGGTATTTTCAATGATACACTGCATATTACGTTATATTATAAGGTATCTTCAATGATACACTGCATATTACGTTTTATTATAAGGTATTTTCAATGGTACACTTCATATTACGTTTTATTATAAGGTATTTTCAATGATACATTGCATATTACGTTATATTATAAGGTATTTTCAGTGATAAACTACTATATATTACAAGGTAGTTTCAATGATACACTACAAATTACCATATATTCTAAGGTATTTTCAATGATACACTGCATATTACGTTATATTATAAGGTATTTTCATTGATAGACTAGAATTACCATATATTCTAAGGTATTTTCAATGATACACTGCATATTACGTTATATTATAAGGTATCTTCAATGATACACTGCATATTACGTTTTATTATAAGGTATTTTCAATGGTACACTTCATATTACGTTTTATTATAAGGTATTTTCAATGATACATTGCATATTACGTTATATTATAAGGTATTTTCAGTGATAAACTACTATATATTACAAGGTAGTTTCAATGATACACTACAAATTACCATATATTCTAAGGTATTTTCAATGATACACTGCATATTACGTTATATTATAAGGTATTTTCAAAGATACACTGCATATTACGTTATATTATAATGTATTTTCAATGATACACTGCATATTATGTTATATTATAAGGTATTTTCAATGATACACTGCATATTACGTTATATTATAAGGTATTTTCAATGATACACTGCATATTACGTTATATTATAAGGTATTTTCAATGATACACTGCATATTACGTTATATTATAAGGTATTTTCATTGATACACTACAAATTACCATATATTATAAGGTATCTTCAATGATACACTGCATATTACGTTTTATTATAAGGTATTTTCAATGGTACACTTCATATTACGTTTTATTATAAGGTATTTTCAATGATACATTGCATATTACGTTATATTATAAGGTATTTTCAGTGATAAACTACTATATATTACAAGGTAGTTTCAATGATACACTACAAATTACCATATATTCTAAGGTATTTTCAATGATACACTGCATATTACGTTATATTATAAGGTATTTTCATTGATAGACTAGAATTACCATATATTCTAAGGTATTTTCAATGATACACTGCATATTACGTTATATTATAAGGTATCTTCAATGATACACTGCATGTTACGTTTTATTATAAGGTATTTTCAATGGTACACTTCATATTACGTTTTATTATAAGGTATTTTCAATGATACATTGCATATTACGTTATATTATAAGGTATTTTCAGTGATAAACTACTATATATTACAAGGTAGTTTCAATGATACACTACAAATTACCATATATTCTAAGGTATTTTCAATGGTACACTTCATATTACGTTTTATTATAAGGTATTTTCAATGATACATTGCATATTACGTTATATTATAAGGTATTTTCAGTGATAAACTACTATATATTACAAGGTAGTTTCAATGATACACTACAAATTACCATATATTCTAAGGTATTTTCAATGATACACTGCATATTACGTTATATTATAAGGTATTTTCAAAGATACACTGCATATTACGTTATATTATAATGTATTTTCAATGATACACTGCATATTATGTTATATTATAAGGTATTTTCAATGATACACTGCATATTACGTTATATTATAAGGTATTTTCAATGATACACTGCATATTACGTTATATTATAAGGTATTTTCAATGATACATTGCATATTACGTTATATTATAAGGTATTTTCAGTGATAAACTACTATATATTACAAGGTAGTTTCAATGATACACTACAAATTACCATATATTCTAAGGTATTTTCAATGATACACTGCATATTACGTTATATTATAAGGTATTTTCAAAGATACACTGCATATTACGTTATATTATAATGTATTTTCAATGATACACTGCATATTATGTTATATTATAAGGTATTTTCAATGATACACAGAATATTACGTTATATTATAAGGTATTTTCATTGATACACTACAAATTACCATATATTATAAGGTATCTTCAATGATACACTGCATATTACGTTTTATTATAAGGTATTTTCAATGATACACTGCATATTACGTTTTATTATAAGGTATTTTCAATGATACATTGCATATTACGTTATATTATAAGGTATTTTCAGTGATAAACTACTATATATTACAAGGTAGTTTCAATGATACACTGCATATTACGTTATATTATAAGGTATTTTCAGTGATAAACTACTATATATTACAAGGTAGTTTCAATGGTACACTTCATATTACGTTTTATTATAAGGTATTTTCAATGATACATTGCATATTACGTTATATTATAAGGTATTTTCAGTGATAAACTACTATATATTACAAGGTAGTTTCAATGATACACTACAAATTACCATATATTCTAAGGTATTTTCAATGATACACTGCATATTACGTTATATTATAAGGTATTTTCATTGATAGACTAGAATTACCATATATTCTAAGGTATTTTCAATGATACACTGCATATTACGTTATATTATAAGGTATTTTCAATGATACACTGCATATTACGTTTTATTATAAGGTATTTTCAATGGTACACTTCATATTACGTTTTATTATAAGGTATTTTCAATGATACATTGCATATTACGTTATATTATAAGGTATTTTCAGTGATAAACTACTATATATTACAAGGTAGTTTCAATGATACACTACAAATTACCATATATTCTAAGGTATTTTCAATGATACACTGCATATTACGTTATATTATAAGGTATTTTCAAAGATACACTGCATATTACGTTATATTATAATGTATTTTCAATGATACACTGCATATTATGTTATATTATAAGGTATTTTCAATGATACACTGCATATTACGTTATATTATAAGGTATTTTCAATGATACACTGCATATTACGTTATATTATAAGGTATTTTCAATGATACATTGCATATTACGTTATATTATAAGGTATTTTCAGTGATAAACTACTATATATTACAAGGTAGTTTCAATGATACACTACAAATTACCATATATTCTAAGGTATTTTCAATGATACACTGCATATTACGTTATATTATAAGGTATTTTCAAAGATACACTGCATATTACGTTATATTATAATGTATTTTCAATGATACACTGCATATTATGTTATATTATAAGGTATTTTCAATGATACACAGAATATTACGTTATATTATAAGGTATTTTCATTGATACACTACAAATTACCATATATTATAAGGTATCTTCAATGATACACTGCATATTACGTTTTATTATAAGGTATTTTCAATGATACACTGCATATTACGTTTTATTATAAGGTATTTTCAATGATACATTGCATATTACGTTATATTATAAGGTATTTTCAGTGATAAACTACTATATATTACAAGGTAGTTTCAATGATACACTGCATATTACGTTATATTATAATGTATTTTCAATGATACACAGCATATTATGTTATATTATAAGGTATTTTCAATGATACACTGCATATTACGTTTTATTATAAGGTATTTTCAATGATACATTGCATATTACGTTTTATTATAAGGTATTTTCAATGATACACAGAATATTACGTTATATTATAAGGTATTTTCATTGATACACTACAAATTACCATATATTATAAGGTATCTTCAATGATACACTGCATATTACGTTTTATTATAAGGTATTTTCAATGGTACACTTCATATTACGTTTTATTATAAGGTATTTTCAATGATACATTGCATATTACGTTATATTATAAGGTATTTTCAGTGATAAACTACTATATATTACAAGGTAGTTTCAATGATACACTTCATATTACGTTTTATTATAAGGTATTTTCAATGATACATTGCAAATTACGTTATATTATAAGGTATTTTCAGTGATAAACTACTATATATTACAAGGTAGTTTCAATGATACACTACAAATTACCATATATTCTAAGGTATTTTCAATGATACACTGCATATTACGTTATATTATAAGGTATTTTCAAAGATACACTGTATATTACGTTATATTATAAGGTATTTTCAGTGATAAACTACTATATATTACAAGGTAGTTTCAATGATACACTGCATATTACGTTATATTATAATGTATTTTCAATGATACACAGCATATTATGTTATATTATAAGGTATTTTCAATGATACACTGCATATTACGTTTTATTATAAGGTATTTTCAATGATACATTGCATATTACGTTTTATTATAAGGTATTTTCAATGATACACAGAATATTACGTTATATTATAAGGTATTTTCATTGATACACTACAAATTACCATATATTATAAGGTATCTTCAATGATACACTGCATATTACGTTTTATTATAAGGTATTTTCAATGGTACACTTCATATTACGTTTTATTATAAGGTATTTTCAATGATACATTGCATATTACGTTATATTATAAGGTATTTTCAGTGATAAACTACTATATATTACAAGGTAGTTTCAATGATACACTTCATATTACGTTTTATTATAAGGTATTTTCAATGATACATTGCATATTACGTTATATTATAAGGTATTTTCAGTGATAAACTACTATATATTACAAGGTAGTTTCAATGATACACTACAAATTACCATATATTCTAAGGTATTTTCAATGATACACTGCATATTACGTTATATTATAAGGTATTTTCAAAGATACACTGTATATTACGTTATATTATAAGGTATTTTCAAAGATACACTATAAATTACGATATATTATAAGGTATTTTCAATGATACACTGCATATTACGTTATGTTATAAGGTATTTTCAATGATACACCGCATATTACGTTATATTATAAGGTATTTTCAATGATACACTGCATATTACGTTATATTATAAGGTATTTTCAATGATACACTGCATATTACGTTATATTATAAGGTATTTTCAATGATACACTGCATATTACGTTATATTATCAGGTTTTTTCAATGATGCACTGCATATTACGTTATATTATAAGGTATTTTATTAGATAGACTAGAATTACCATATATTCTAAGGTATTTTCAATGATACACTGCATATTACGTTATATTATAAGGTATTTTCAATGATACACTGCATATTACGTTATATCATAAGGTATTTTCAATGATACACTGCATATTACGTTATATTATAAGGTATTTTCAATGATACACTGCATATTACGTTATATTATAAGGTATTTTCAATGATACACTGAATATTACGTTATGTTATATGGTATTTTCATTGATACACTACAAATTACCATATATTATAAGGTATTTTCAATGATACACTACAAATTACGATATATTATAAGGTATTTTCAATGATACACTGCATATTACTTTATATTATAAGGTATTTTCATTGATACACTACAAATTACGATATATTATAAGGTATTTTCAATGATACACAGCATATTACGTTATATTATAAGGTATTTTCAATGATAAACTACTATATATTATAAGGTATTTTCAATGATACACTACAAATTACGATATATTATAAGGTATTTTCAATGATACACTACAAATTTCGATATATTATAAGGTATTTTCAATGATACACTGCATATTACTTTATATTATAAGGTATTTTCATTGATACACTACAAATTACGATATATTATAAGGTATTTTCAATGATGCACAGCATATTACGTTATATTATAAGGTATTTTCATTGATAGACTAGAATTACCATATATTCTAAGGTATTTTCAATGATACACTGCATATTACGTTATATTATAAGGTATTTTCAATGATACACTGCATATTACCATATATTATAAGGTATTTTCAATGATACACTACAAATTACGATATATTATAAGGTATTTTCGATGATACACTGCATATTACTTTATATTATAAGGTATTTTCATTGATACACTACAAATTACGATATATTATAAGGTATTTTCAATGATACACTGCATATTACGTTATATTATAAGGTATTTTCATTGATAGACTAGAATTACCATATATTCTAAGGTATTTTCAATGATACACTGCATATTACGTTATATTATAAGGTATTTTCAATGATACACTGCATATTACGTTATATTATAAGGTATTTTCAATGGTACACAGAATATTACGTTATATTATAAGGTATTTTCAATGATACACTGCATATTACGATATATTATAAGGTATTTTCATTGATACACTACAAATTACCATATATTATAAGGTATCTTCAATGATACACTGCATATTACGTTTTATTATAAGGTATTTTCAATGGTACACTTCATATTACGTTTTATTATAAGGTATTTTCAATGATACATTGCATATTACGTTATATTATAAGGTATTTTCAGTGATAAACTACTATATATTACAAGGTAGTTTCAATGATACACTACAAATTACCATATATTCTAAGGTATTTTCAATGATACACTGCATATTACGTTATATTATAAGGTATTTTCAAAGATACACTGCATATTACGTTATATTATAATGTATTTTCAATGATACACTGCATATTATGTTATATTATAAGGTATTTTCAATGATACACTGCATATTACGTTATATTATAAGGTATTTTCAATGATACACAGAATATTACGTTATATTATAAGGTATTTTCATTGATACACTACAAATTACCATATATTATAAGGTATCTTCAATGATACACTGCATATTACGTTTTATTATAAGGTATTTTCAATGGTACACTTCATATTACGTTTTATTATAAGGTATTTTCAATGATACATTGCATATTACGTTATATTATAAGGTATTTTCAGTGATAAACTACTATATATTACAAGGTAGTTTCAATGATTCACAACAAATTACCATATATTCTAAGGTATTTTCAATGATACACTGCATATTACGTTATATTATAAGGTATTTTCAAAGATACACTGCATATTACGTTATATTATAATGTATTTTCAATGATACACTGCATATTATGTTATATTATAAGGTATTTTCAATGATACACTGCATATTACGTTATATTATAAGGTATTTTCAATGATACACTGCATATTACGTTATATTATAAGGTATTTTCAATGATACACTGCATATTACGATATATTATAAGGTATTTTCATTGATACACTACAAATTACCATATATTATAAGGTATCTTCAATGATACACTGCATATTACGTTTTATTATAAGGTATTTTCAATGGTACACTTCATATTACGTTTTATTATAAGGTATTTTCAATGATACATTGCATATTACGTTATATTATAAGGTATTTTCAGTGATAAACTACTATATATTACAAGGTAGTTTCAATGATTCACAACAAATTACCATATATTCTAAGGTATTTTCAATGATACACTGCATATTACGTTATATTATAAGGTATTTTCAAAGATACACTGCATATTACGTTATATTATAATGTATTTTCAATGATACACTGCATATTATGTTATATTATAAGGTATTTTCAATGATACACTGCATATTACGTTATATTATAAGGTATTTTCAATGATACACTGCATATTACGTTATATTATAAGGTATTTTCAATGATACACTGCATATTACGATATATTATAAGGTATTTTCATTGATACACTACAAATTACCATATATTATAAGGTATCTTCAATGATACACTGCATATTACGTTTTATTATAAGGTATTTTCAATGGTACACTTCATATTACGTTTTATTATAAGGTATTTTCAATGATACATTGCATATTACGTTATATTATAAGGTATTTTCAGTGATAAACTACTATATATTACAAGGTAGTTTCAATGATACACTACAAATTACCATATATTCTAAGGTATTTTCAATGATACACTGCATATTACGTTATATTATAAGGTATTTTCATTGATAGACTAGAATTACCATATATTCTAAGGTATTTTCAATGATACACTGCATATTACGTTATATTATAAGGTATCTTCAATGATACACTGCATATTACGTTTTATTATAAGGTATTTTCAATGGTACACTTCATATTACGTTTTATTATAAGGTATTTTCAATGATACATTGCATATTACGTTATATTATAAGGTATTTTCAGTGATAAACTACTATATATTACAAGGTAGTTTCAATGATACACTACAAATTACCATATATTCTAAGGTATTTTCAATGATACACTGCATATTACGTTATATTATAAGGTATTTTCAAAGATACACTGCATATTACGTTATATTATAATGTATTTTCAATGATACACTGCATATTATGTTATATTATAAGGTATTTTCAATGATACACTGCATATTACGTTATATTATAAGGTATTTTCAATGATACACTGCATATTACGTTATATTATAAGGTATTTTCAATGATACACTGCATATTACGATATATTATAAGGTATTTTCATTGATACACTACAAATTACCATATATTATAAGGTATCTTCAATGATACACTGCATATTACGTTTTATTATAAGGTATTTTCAATGGTACACTTCATATTACGTTATATTATAAGGTATTTTCAATGATACATTGCATATTACGTTATATTATAAGGTATTTTCAGTGATAAACTACTATATATTACAAGGTAGTTTCAATGATTCACAACAAATTACCATATATTCTAAGGTATTTTCAATGATACACTGCATATTACGTTATATTATAAGGTATTTTCAAAGATACACTGCATATTACGTTATATTATAATGTATTTTCAATGATACACTGCATATTATGTTATATTATAAGGTATTTTCAATGATACACTGCATATTACGTTATATTATAAGGTATTTTCAATGATACACTGCATATTACGTTATATTATAAGGTATTTTCAATGATACACTGCATATTACGATATATTATAAGGTATTTTCATTGATACACTACAAATTACCATATATTATAAGGTATCTTCAATGATACACTGCATATTACGTTTTATTATAAGGTATTTTCAATGGTACACTTCATATTACGTTTTATTATAAGGTATTTTCAATGATACATTGCATATTACGTTATATTATAAGGTATTTTCAGTGATAAACTACTATATATTACAAGGTAGTTTCAATGATACACTACAAATTACCATATATTCTAAGGTATTTTCAATGATACACTGCATATTACGTTATATTATAAGGTATTTTCATTGATAGACTAGAATTACCATATATTCTAAGGTATTTTCAATGATACACTGCATATTACGTTATATTATAAGGTATCTTCAATGATACACTGCATATTACGTTTTATTATAAGGTATTTTCAATGGTACACTTCATATTACGTTTTATTATAAGGTATTTTCAATGATACATTGCATATTACGTTATATTATAAGGTATTTTCAGTGATAAACTACTATATATTACAAGGTAGTTTCAATGATACACTACAAATTACCATATATTCTAAGGTATTTTCAATGATACACTGCATATTACGTTATATTATAAGGTATTTTCAATGATACACTGCATATTACGTTATATTATAATGTATTTTCAATGATACACTGCATATTATGTTATATTATAAGGTATTTTCAATGGTACACTTCATATTACGTTTTATTATAAGGTATTTTCAATGATACATTGCATATTACGTTATATTATAAGGTATTTTCAGTGATAAACTACTATATATTACAAGGTAGTTTCAATGATACACTACAAATTACCATATATTCTAAGGTATTTTCAATGATACACTGCATATTACGTTATATTATAAGGTATTTTCAAAGATACACTGCATATTACGTTATATTATAATGTATTTTCAATGATACACTGCATATTATGTTATATTATAAGGTATTTTCAATGATACACTGCATATTACGTTATATTATAAGGTATTTTCAATGATACACTGCATATTACGTTATATTATAAGGTATTTTCAATGATACACTGCATATTACGATATATTATAAGGTATTTTCAATGATACACAGCATATTACGTTATATTATAAGGTATTTTCATTGATAGACTAGAATTACCATATATTCTAAGGTATTTTCAATGATACACTGCATATTACGTTATATTATAAGGTATTTTCAATGATACACTGCATATTACGTTATATTATAAGGTATTTTCAATGATACACTGAATATTACGTTATGTTATAAGGTATTTTCATTGATACACTACAAATTACCATATATTATAAGGTATTTTCAATGATACACTACAAATTACGATATATTATAAGGTATTTTCAATGATACACTGCATATTACTTTATATTATAAGGTATTTTCATTGATACACTACAAATTACGATATATTATAAGGTATTTTCAATGATACACAGCATATTACGTTATATTATAAGGTATTTTCAATGATAAACTACTATATATTATAAGGTATTTTCAATGATACACTACAAATTACGATATATTATAAGGTATTTTCACTGATACACTGAATATTACGTTATATTATAAGGTATTTTCATAGATAGACTAGAATTACCATATATTCTAAGGTATTTTCAATGATACACTGCATATTACGTTATATTATAAGGTATTTTCAATGATACACTGCATATTACGTTATATCATAAGGTATTTTCAATGATACACTGCATATTACGTTATATTATAAGGTATTTTCAATGATACACTGCATATTACGTTATATTATAAGGTATTTTCAATGATACACTGAATATTACGTTATGTTATAAGGTATTTTCATTGATACACTACAAATTACCATATATTATAAGGTATTTTCAATGATACACTACAAATTTCGATATATTATAAGGTATTTTCAATGATACACTGCATATTACTTTATATTATAAGGTATTTTCATTGATACACTACAAATTACGATATATAATAAGGTATTTTCAATGATACACAGCATATTACGTTATATTATAAGGTATTTTCATTGATAGACTAGAATTACCATATATTCTAAGGTATTTTCAATGATACACTGCATATTACGTTATATTATAAGGTATTTTCAATGATACACTGCATATTACGTTATATTATAAGGTATTTTCAATGATACACTGCATATTACGTTATATTATAAGGTATTTTCAATGATACATTGCATATTACGTTTTATTATAAGGTATTTTCAATGATACACAGAATATTACGTTATATTATAAGGTATTTTCATTGATACACTACAAATTACCATATATTATAAGGTATCTTCAATGATACACTGCATATTACGTTTTATTATAAGGTATTTTCAATGGTACACTTCATATTACGTTTTATTATAAGGTATTTTCAATGATACATTGCATATTACGTTATATTATAAGGTATTTTCAGTGATAAACTACTATATATTACATGGTAGTTTCAATGATTCACTACAAATTACCATATATTCTAAGGTATTTTCAATGATACACTGCATATTACGTTATATTATAAGGTATTTTCAAACATACACTGCATATTACGTTATATTATAATGTATTTTCAATGATACACTGCATATTATGTTATATTATAAGGTATTTTCAATGATACACTGCATATTACGTTATATTATAAGGTATTTTCAATGATACACTGCATATTACGTTATATTATAAGGTATTTTCAATGATACACTGCATATTACGATATATTATAAGGTATTTTCATTGATACACTACAAATTACCATATATTATAAGGTATCTTCAATGATACACTGCATATTACGTTTTATTATAAGGTATTTTCAATGATACACTGCATATTACGTTTTATTATAAGGTATTTTCATTGATACACTACAAATTACCATATATTATAAGGTATCTTCAATGATACACTGCATATTACGTTATATTATAAGGTATTTTCAATGATACACTGAATATTACGTTATGTTATAAGGTATTTTCATTGATACACTACAAATTACCATATATTATAAGGTATTTTCAATGATACACTACAAATTTCGATATATTATAAGGTATTTTCAATGATACACTGCATATTACTTTATATTATAAGGTATTTTCATTGATACACTACAAATTACGATATATAATAAGGTATTTTCAATGATACACAGCATATTACGTTATATTATAAGGTATTTTCATTGATAGACTAGAATTACCATATATTCTAAGGTATTTTCAATGATACACTGCATATTACGTTATATTATAAGGTATTTTCAATGATACACTGCATATTACGTTATATTATAAGGTATTTTCAATGATACACTGCATATTACGTTATATTATAAGGTATTTTCAATGATACATTGCATATTACGTTTTATTATAAGGTATTTTCAATGATACACAGAATATTACGTTATATTATAAGGTATTTTCATTGATACACTACAAATTACCATATATTATAAGGTATCTTCAATGATACACTGCATATTACGTTTTATTATAAGGTATTTTCAATGGTACACTTCATATTACGTTTTATTATAAGGTATTTTCAATGATACATTGCATATTACGTTATATTATAAGGTATTTTCAAAGATACACTGCATATTACGTTATATTATAATGTATTTTCAATGATACACTGCATATTATGTTATATTATAAGGTATTTTCAATGATACACTGCATATTACGTTATATTATAAGGTATTTTCAATGATACACTGCATATTACGTTATATTATAAGGTATTTTCAATGATACACTGCATATTACGATATATTATAAGGTATTTTCATTGATACACTACAAATTACCATATATTATAAGGTATCTTCAATGATACACTGCATATTACGTTTTATTATAAGGTATTTTCATTGATACACTACAAATTACCATATATTATAAGGTATCTTCAATGATACACTGCATATTACGTTTTATTATAAGGTATTTTCAATGGTACACTTCATATTACGTTTTATTATAAGGTATTTTCAATGATACATTGCATATTACGTTATATTATAAGGTATTTTCAGTGATAAACTACTATATATTACAAGGTAGTTTCAATGATACACTACAAATTACCATATATTCTAAGGTATTTTCAATGATACACTGCATATTACGTTATATTATAAGGTATTTTCATTGATAGACTAGAATTACCATATATTCTAAGGTATTTTCAATGATACACTGCATATTACGTTATATTATAAGGTATCTTCAATGATACACTGCATATTACGTTATATTACAAGGTATTTTCAATGATACACTTCATATTACGTTTTATTATAAGGTATTTTCAATGATACATTGCATATTACGTTATATTATAAGGTATTTTCAGTGATAAACTACTATATATTACAAGGTAGTTTCAATGATACACTACAAATTACCATATATTCTAAGGTATTTTCAATGATACACTGCATATTACGTTATATTATAAGGTATTTTCATTGATAGACTAGAATTACCATATATTCTAAGGTATTTTCAATGATACACTGCATATTACGTTATATTATAAGGTATCTTCAATGATACACTGCATATTACGTTTTATTATAAGGTATTTTCAATGGTACACTTCATATTACGTTTTATTATAAGGTATTTTCAATGATACATTGCATATTACGTTATATTATAAGGTATTTTCAGTGATAAACTACTATATATTACAAGGTAGTTTCAATGATACACTACAAATTACCATATATTCTAAGGTATTTTCAATGATACACTGCATATTACGTTATATTATAAGGTATTTTCAAAGATACACTGCATATTACGTTATATTATAATGTATTTTCAATGATACACTGCATATTATGTTATATTATAAGGTATTTTCAATGGTACACTTCATATTACGTTTTATTATAAGGTATTTTCAATGATACATTGCATATTACGTTATATTATAAGGTATTTTCAGTGATAAACTACTATATATTACAAGGTAGTTTCAATGATACACTACAAATTACCATATATTCTAAGGTATTTTCAATGATACACTGCATATTACGTTATATTATAAGGTATTTTCAAAGATACACTGCATATTACGTTATATTATAATGTATTTTCAAAGATACACTGCATATTATGTTATATTATAAGGTATTTTCAATGATACACTGCATATTACGTTATATTATAAGGTATTTTCAATGATACACTGCATATTACGTTATATTATAAGGTATTTTCAATGATACACTGCATATTACGATATATTATAAGGTATTTTCAATGATACACAGCATATTACGTTATATTATAAGGTATTTTCATTGATAGACTAGAATTACCATATATTCTAAGGTATTTTCAATGATACACTGCATATTACGTTATATTATAAGGTATTTTCAATGATACACTGTATATTACGTTATATTATAAGGTATTTTCAATGATACACTGAATATTACGTTATGTTATAAGGTATTTTCATTGATACACTACAAATTACCATATATTATAAGGTATTTTCAATGATACACTACAAATTACGATATATTATAAGGTATTTTCAATGATACACTGCATATTACTTTATATTATAAGGTATTTTCATTGATACACTACAAATTACGATATATTATAAGGTATTTTCAATGATACACAGCATATTACGTTATATTATAAGGTATTTTCAATGATAAACTACTATATATTATAAGGTATTTTCAATGATACACTACAAATTACGATATATTATAAGGTATTTTCACTGATACACTGAATATTACGTTATATTATAAGGTATTTTCATAGATAGACTAGAATTACCATATATTCTAAGGTATTTTCAATGATACACTGCATATTACGTTATATTATAAGGTATTTTCAATGATACACTGCATATTACGTTATATCATAAGGTATTTTCAATGATACACTGCATATTACGTTATATTATAAGGTATTTTCAATGATACACTGCATATTACGTTATATTATAAGGTATTTTCAATGATACACTGAATATTACGTTATGTTATAAGGTATTTTCATTGATACACTACAAATTACCATATATTATAAGGTATTTTCAATGATACACTACAAATTTCGATATATTATAAGGTATTTTCAATGATACACTGCATATTACTTTATATTATAAGGTATTTTCATTGATACACTACAAATTACGATATATAATAAGGTATTTTCAATGATACACAGCATATTACGTTATATTATAAGGTATTTTCATTGATAGACTAGAATTACCATATATTCTAAGGTATTTTCAATGATACACTGCATATTACGTTATATTATAAGGTATTTTCAATGATACACAGAATATTACGTTATATTATAAGGTATTTTCATTGATACACTACAAATTACCATATATTATAAGGTATCTTCAATGATACACTGCATATTACGTTTTATTATAAGGTATTTTCAATGGTACACTTCATATTACGTTTTATTATAAGGTATTTTCAATGATACATTGCATATTACGTTATATTATAAGGTATTTTCAGTGATAAACTACTATATATTACATGGTAGTTTCAATGATTCACTACAAATTACCATTTATTCTAAGGTATTTTCAATGATACACTGCATATTACGTTATATTATAAGGTATTTTCAAAGATACACTGCATATTACGTTATATTATAATGTATTTTCAATGATACACTGCATATTATGTTATATTATAAGGTATTTTCAATGATACACTGCATATTACGTTATATTATAAGGTATTTTCAATGATACACTGCATATTACGTTATATTATAAGGTATTTTCAATGATACACTGCATATTACGTTATATCATAAGGTATTTTCAATGATACACTGCATATTACGTTATATTATAAGGTATTTTCAATGATACACTGCATATTACTTTATATTATAAGGTATTTTCATTGATACACTACAAATTACGATATATTATAAGGTATTTTCAATGATACACAGCATATTACGTTATATTATAAGGTATTTTCAATGATAAACTACTATATATTATAAGGTATTTTCAATGATACACTACAAATTACGATATATTATAAGGTATTTTCACTGATACACTGAATATTACGTTATATTATAAGGTATTTTCATAGATAGACTAGAATTACCATATATTCTAAGGTATTTTCAATGATACACTGCATATTACGTTATATTATAAGGTATTTTCAATGATACACTGCATATTACGTTATATCATAAGGTATTTTCAATGATACACTGCATATTACGTTATATTATAAGGTATTTTCAATGATACACTGCATATTACGTTATATTATAAGGTATTTTCAATGATACATTGCATATTACGTTTTATTATAAGGTATTTTCAATGATACACTGAATATTACGTTATGTTATAAGGTATTTTCATTGATACACTCCAAATTACCATATATTATAAGGTATTTTCAATGATACACTACAAATTTCGATATATTATAAGGTATTTTCAATGATACACTGCATATTACTTTATATTATAAGGTATTTTCATTGATACACTACAAATTACGATATATTATAAGGTATTTTCAATGATACACAGCATATTACGTTATATTATAAGGTATTTTCATTGATAGACTAGAATTACCATATATTCTAAGGTATTTTCAATGATACACTGCATATTACGTTATATTATAAGGTATTTTCAATGATACACTGCATATTACGTTATATTATAAGGTATTTTCAATGATACACTGCATATTACGTTATATTATAAGGTATTTTCAATGATACACTGCATATTACGTTATATTATAATGTATTTTCAATGATACACTGCATATTATGTTATATTATAAGGTATTTTCAATGATACACTGCATATTACGTTTTATTATAAGGTATTTTCAATGATACATTGCATATTACGTTTTATTATAAGGTATTTTCAATGATACACAGAATATTACGTTATATTATAAGGTATTTTCAAAGATACACTACATATTACGTTATATTATAATGTATTTTCAATGATACACTGCATATTATGTTATATTATAAGGTATTTTCAATGATACACTGCATATTACGTTATATTATAAGGTATTTTCAATGATACACTGCATATTACGTTATATTATAAGGTATTTTCAATGATACACTGCATATTACGATATATTATAAGGTATTTTCAATGATACACTACAAATTACGATATATTATAAGGTATTTTCAATGATACACAGCATATTACGTTATATTATAAGGTATTTTCAATGATAAACTACTATATATTATAAGGTATTTTCAATGATACACTACAAATTACGATATATTATAAGGTATTTTCACTGATACACTGAATATTACGTTATATTATAAGGTATTTTCATAGATAGACTAGAATTACCATATATTCTAAGGTATTTTCAATGATACACTGCATATTACGTTATATTATAAGGTATTTTCAATGATACACTGCATATTACGTTATATCATAAGGTATTTTCAATGATACACTGCATATTACGTTATATTATAAGGTATTTTCAATGATACACTGCATATTACGTTATATTATAAGGTATTTTCAATGATACATTGCATATTACGTTTTATTATAAGGTATTTTCAATGATACACTGAATATTACGTTATGTTATAAGGTATTTTCATTGATACACTACAAATTACCATATATTATAAGGTATTTTCAATGATACACTACAAATTTCGATATATTATAAGGTATTTTCAATGATACACTGCATATTACTTTATATTATAAGGTATTTTCATTGATACACTACAAATTACGATATATTATAATGTATTTTCAATGATACACAGCATATTACGTTATATTATAAGGTATTTTCATTGATAGACTAGAATTACCATATATTCTAAGGTATTTTCAATGATACACTGCATATTACGTTATATTATAAGGTATTTTCAATGATACACTGCATATTACGTTATATTATAAGGTATTTTCAATGATACACTGCATATTACGTTATATTATAATGTATTTTCAATGATACACTGCATATTACGTTATATTATAAGGTATTTTCAATGATACATTGCATATTACGTTATATTATAATGTATTTTCAATGATACACTGCATATTACGTTATATTATAAGGTATTTTCAATGATACATTGCATATTACGTTTTATTATAAGGTATTTTCAATGATACACTGAATATTACGTTATGTTATAAGGTATTTTCATTGATACACTACAAATTACCATATATTATAAGGTATTTTCAATGATACACTACAAATTTCGATATATTATAAGGTATTTTCAATGATACACTGCATATTACTTTATATTATAAGGTATTTTCATTGATACACTACAAATTACGATATATTATAAGGTATTTTCAATGATACACAGCATATTACGTTATATTATAAGGTATTTTCATTGATAGACTAGAATTACCATATATTCTAAGGTATTTTCAATGATACACTGCATATTACGTTATATTATAAGGTATTTTCAATGATACACTGCATATTACGTTATATTATAAGGTATTTTCAATGATACACTGCATATTACGTTATATTATAAGGTATTTTCATTGATAGACTAGAATTACCATATATTCTAAGGTATTTTCAATGATACACTGCATATTACGTTATATTATAAGGTATTTTCAATGATACACTGCATATTACGTTATATTATAAGGTATTTTCAATGATACACTGCATATTACGTTATATTATAATGTATTTTCAATGATACACTGCATATTACGTTATATTATAAGGTATTTTCAATGATACATTGCATATTACGTTTTATTATAAGGTATTTTCAATGATACACTGAATATTACGTTATGTTATAAGGTATTTTCATTGATACACTACAAATTACCATATATTATAAGGTATTTTCAATGATACACTACAAATTTCGATATATTATAAGGTATTTTCAATGATACACTGCATATTACTTTATATTATAAGGTATTTTCATTGATACACTACAAATTACGATATATTATAAGGTATTTTCAATGATACACAGCATATTACGTTATATTATAAGGTATTTTCATTGATAGACTAGAATTACCATATATTCTAAGGTATTTTCAATGATACACTGCATATTACGTTATATTATAAGGTATTTTCAATGATACACTGCATATTACGTTATATTATAAGGTATTTTCAATGATACACTGCATATTACGTTATATTATAAGGTATTTTCAATGATACACTGCATATTACGTTATATTATAATGTATTTTCAATGATACACTGCATATTATGTTATATTATAAGGTATTTTCAATGATACACTGCATATTACGTTTTATTATAAGGTATTTTCAATGATACATTGCATATTACGTTTTATTATAAGTTATTTTCAATGATACACTGCATATTACTTTATATTATAAGGTATTTTCATTGATACACTACAAATTACGATATATTATAAGGTATTTTCAATGATACACTGCATATTACGTTATATTATAAGGTATTTTCATTGATAGACTAGAATTACCATATATTCTAAGGTATTTTCAATGATACACTGCATATTACGTTATATTATAAGGTATTTTCAATGATACACTGCATATTACGTTATATTATTAGGTATTTTCAATGATACACAGAATATTAAGTTATATTATAAGGTATTTTCATTGATACACTACAAATTACCATATATTATAAGGTATCTTCAATGATACACTGCATATTACGTTTTACTATAAGGTATTTTCAATGATACACTGCATATTACGTTTTATTATAAGGTATTTTCAATGATACATTGCATATTACGTTATATTATAAGGTATTTTCAGTGATAAACTACTATATATTACAAGGTAGTTTCAATGATACACTACAAATTACCATATATTCTAAGGTATTTTCAATGATAGACTGCATATTACGTTATATTATAAGGTATTTTCAAAGATACACTGCATATTACGTTATATTATAATGTAATTTCAATGATACACTGCATATTATGTTATATTATAAGGTATTTTCAATGATACACAGAATATTACGTTATATTATAAGGTATTTTCATTGATACACTACAAATTACCATATATTATAAGGTATTTTCAATGATACACTAAAAAATTTCGATATATTATAAGGTATTTCCAATGATACACTGCATATTACCATATATTATAAGGTATTTTCAATGATACCCTACAAATTACGATATATTATAAGGTATTTTCAATGATACACTGCATATTACTTTATATTATAAGGTATTTTCATTGATACACTACAAATTACGATATATTATAAGGTATTTTCAATGATACACAGCATATTACGTTATATTATAAGGTATTTTCAATGATAAACTACTATATATTATAAGGTATTTTCAATGATACACTACAAATTACGATATATTATAAGGTATTTTCAATGATACACTGCATATTACGTTATATTATAAGGTATTTTCATTGATACACTACAAATTACCATATATTATATGGTATTTTCAATGATACACTAAAAAATTTCGATATATTATAAGGTATTTCCAATGATACACTGCATATTACCATATATTATAAGGTATTTTCAATGATACACTACAAATTACGATATATTATAAGGTATTTTCAATGATACACTGCATATTACTTTATATTATAAGGTATTTTCATTGATAAACTACAAATTACGATATATTATAAGGTATTTTCAATGATACACTGCATATTACGTTATATTATAAGGTATTTTCAATGATAAACTACTATATATTATAAGGTATTTTCAATGATACACTACAAATTACGATATATTATAAGGTATTTTCATTGATGCACTACAAATTACCATATATTATAAGGTATTTTCAATGATACACTACAAATTACGATATATTATAAGGTATTTTCAATGATACACTGCATATTACGTTTTATTATAAGGTATTTTCAATGATACATTGCATATTACGTTTTATTATAAGGTATTTTCAATGATACACAGAATATTACGTTATATTATAAGGTATTTTCATTGATACACTACAAATTACAATATATTATAAGGTATTTTCAATGATACACTGCATATTACGTTATATTATAAGGTATTTTCATTGATAGACTAGAATTACCATATATTCTAAGGTATTTTCAATGATACACTGCATATTACGTTATATTATAAGGTATTTTCAATGATACACTGCATATTACGTTATATTATAAGGTATTTTCAATGATACACTGCATATTACGTTATATTATAAAGTATTTTCAATGATACACTGCATATTACGTTATATTATAAGGTATTTTCAAAGATACACTGCATATTACGTTATATTATAATGTATTTTCAATGATACACTGCATATTATGTTATATTATAAGGTATTTTCAATGATACACAGAATATTACGTTATATTATAAGGTATTTTCATTGATACACTACAAATTACCATATATTATAAGGTATCTTCAATGATACACTGCATATTACGTTTTATTATAAGGTATTTTCGATGGTACACTTCATATTACGTTTTATTATAAGGTATTTTCAATGATACATTGCATATTACGTTATATTATAAGGTATTTTCAGTGATAAACTACTATATATTACAAGGAAGTTTCAATGATACACTACAAATTACCATATATTCTAAGGTATTTTCAATGATACACTGCATATTACGTTGTATTATAATGTATTTTCAATGATACACTGCATATTACGTTTTATTATAAGGTATTTTCAATGATACATTGCATATTACGTTATATTATAAGGTATTTTCAGTGATAAACTACTATATATTACAAGGTAGTTTCAATGATACACTACAAATTACCATATATTCTAAGGTATTTTCAATGATACACTGCATATTACGTTATATTATAAGGTATTTTCAAAGATACACTGCATATTACGTTATATTATAATGTATTTTCAATGATACACTGCATATTATGTTATATTATAAGGTATTTTCAATGATACACTGCATATTACGTTATATTATAAGGTATTTTCAATGATACACTGCATATTACGTTATATTATAAGGTATTTTCAATGATACACTGCATATTACGTTATATTATAAGGTATTTCTAATGATACACTGCATATTACCATATATTATAAGGTATTTTCAATGATACACTGCATATTACCATATATTATAAGGTATTTTCAATGATACACTACAAATTACGATATATTATAAGGTATTTTCGATGATACACTGCATATTACTTTATATTATAAGGTATTTTCATTGATACACTACAAATTACGATATATTATAAGGTATTTTCAATGATACACTGCATATTACGTTATATTATAAGGTATTTTCATTGATAGACTAGAATTACCATATATTCTAAGGTATTTTCAATGATACACTGCATATTACGTTATATTATAAGGTATTTTCAATGATACACTGCATATTACGTTATATTATAAGGTATTTTCAATGATACACAGAATATTACGTTATATTATAAGGTATTTTCATTGATACACTACAAGTTACCATATATTATAAGGTATCTTCAATGATACACTGCATATTACGTTTTACTATAAGGTATTTTCAATGATACACTGCATATTACGTTATATTATAAGGTATTTTCAATGATAAACTACTATATATTATAAGGTATTTTCAATGATACACTACAAATTACGATATATTATAAGGTATTTTCAATGATACACTGCATATTACGTTATATTATAAGGTATTTTCATTGATACACTACAAATTACCATATATTATATGGTATTTTCAATGATACACTAAAAAATTTCGATATATTATAAGGTATTTCCAATGATACACTGCATATTACCATATATTATAAGGTATTTTCAATGATACACTACAAATTACGATATATTATAAGGTATTTTCAATGATACACTGCATATTACTTTATATTATAAGGTATTTTCATTGATAAACTACAAATTACGATATATTATAAGGTATTTTCAATGATACACAGCATATTACGTTATATTATAAGGTATTTTCAATGATAAACTACTATATATTATAAGGTATTTTCAATGATACACTACAAATTACGATATATTATAAGGTATTTTCATTGATGCACTACAAATTACCATATATTATAAGGTATTTTCAATGATACACTGCATATTACGTTATATTATAAGGTATTTTCATTGATAGACTAGAATTACCATATATTCTAAGGTATTTTCAATGATACACTACAAATTACGATATATTATAAGGTATTTTCAATGATACACTGCATATTACGTTTTATTATAAGGTATTTTCAATGATACATTGCATATTACGTTTTATTATAAGGTATTTTCAATGATACACAGAATATTACGTTATATTATAAGGTATTTTCATTGATACACTACAAATTACAATATATTATAAGGTATTTTCAATGATACACTGCATATTACGTTATATTATAAGGTATTTTCATTGATAGACTAGAATTACCATATATTCTAAGGTATTTTCAATGATACACTGCATATTACGTTATATTATAAGGTATTTTCAATGATACACTGCATATTACGTTATATTATAAGGTATTTTCAATGATACACTGCATATTACGTTATATTATAAAGTATTTTCAATGATACACTGCATATTACGTTATATTATAAGGTATTTTCAAAGATACACTGCATATTACGTTATATTATAATGTATTTTCAATGATACACTGCATATTATGTTATATTATAAGGTATTTTCAATGATACACAGAATATTACGTTATACTATAAGGTATTTTCATTGATACACTACAAATTACGATATATTATAAGGTATTTTCAATGATACACAGCATATTACGTTATATTATAAGGTATTTTCAATGATAAACTACTATATATTATAAGGTATTTTCTATGATACACTACAAATTACGATATATTATAAGGTATTTTCAAAGATACACTGCATATTACGTTATATTATAATGTATTTTCAATGATACACTGCATATTATGTTATATTATAAGGTATTTTCAATGATACACTGCATATTACGTTATATTATAATGTATTTTCAATGATACACTGCATATTATGTTATATTATAAGGTATTTTCAATGATACACAGAATATTACGTTATATTATAAGGTATTTTCATTGATACACTACAAATTACCATATATTATAAGGTATCTTCAATGATACACTGCATATTACGTTTTATTATAAGGTATTTTCAATGGTACACTTCATATTACGTTTTATTATAAGGTATTTTCAATGATACATTGCATATTACGTTATATTATAAGGTATTTTCAGTGATAAACTACTATATATTACAAGGAAGTTTCAATGATACACTACAAATTACCATATATTCTAAGGTATTTTCATTGATACACTGCATATTACGTTTTATTATAATGTATTTT
The DNA here is from genome assembly GCA_916610255.1 of Lasioglossum lativentre. NCBI lineage: Eukaryota > Metazoa > Arthropoda > Insecta > Hymenoptera > Halictidae > Lasioglossum > Lasioglossum lativentre. Next base: position 210,979 of record CAKAJI010000154.1, on the reverse strand, counting down.
CAATGATACACTGCATATTACGTTTTATTATAAGGTATTTTCAATGATACATTGCATATTACGTTATATTATAAGGTATTTTCAGTGATAAACTACTATATATTACAAGGTAGTTTCAATGATACACTACAAATTACCATATATTCTAAGGTATTTTCAATGATACACTGCATATTACGTTATATTATAAGGTATTTTCAAAGTTACACTGCATATTACGTTATATTATAATGTATTTTCAATGATACACTGCATATTATGTTATATTATAAGGTATTTTCAATGATACACTGCATATTACGTTATATTATAAGGTATTTTCAATGATACACTGCATATTACCATATATTCTAAGGTATTTTCAATGATACACTGCATATTACGTTATATTATAAGGTATTTTCAATGATACACTGCATATTACGTTATATTATAAGGTATTTCTAATGATACACTGCATATTACCATATATTATAAGGTATTTTCAATGATACACTGCATATTACCATATATTATAAGGTATTTTCAATGATACACTACAAATTACGATACATTATAAGGTATTTTCGATGATACACTGCATATTACTTTATATTATAATGTATTTTCATTGATACACTACAAATTACGATATATTATAAGGTATTTTGAATGATACACTGCATATTACGTTATATTATAAGGTATTTTCATTGATAGACTAGAATTACCATATATTATAAGGTATTTTCAATGATACACTACAAATTACGATATATTATAAGGTATTTTCAATGATACACAGCATATTACGTTATATTATAATGTATTTTCAATGATAAACTACCATATATTATAAGGTATTTTCAATGATACACTACAAATTACGATATATTATAAGGTATTTTCAATGATACACTGCATATTACGTTATATTATAAGGTATTTTGAATGATACACTGCATATTACGTTATATTATAAGGTATTTTCATTGATAGACTAGAATTACCATATATTATAAGGTATTTTCAATGATACACTACAAATTACGATATATTATAAGGTATTTTCAATGATACACTGCATATTACGTTTTATTATAAGGTATTTTCAATGATACATTGCATATTACGTTTTATTATAAGGTATTTTCAATGATACACAGAATATTACGTTATATTATAAGGTATTTTCATTGATACACTACAAATTACAATATATTATAAGGTATTTTCACTGATACACTGCATATTACGTTATATTATAAGGTATTTTCAATGATACACTGCATATTACGTTATATTATAAGGTATTTTCATTGATGCACTACAAATTACCATATATTATAAGGTATTTTCAATGATACACTACAAATTACGATATATTATAAGGTATTTTCAATGATACACCGCATATTACGTTATATTATAATGTATTTTCAATGATACACTGCATATTACGTTATATTATAAGGTATTTTCAATGATACACTGCATATTACGTTTTATTATAAGGAATTCTCAATGATACACTGCATATTACGTTATATTATAAGGTATTTTCAATGATACACAGAATATTACGTTATATTATAAGGTATTTTCAATGATAAACTACTATATATTATAAGGTATTTTCAATGATACACTGCATATTACGTTATATTATAAGGTATTTTGAATGATACACTGCATATTACGTTATATTATAAGGTATTTTCATTGATAGACTAGAATTACCATATATTATAAGGTATTTTCAATGATACACTACAAATTACGATATATTATAAGGTATTTTCAATGATACACTGCATATTACGTTTTATTATAAGGTATTTTCAATGATACATTGCATATTACGTTTTATTATAAGGTATTTTCAATGATACACAGAATATTACGTTATATTATAAGGTATTTTCATTGATACACTACAAATTACAATATATTATAAGGTATTTTCACTGATACACTACAAATTACGATATATTATAAGGTATTTTCAATGATACACAGCATATTACGTTATATTATAAGGTATTTTCAATGATAAACTACTATATATTATAAGGTATTTTCAATGATAAACTACTATATATTATAAGGTATTTTCAATGATACACTACAAATTACGATATATTATAAGGTATTTTCACTGATACACTGCATATTACGTTATATTATAAGGTATTTTCATTGATAGACTACAATTACCATATATTCTAAGGTATTTTCAATGATACACTGCATATTACGTTATATTATAATGTATTTTCAATGATACACTGCATATTACCATATATTATAAGGTATTTTCAATGATACACTGCATATTACGTTATATTATAAGGTATTTTCAATGATACACTGCATATTACGTTATATTATAAGGTATTTTCATTGATGCACTACAAATTACCATATATTATAAGGTATTTTCAATGATACACTACAAATTACGATATATTATAAGGTATTTTCAATGATACACCGCATATTACGTTATATTATAATGTATTTTCAATGATACACTGCATATTACGTTATATTATAAGGTATTTTCAATGATACACTGCATATTACGTTTTATTATAAGGAATTCTCAATGATACACTGCATATTACGTTATATTATAAGGTATTTTCAATGATACACAGAATATTACGTTATATTATAAGGTATTTTCAATGATAAACTACTATATATTATAAGGTATTTTCAATGATACACTGCATATTACGTTATATTATAAGGTATTTTCAATGATACACTGCATATTACGTTATATTATAAGGTATTTTGAATGATACACTGCATATTACGTTATATTATAAGGTATTTTCATTGATAGACTAGAATTACCATATATTCTAAGGTATTTTCAATGATACACTGCATATTACGTTAAATTATAAGGTATTTTCAATGATACACTACAAATTACGATATATTATAAGGTATTTTCATTGATGCACTACAAATTACCATATATTATAAGGTATTTTCAATGATACACTACAAATTACGATATATTATAAGGTATTTTCAATGATACACTGTATATTACGTTTTATTATAAGGTATTTTCAATGATACATTGCATATTACGTTTTATTATAAGGTATTTTCAATGATACACAGAATATTACGTTATATTATAAGGTATTTTCAATGATACACAGCAGATTACGTTATATTATAAGGTATTTTCAATGATAAACTACTATATATTATAAGGTATTTTCAATGATACACTACAAATTACGATATATTATAAGGTATTTTCACTGATACACTGCATATTACGTTATATTATAAGGTATTTTCATTGATAGACTAGAATTACCATATATTCTAAGGTATTTTCAATGATACACTGCATATTACGTTATATTATAAGGTATTTTCAATGATACACTGCATATTACGTTATATCATAAGGTATTTTCAATGATACACTGCATATTACGTTATATTATAAGGTATTTTCAATGATACACTGCATATTACGTTATATTATAAGGTATTTTCAATGATACATTGCATATTACGTTTTATTATAAGGTATTTTCAATGATACACTGAATATTACGTTATGTTATAAGGTATTTTCATTGATACACTACAAATTACCATATATTATAAGGTATTTTCAATGATACACTACAAATTTCGATATATTATAAGGTATTTTCAATGATACACTGCATATTACTTTATATTATAAGGTATTTTCATTGATACACTACAAATTACGATATATTATAAGGTATTTTCAATGATACACAGCATATTACGTTATATTATAAGGTATTTTCATTGATAGACTAGAATTACCATATATTCTAAGGTATTTTCAATGATACACTGCATATTACGTTATATTATAAGGTATTTTCAATGGTACACTTCATATTACGTTTTATTATAAGGTATTTTCAATGATACATTGCATATTACGTTATATTATAAGGTATTTTCAGTGATAAACTACTATATATTACAAAGTAGTTTCAATGATACACTACAAATTACCATATATTCTAAGGTATTTTCAATGATACACTGCATATTACGTTATATTATAAGGTATTTTCAAAGATACAGTACATATTACGTTATATTATAATGTATTTTCAATGATACACTGCATATTATGTTATATTATAAGGTATTTTCAATGATACACTGCATATTACGTTATATTATAAGGTATTTTCAATGATACACTGCATATTACGTTATATTATAAGGTATTTTCAATGATACACTGCATATTACGATGTATTATAAGGTATTTTCAATGATACACAGCATATTACGTTATATTATAAGGTATTTTCATTGATAGACTAGAATTACCATATATTCTAAGGTATTTTCAATGATACACTGCATATTACGTTATATTATAAGGTATTTTCAATGATACACTGCATATTACGTTATATTATAAAGTATTTTCAATGATACACTGCATATTACGTTATATTATAAGGTATTTTCAAAGATACACTGCATATTACGTTATATTATAATGTATTTTCAATGATACACTGCAAATTATGTTATATTATAAGGTATTTTCAATGATACACAGAATATTACGTTATACTATAAGGTATTTTCATTGATACACTACAAATTACGATATATTATAAGGTATTTTCAATGATACACAGCATATTACGTTATATTATAAGGTATTTTCAATGATAAACTACTATATATTATAAGGTATTTTCTATGATACACTACAAATTACGATATATTATAAGGTATTTTCAAAGATACACTGCATATTACGTTATATTATAATGTATTTTCAATGATACACTGCATATTATGTTATATTATAAGGTATTTTCAATGATACACTGCATATTACGTTATATTATAATGTATTTTCAATGATACACTGCATATTATGTTATATTATAAGGTATTTTCAATGATACACAGAATATTACGTTATATTATAAGGTATTTTCATTGATACACTACAAATTACCATATATTATAAGGTATCTTCAATGATACACTGCATATTACGTTTTATTATAAGGTATTTTCAATGATACATTGCATATTACGTTATATTATAAGGTATTTTCAGTGATAAACTACTATATATTACAAGGTAGTTTCAATGATACACTTCAAATTACCATATATTCTAAGGTATTTTCAATGATACACTGCATATTACGTTTTATTATAATGTATTTTCAATGATACACTGCATATTACGTTTTATTATAAGGTATTTTCAATGATACATTGCATATTACGTTATATTATAAGGTATTTTCAGTGATAAACTACTATATATTACAAGGTAGTTTCAATGATACACTACAAATTACCATATATTCTAAGGTATTTTCAATGATACACTGCATATTACGTTATATTATAAGGTATTTTCAAAGATACACTGCATATTACGTTATATTATAATGTATTTTCAATGATACACTGCATATTATGTTATATTATAAGGTATTTTCAATGATACACTGCATATTACGTTATATTATAAGGTATTTTCAATGATACACTGCATATTACCATATATTCTAAGGTATTTTCAATGATACACTGCATATTACGTTATATTATAAGGTATTTTCAATGATACACTGCATATTACGTTATATTATAAGGTATTTCTAATGATACACTGCGTATTACCATATATTCTAAGGTATTTTCAATGATACACTGCATATTACGTTATATTATTAGGTATTTTCAATGATACACTGCATATTACGATATATTATAAGGTATTTTCAATGATACACAGCATATTACGTTATATTATAAGGTATTTTCATTGATAGACTAGAATTACCATATATTCTAAGGTATTTTCAATGATACACTGCATATTACGTTATATTATAAGGTATTTTCAATGATACACTGCATATTACGTTATATTATAAAGTATTTTCAATGATACACTGCATATTACGTTATATTATAAGGTATTTTCAATGATAAACTACTATATATTATAAGGTATTTTCTATGATACACTACAAATTACGATATATTATAAGGTATTTTCAAAGATACACTGCATATTACGTTATATTATAATGTATTTTCAATGATACACTGCATATTATGTTATATTATAAGGTATTTTCAATGATACACTGCATATTACGTTATATTATAATGTATTTTCAATGATACACTGCATATTATGTTATATTATAAGGTATTTTCAATGATACACAGAATATTACGTTATATTATAAGGTATTTTCATTGATACACTACAAATTACCATATATTATAAGGTATCTTCAATGATACACTGCATATTACGTTTTATTATAAGGTATTTTCAATGATACATTGCATATTACGTTATATTATAAGGTATTTTCAGTGATAAACTACTATATATTACAAGGTAGTTTCAATGATACACTACAAATTACCATATATTCTAAGGTATTTTCAATGATACACTGCATATTACGTTTTATTATAATGTATTTTCAATGATACACTGCATATTACGTTTTATTATAAGGTATTTTCAATGATACATTGCATATTACGTTATATTATAAGGTATTTTCAGTGATAAACTACTATATATTACAAGGTAGTTTCAATGATACACTACAAATTACCATATATTCTAAGGTATTTTCAATGATACACTGCATATTACGTTATATTATAAGGTATTTTCAAAGATACACTGCATATTACGTTATATTATAATGTATTTTCAATGATACACTGCATATTATGTTATATTATAAGGTATTTTCAATGATACACTGCATATTACTTTATATTATAAGGTATTTTCATTGATACACTACAAATTACGATATATTATAAGGTATTTTCAATGATACACTGCATATTACGTTATATTATAAGGTATTTTCATTGATAGACTAGAATTACCATATATTCTAAGGTATTTTCAATGATACACTGCATATTACGTTATATTATAAGGTATTTTCAATGATACACTGCATATTACGTTATATTATAAGGTATTTTCAATGATACACAGAATATTACGTTATATTATAAGGTATTTTCATTGATACACTACAAATTACCATATATTATAAGGTATCTTCAATGATACACTGCATATTACGTTTTACTATAAGGTATTTTCAATGATACACTGCATATTACGTTTTATTATAAGGTATTTTCAATGATACATTGCATATTACGTTATATTATAAGGTATTTTCAGTGATAAACTACTATATATTACAAGGTAGTTTCAATGATACACTACAAATTACCATATATTCTAAGGTATTTTCAATGATACACTGCATATTACGTTATATTATAAGGTATTTTCAAAGATACACTGCATATTACGTTATATTATAATGTATTTTCAATGATACACTGCATATTATGTTATATTATAAGGTATTTTCAATGATACACAGAATATTACGTTATATTATAAGGTATTTTCATTGATACACTACAAATTACCATATATTATAAGGTATTTTCAATGATACACTAAAAAATTTCGATATATTATAAGGTATTTCCAATGATACACTGCATATTACCATATATTATAAGGTATTTTCAATGATACCCTACAAATTACGATATATTATAAGGTATTTTCAATGATACACTGCATATTACTTTATATTATAAGGTATTTTCATTGATACACTACAAATTACGATATATTATAAGGTATTTTCAATGATACACAGCATATTACGTTATATTATAAGGTATTTTCAATGATAAACTACTATATATTATAAGGTATTTTCAATGATACACTACAAATTACGATATATTATAAGGTATTTTCAATGATACACTGCATATTACGTTATATTATAAGGTATTTTCATTGATACACTACAAATTACCATATATTATAAGGTATTTTCAATGATACACTAAAAAATTTCGATATATTATAAGGTATTTCCAATGATACACTGCATATTACCATATATTATAAGGTATTTTCAATGATACACTACAAATTACGATATATTATAAGGTATTTTCAATGATACACTGCATATTACTTTATATTATAAGGTATTTTCATTGATAAACTACAAATTACGATATATTATAAGGTATTTTCAATGATACACAGCATATTACGTTATATTATAAGGTATTTTCAATGATAAACTACTATATATTATAAGGTATTTTCAATGATACACTACAAATTACGATATATTATAAGGTATTTTCATTGATGCACTACAAATTACCATATATTATAAGGTATTTTCAATGATACACTACAAATTACGATATATTATAAGGTATTTTCAATGATACACTGCATATTACGTTTTATTATAAGGTATTTTCAATGATACATTGCATATTACGTTTTATTATAAGGTATTTTCAATGATACACAGAATATTACGTTATATTATAAGGTATTTTCATTGATACACTACAAATTACAATATATTATAAGGTATTTTCAATGATACACTACAAATTGCGATATATTATAAGGTATTTTCAATGATACACTGCATATTACGTTATATTATAAGGTATTTTCATTGATAGACTAGAATTACCATATATTCTAAGGTATTTTCAATGATACACTGCATATTACGTTATATTATAAGGTATTTTCAATGATACACTGCATATTACGTTATATTATAAGGTATTTTCAATGATACACTGCATATTACGTTATATTATAAGGTATTTTGAATGATACACTGCATATTACGTTATATTATAAGGTATTTTCATTGATAGACTAGAATTACCATATATTATAAGGTATTTTCAATGATACACTACAAATTACGATATATTATAAGGTATTTTCAATGATACACAGCATATTACGTTATATTATAATGTATTTTCAATGATAAACTACCATATATTATAAGGTATTTTCAATGATACACTACAAATTACGATATATTATAAGGTATTTTCATTGATGCACTACAAATTACGATATATTATAAGGTATTTTCAATGATACACAGCATATTACGTTATATTATAAGGTATTTTCAATGATAAACTACTATATATTATAAGGTATTTTCAATGATACATTGCATATTACGTTTTATTATAAGGTATTTTCAATGATACACAGAATATTACGTTATATTATAAGGTATTTTCATTGATACACTACAAATTACAATATATTATAAGGTATTTTCAATGATACACTACAAATTGCGATATATTATAAGGTATTTTCAATGATACACTGCATATTACGTTATATTATAAGGTATTTTCATTGATAGACTAGAATTACCATATATTCTAAGGTATTTTCAATGATACACTGCATATTACGTTATATTATAAGGTATTTTCAATGATCCACTGCATATTACGTTATATTATAAGGTATTTTCAATGATACACTGCATATTACGTTATATTATAAGGTATTTTCAATGATACACTGCTTATTACGTTATATTATACGGTATTTTCATTGATACACTACAAATTGCGATATATGATAAGGTATTTTCAATGATACACAGCAGATTACGTTATATTATAAGGTATTTTCAATGATAAAATACTATATATTATAAGGTATTTTCAATGATAGACTAGAATTACCATATATTATAAGGTATTTTCAATGATACACTACAAATTACGATATATTATAAGGTATTTTCAATGATACACTGCATATTACGTTTTATTATAAGGTATTTTCGATGATACATTGCATATTACGTTTTATTATAAGGTATTTTCAATGATACACAGAATATTACGTTATATTATAAGGTATTTTCATTGATACACTACAAATTACAATATATTATAAGGTATTTTCACTGATACACTGCATATTACGTTATATTATAAGGTATTTTCAATGATACACTGCATATTACGTTATATTATAAGGTATTTTCAATGATACACTACAAATTACGATATATTATAAGGTATTTTCAATGATACACTGCATATTACGTTATATTATAAGGTATTTTCATTGATAGACTAGAATTACCATATATTCTAAGGTATTTTCAATGATACACTGCATATTACGTTATATTATAAGGTATTTTCATTGATACACTACAAATTACGATATATTATAAGGTATTTTCAATGATACACAGCATATTACGTTATATTATAAGGTATTTTCAATGATAAACTACTATATATTATAAGGTATTTTCAATGATACACGACAAATTACGATATATTATAAGGTATTTTCAATGATACACTACAAATTACGATATATTATAAGGTATTTTCAATGATACACTGCATATTACTTTATATTATAAGGTATTTTCATTGATACACTACAAATTACGATATATTATAAGGTATTTTCAATGATACACAGCATATTACGTTATATTATAAGGTATTTTCAATGATAAACTACTATATATTATAAGGTATTTTCAATGATACACGACAAATTACGATATATTATAAGGTATTTTCATTGATGCACTACAAATTACCATATATTATAAGGTATTTTCAATGATACACTACAAATTACGATATATTATAAGGTATTTTCAATGATACACCGCATATTACGTTATATTATAATGTATTTTCAATGATACACTGCATATTACGTTATATTATAAGGAATTTTCAATGATACACTGCATATTACGTTATATTATAAGGTATTTTCATTGATAGCCTAGAATTACCATATATTCTAAGGTATTTCCAATGATACATTGCATATTACGTTATATTATTAGGTATTTTCAATGATACACTAAAAAATTAAGATATATTATAAGGTATTTCCAATGATACTCTGCATATTACGTTATATTATAAGGTATTTTCAATGATACACTGCATATTACGTTATATTATAAGGTATTTTCAATGATACACTACAAATTACGATATATTATAAGGTATTTTCAATGATACACTGCTTATTACTTTATATTATAAGGTATTTTCATTGATACACTACAAATTACGATATATTATAAGGTATTTTCAATGATACACAGCATATTACGTTATATTATAAGGTATTTTCAATGATAAACTACTATATATTATAAGGTATTTTCAATGATAAACTACTATATATTATAAGGTATTTTCAATGATACACTACAAATTACGATATATTATAAGGTATTTTCACTGATACACTGCATATTACGTTATATTATAAGGTACTTTCATTGATAGACTACAATTACCATATATTCTAAGGTATTTTCAATGATACACTGCATATTACGTTATATTATAAGGTATTTTCAATGATACACTGCATATTACGTTATATTATAAGGTATTTTCAATGATACACTGCATATTACGTTATATTATAAGGTATTTTCATTGATGCACTACAAATTACCATATATTATAAGGTATTTTCAATGATACACTACAAATTACGATATATTATAAGGTATTTTCAATGATACACCGCATATTACGTTATATTATAATGTATTTTCAATGATACACTGCATATTACGTTATATTATAAGGTATTTTCAATGATACACTGCATATTACGTTTTATTATAAGGTATTCTCAATGATACACTGCATATTACGATTTATTATAAGGTATTTCCAATGATACACTGCATATTACGTCATGTTATAAGGTATTTTCAATGATACACTGCATATTACGTTATATTATAAGGTATTTTCAATGATACACAGAATATTACGTTATATTATAAGGTATTTTCAATGATACACTGCATATTACGTTATATTATAAGGTATTTTCAATGATACACTGCATATTACGTTATATTATAAGGTATTTTCAATGATACACAGAATATTACGTTATATTATAAGGTATTTTCAATGATAAACTACTATATATTATAAGGTATTTTCAATGATACACTGCATATTACGTTATATTATTAGGTATTTCCAATGATACACTAAAAAATTACGATATATTATAAGGTATTTCCAAGGATACTCTGCATATTACGTTATATTATAAGGAATTTTAAATGATACACTGCATATTACGTTATATTATAAGGTATTTTCATTGATAGACTAGAATTACCATATATTCTAAGGTATTTTCAATGATACACAGAATATTACGTTATATTATAAGGTATTTTCAATGATACACCGCATATTACGTTATATTATAATGTATTTTCAATGATACACTGCATATTACGTTATATTATAGGGTATTTTCAATGATACACTGCATACTACGTTATATTATTAGGTATTTGCAATGATAGACTGCATATCTCGTTATATTATAAGGTATTTTCAATGATACACTGCATATCACGTTATATTATAAGGTATTTTCAATGATACACTGCATATTACATTATTTTATAAGGTATTTTTCATGATAGACTGCATACTACGTTATATTATAAGGTATTTTCAATGATACACTGCATATTACGTTATATTATAAGGTATTTTCAATGATACACTGCATATTACGAAATATTATAAGGTACTTTCAATGATACATTGCATATTACGTTATATTATAAGGTATTTTCAATGATACACAGAATATTACGTTTTATAATAAGGAATTTTCAATGATAAACTACTAAAAATGATAAGGTATTTCCAATGATACACTACAAATTACGATATAGTATAAGTTATTTCCAATGATACACTGCATATTACGTTATATTATAAGGTATTTTCAATGATACACTGCATATTACGTTATATTATAAGGTATTTTCATTGATAGACTAGAATTACCACATATTCTAAGGTATTTTCAATGATACACTGCATATTACGTTATATTATAAGGTATTTTCAATGATACACAGAATATTACGTTTTATAATAAGGAATTTTCAATGATAAACTACTAAATATTATAAGGTATTTCCAATGATACACTACAAATTACGATATAGTATAAGTTATTTCCAATGATACACTGCATATTACGTTATATTATAAGGTATTTTGAATGATACACTGCATATTACGTTATATTATAAGGTATTTTCAATGATACACTACAAATTACCATATATTCTAAGGTATTTTCAATGATAAACTACTATATATTATAAGGTATTTGAAATGATACACTGCATATTACGTTATATTATAAGGTATTTCCAATGATACTCTGCATATTACGTTATATTATAACGTATTTTCATTGATACACTACAAATTACGGTATATTATAAATTATTTTCAATGATACACTGCATATTACGTTATATTATAAGGTATTTTCAATGATACACTGCATATTACGTTATATTATAAGGTATTTTCAATGATGCACTGCATATTACGTTATATTATTAGGTATTTTCAATGATACACTAAAAAATTACTATATATTATAAGGTATTTCCAATGATACACTGCATATTACGTTATATTATAAGGTATTTTCAATGATACACTGCATATTACGTTATATTATAAGGTATTTTCAATGATACACAGCATATTACGTTATATTATAAGGTATTTTCATTGATAGACTAGAATTACCACATATTCTAAGGTATTTTCAATGATACACTGCATATTACGTTATATTATAAGGTATTTTCAATGATACACTGCATATTACGTTATATTATAAGGTATTTTCAATGATACACTGCATATTACGTTATATTATAAGGTATTTTCATTGATGCACTACAAATTACCATATATTATAAGGTATTTTCAATGATACACTACAAATTACGATATATTATAAGGTATTTTCAATGATACACCGCATAGTACGTTATATTATAATGTATTTTCAATGATACACTGCATATTACGTTATATTATAAGGTATTTTCAATGATACACTGCATATTACGTTTTATTATAAGGTATTCTCAATGATACACTGCATATTACGATTTATTATAAGGTATTTTCAATGATACACTGCATATTACGTCATATTATAAGGTATTTTCAATGATACACTGCATATTACGTTATATTATAAGGTATTTTCAATGATACACAGAATATTACGTTTTATAATAAGGTATTTTCAATGATAAACTACTAAATATTATAAGGTATTTCCAATGATACACTACAAATTACGATATATTACAAGGTATTTTCAATGATACACTGCATATTACGTTATATTATAAGGTATTTTCAATGATACACTGCATATTACGTTATATTATAAGGTATTTTCAATGATACACTGCATATTACGTTATATTATAAGGTATTTTCAATCATACACTGCATATTACGTTATATTATAAGGTATTTTCAATGATACACAGAATATTACGTTATATTATAAGGTATTTTCAATGATAAACTACTATATATTATAAGGTATTTTCAATGATACACTGCATATTACGTTATATTATTAGGTATTTCCAATGATACACTAAAAAATTACGATATATTATAAGGTATTTCCAAGGATACTCTGCATATTACGTTATATTATAAGGAATTTTCAATGATACACTGCATATTACGTTATATTATAAGGTATTTTCATTGATAGACTAGAATTACCATATATTCTAAGGTATTTTCAATGATACACAGAATATTGCGTTATATTATAAGGTATTTTCAATGATAAACTACTATATATTACAAGGTATTTTCAATGATACACTGCATATTAAGTTATATTATAAGGTATTTTCAATGATACACTGCATATTACGTTTTATTATAAGGTATTCTCAATGATACACTGCATATTACGTTATATTATAAGGTATTTTCAATGATACACAGAATATTGCGTTATATTATAAGGTATTTTCAATGATAAACTACTATATATTATAAGGTATTTTCAATGATACACTGCATATTACGTTATATTATAAGGTATTTTGAATGATACACTGCATATTACGTTATATTATAAGGTATTTTCATTGATAGACTAGAATTACCATATATTCTAAGGTATTTTCAATGATACACTGCATATTACGTTAAATTATAAGGTATTTTCAATGATACACTGCATATTACGTTATATTATAAGGTATTTTCAATGATACACTACAAATTACGATATATTATAAGGTATTTTCAATGATACACCGCATATTACGTTATATTATAATGTATTTTCAATGATACACTGCATATTACGTTATATTATAAGGTATTTTTAATGATACACTGCATATTACGTTTTATTATAAGGTATTCTCAATGATACACTGCATATTACGATTTATTATAAGGTATTTTCAATGATACACTGCATATTACGTCATATTATAAGGTATTTTCAATGATACACTGCATATTACGTTATATTATAAGGTATTTTCAATGATACACAGAATATTACGTTTTATAATAAGGTATTTTCAATGATAAACTACTAAATATTATAAGGTATTTCCAATGATACACTACAAATTACGATATATTACAAGGTATTTTCAATGATACACTGCATATTACGTTATATTATAAGGTATTTTCAATGATACAGTGCATATTACGTTATATTATAAGGTATTTTCAATGATACACTGCATATTACGTTATATTATAAGGTATTTTCAATGATACACTGCATATTACGTTATATTATAAGGTATTTTCAATGATACACAGAATATTACGTTATATTATAAGGTATTTTCAATGATAAACTACTATATATTATAAGGTATTTTCAATGATACACTGCATATTACGTTATATTATTAGGTATTTCCAATGATACACTAAAAAATTACGATATATTATAAGGTATTTCCAAGGATACTCTGCATATTACGTTATATTATAAGGAATTTTCAATGATACACTGCATATTACGTTATATTATAATGTATTTTCAATGATACACTGCATATTACGTTATATTATAAGGTATTTTCAATGATACACCGCATATTACGTTATATTATAATGTATTTTCAATGATACACTGCATATTACGTTATATTATAAGGTATTTTCATTGATGCACTACAAATTACCATATATTATAAGGTATTTTCAATGATACACTACAAATTACGATATATTATAAGGTATTTTCAATGATACACCGCATATTACGTTATATTATAATGTATTTTCAATGATACACTGCATATTACGTTATATTATAAGGTATTTTCAATGATACACTGCATATTACGTTTTATTATAAGGTATTCTCAATGATACACTGCATATTACGATTTATTATAAGGTATTTTCAATGATACACTGCATATTACGTCATATTATAAGGTATTTTCAATGATACACTGCATATTACGTTATATTATAAGGTATTTTCAATGATACACAGAATATTACGTTTTATAATAAGGTATTTTCAATGATAAACTACTAAATATTATAAGGTATTTCCAATGATACACTACAAATTACGATATATTACAAGGTATTTTCAATGATACACTGCATATTACGTTATATTATAAGGTATTTTCAATGATACACTGTATATTACGTTATATTATAAGGTATTTTCAATGATACACTGCATATTACGTTATATTATAAGGTATTTTCAATGATACACTGCATATTACGTTATATTATAAGGTATTTTCAATGATACACAGAATATTACGTTATATTATAAGGTATTTTCAATGATAAACTACTATATATTATAAGGTATTTTCAATGATACACTGCATATTACGTTATATTATAAGGTATTTTCAATGATACACTGCATATTACGTTATATTATAAGGTATTTTCAATGATACACTGCATATTACGTTATATTATAAGGTATTTTCAATGATAGACTGCATATTACATTATATTATAAGGTATTTTCAATGATAGACTGCATATTACGTTATATTATAAGGTATTTTCAATGATACACTGCATATCACGTTATATTATAAGGTATTTTCAATGATACACTGCATATTACGTTATATTACAAGGTATTTTCAATGATACACCGCATATTACGTTATATTATAATGTAATTTCAATGATACACTGCATATTACGTTATATTATAGGGTATTTTCAATGATACACTGCATACTACGTTATATTATTAGGTATTTTCAATGATAGACTGCATATCTCGTTATATTATAAGGTATTTTCAATGATACACTGCATATCACGTTATATTATAAGGTATTTTCAATGATACACTGCATATTACATTATTTTATAAGGTATTTTTCATGATAGACTGCATACTACGTTATATTATAAGGTATTTTCAATGATACACTGCATATTACGTTATATTATAAGGTATTTTCAATGATACACTGCATATCACGTTATATTATAAGGTATTTTCAATGATACACTGCATATTACATTATTTTATAAGGTATTTTTCATGATAGACTGCATACTACGTTATATTATAAGGTATTTTCAATGATACACTGCATATTACGTTATATTATAAGGTATTTTCAATGATACACTGCATATTACGAAATATTATAAGGTATTTTCAATGATACACTGCATATTACGTTATATTATGAGGTATTTTCAATGATACACAGAATATTACGTTATATTATAAGGTATTTTCAATGATAAACTACTATATATTACAAGGTATTTTCAATGATACACTGCATATTACGTTATATTATAAGGTATTTTCAATGATACACTGCATATCACGTTATATTATAAGGTATTTTCAATGATACACTGCATATTACGTTATATTACAAGGTATTTTCAATGATACACCGCATATTACGTTATATTATAATGTAATTTCAATGATACACTACAAATTACCATATATTATAAGGTATCTTCAATGATACACTGCATATTACGTTTTATTATAAGGTATTTTCAATGATACACTGCATATTACGTTATATTATAAGGTATTTTCAATGATAGACTGCATATTACATTATATTATAAGGTATTTTCAATGATAGACTGCATATTACGTTATATTATGAGGTATTTTCAATGATACACTGCATATTACGTTATATTATCAGGTATTTTCAATGATACTCTGCATATTACATTATATTATAAGGTATTTTCAATGATAGACTGCATATTACGTTATATTGTGAGGTATTTTCAATGATAGACTGCATATTACGTTATATTATAAAGTATTTTCAATGAATTACTGCATATTACGTTATATTATAAGGTATTTTCAATGATACACTGCATATTACGTTATATTATAAGGTATTTTCAATGATACACTGCATATTACGTTATATTACAAGGTATTTTCAATGATACACCGCATATTACGTTATATTATAATGTAATTTCAATGATACACTGCATATTACGTTATATTATAGGGTATTTTCAATGATACACTGCATACTACGTTATATTATTAGGTATTTTCAATGATAGACTGCATATCTCGTTATATTATAAGGTATTTTCAATGATACACTGCATATCACGTTATATTATAAGGTATTTTCAATGATACACTGCATATTACATTATTTTATAAGGTATTTTTCATGATAGACTGCATACTACGTTATATTATAAGGTATTTTCAATGATACACTGCATATTACGTTATATTATAAGGTATTTTCAATGATACACTGCATATTACGAAATATTATAAGGTATTTTCAATGATACACTGCATATTACGTTATATTATGAGGTATTTTCAATGATACACAGAATATTACGTTATATTATAAGGTATTTTCAATGATAAACTACTATATATTACAAGGTATTTTCAATGATACACTGCATATTACGTTATATTATAAGGTATTTTCAATGATAGACTGCATATTACATTATATTATAAGGTATTTTCAATGATAGACTGCATATTACGTTATATTATGAGGTATTTTCAATGATACACTGCATATTACGTTATATTATCAGGTATTTTCAATGATACTCTGCATATTACATTATATTATAAGGTATTTTCAATGATAGACTGCATATTACGTTATATTGTGAGGTATTTTCAATGATAGACTGCATATTACGTTATATTATAAAGTATTTTCAATGAATTACTGCATATTACGTTATATTATAAGGTATTTTCAATGATACACTGCATATTACGTTATATTATAAGGTATTTTCAATGATAGACTGCATATTACATTATATTATAAGGTATTTTCAATGATAGACTGCATATTACGTTATATTATAAGGTATTTTCAATGATACACTGCATATCACGTTATATTATAAGGTATTTTCAATGATACACTGCATATTACGTTATATTACAAGGTATTTTCAATGATACACCGCATATTACGTTATATTATAATGTAATTTCAATGATACACTGCATATTACGTTATATTATAGGGTATTTTCAATGATACACTGCATACTACGTTATATTATTAGGTATTTTCAATGATAGACTGCATATCTCGTTATATTATAAGGTATTTTCAATGATACACTGCATATCACGTTATATTATAAGGTATTTTCAATGATACACTGCATATTACATTATTTTATAAGGTATTTTTCATGATAGACTGCATACTACGTTATATTATAAGGTATTTTCAATGATACACTGCATATTACGTTATATTATAAGGTATTTTCAATGATACACTGCATATCACGTTATATTATAAGGTATTTTCAATGATACACTGCATATTACATTATTTTATAAGGTATTTTTCATGATAGACTGCATACTACGTTATATTATAAGGTATTTTCAATGATACACTGCATATTACGTTATATTATAAGGTATTTTCAATGATACACTGCATATTACGAAATATTATAAGGTATTTTCAATGATACACTGCATATTACGTTATATTATGAGGTATTTTCAATGATACACAGAATATTACGTTATATTATAAGGTATTTTCAATGATAAACTACTATATATTACAAGGTATTTTCAATGATACACTGCATATTACGTTATATTATAAGGTATTTTCAATGATACTCTGCATATTACATTATATTATAAGGTATTTTCAATGATAGACTGCATATTACGTTATATTGTGAGGTATTTTCAATGATACACTGCATATCACGTTATATTATAAGGTATTTTGAATGATACACTGCATATTACATTATTTTATAAGGTATTTTTCATGATAGACTGCATACTACGTTATATTATAAGGTATTTTCAATGATACACTGCATATTACGTTATATTATAAGGTATTTTCAATGATACACTGCATATTACGAAATATTATAAGGTATTTTCAATGATACACTGCATATTACGTTATATTATAAGGTATTTTCAATGATACACAGAATATTACGTTATATTATAAGGTATTTTCAATGATAAACTACTATATATTATAAGGTATTTTCAATGATACACTGCATATTACGTTATATTATAAGGTATTTCCAATGATACTCTGCATATTACGTTATATTATAACGTATTTTCATTGATACACTACAAATTACGATATATTATAAATTATTTTCAATGATACACTGCATATTACGTTATATTATAAGGTATTTTCAATGATACACTGCATATTACGTTATATTATAAGGTATTTTCAATGATGCACTGCATATTACGTTATATTATTAGGTATTTTCAATGATACACTAAAAAATTACTATATATTATAAGGTATTTCCAATGATACACTGCATATTACGTTATATTATAAGGTATTTTCAATGATACACTGCATATTACCTTATATTATAATGTATTTTCATTGATAGACTAGAATTACCATATATTCTACGGTATTTTCAATGATACACCGCATATGACGTTATATTATAAGGTATTTTCAATGATACACTGCATATTACGTTATATTATAAGGTATTTTCAATGATACACTGCATATTACGTTATATTATGAGGTATTTTCATTGATAGACTAGAATTACCATATATTCTAAGGTATTTTCAATGATACACAGAATATTACGTTATATTATAAGGTATTTTCAATGATAAACTACTATATATTACAAGGTATTTTCAATGATACACTGCATATTACGTTATATTATAAGGTATTTTCAATGATACACCGCATATTACGTTATATTATAATGTATTTTCAATGATACACTGCATATTACGTTATATTATAAGGTATTTTCAATGATAAACTACTATATATTACAAGGTATTTTCAATGATACACTGCATATTACGTTATATTATAAGGTATTTTCAATGATAGACTGCATATTACATTATATTATAAGGTATTTTCAATGATAGACTGCAGATTACGTTATATTATGAGGTATTTTCAATGATACACTGCATATTACGTTATATTATCAGGTATTTTCAATGATACTCTGCATATTACATTATATTATAAGGTATTTTCAATGATAGACTGCATATTACGTTATATTGTGAGGTATTTTCAATGATAGACTGCATATTACGTTATATTATAAGGTATTTTCAATGATACACCGCATATTACGTTATATTATAATGTATTTTCAATGATACACTGCATATTACGTTATATTATAGGGTATTTTCAATGATACACTGCATATTACATTATTTTATAAGGTATTTTTCATGATAGACTGCATACTACGTTATATTATAAGGTATTTTCAATGATACACTGCATATTACGTTATATTATAAGGTATTTTCAATGATACACTGCATATTACGAAATATTATAAAGTATTTTCAATGATACTCTGCATATCACGTTATATTATAAGGTATTTTCAATGATACACAGAATATTACGTTATATTATAAGGTATTTTCAATGATAAACTAGTATATATTACAAGGTATTTTCAATGATACACTGCATATTACGTTATATTATAAGGTATTTTCAATGATAGACTGCATATTACATTATATTATAAGGTATTTTCAATGATAGACTGCATATTACGTTATATTATGAGGTATTTTCAATGATACACTGCATATTACGTTATATTATCAGGTATTTTCAATGATACTCTGCATATTACATTATATTATAAGGTATTTTCAATGATAGACTGCATATTACGTTATATTGTGAGGTATTTTCAATGATAGACTGCATATTACGTTATATTATAAGGTATTTTCAATGATACACCGCATATTACGTTATATTATAATGTATTTTCAATGATACACTGCATATTACGTTATATTATAGGGTATTTTCAATGATACACTGCATACTACGTTATATTATTAGGTATTTTCAATGATAGACTGCATATCTCGTTATATTATAAGGTATTTTCAATGATACACTGCATATCACGTTATATTATAAGGTATTTTCAATGATACACTGCATATTACATTATTTTATAAGGTATTTTTCATGATAGACTGCATACTACGTTATATTATAAGGTATTTTCAATGATACAATGCATATTACGTTATATTATAAGGTATTTTCAATGATACACTGCATATTACGAAGTATTATAAGGTATTTTCAATGATACACTGCATATTACGTTATATTATAAGGTATTTTCAATGATACACAGAATATTACGTTATATTATAAGGTATTTTCAATGATAAACTACTATATATTACAAGGTATTTTCAATGATACACTACAAATTACCATATATTCTAAGGTATTTTCAATGATAAACTACTATATATTATAAGGTATTTTCAATGATACACTGCATATTACGTTATATTATAAGGTATTTCCAATGATACTCTGCATATTCCGTTATATTATAACGTATTTTCATTGATACACTACAAATTACGATATATTATAAATTATTTTCAATGATACACTGCATATTACGTTATATTATAAGGTATTTTCAATGATACACTGCATATTACGTTATATTATAAGGTATTTTCAATGATACACTGCATACTACGTTATATTATTAGGTATTTTCAATGATAGACTGCATATCTCGTTATATTATAAGGTATTTTCAATGATACACTGCATATCACGTTATATTATAAGGTATTTTCAATGATACACTGCATATTACATTATTTTATAAGGTATTTTTCATGATAGACTGCATACTACGTTATATTATAAGGTATTTTCAATGATACAATGCATATTACGTTATATTATAAGGTATTTTCAATGATACACTGCATATTACGAAATATTATAAGGTATTTTCAATGATACACTGCATATTACGTTATATTATAAGGTATTTTCAATGATACACAGAATATTACGTTATATTATAAGGTATTTTCAATGATAAACTACTATATATTACAAGGTATTTTCAATGATACACTACAAATTACCATATATTCTAAGGTATTTTCAATGATAAACTACTATATATTATAAGGTATTTTCAATGATACACTGCATATTACGTTATATTATAAGGTATTTCCAATGATACTCTGCATATTCCGTTATATTATAACGTATTTTCATTGATACACTACAAATTACGATATATTATAAATTATTTTCAATGATACACTGCATATTACGTTATATTATAAGGTATTTTCAATGATAGACTGCATATTACGTTATATTATAAGGTATTTTCAATGATACACTGCATATTACGTTATATTATTAGGTATTTTCAATGATACACTAAAAAATTACTATATATTATAAGGTATTTCCAATGATACACTGCATATTACGTTATATTATAAGGTATTTTCATTGATACACTACAAATTACCATATATTATAAGGTATCTTCAATGATACACTGCATATTACGTTTTATTATAAGGTATTTTCAATGATACACTGCATATTACGTTATATTATAAGGAATTTTCAATGATACACTGCATATTACGTTATATTATAAGGTATTTTCATTGATAGACTAGAATTACCATATATTCTAAGGTATTTTCAATGATACACAGAATATTACGTTATAATATAAGGTATTTTCAATGATACACCGCATATTACGTTATATTATAATGTATTTTCAATGATACACTGCATATTACGGTATATTATAGGGTATTTTCAATGATACACTGCATACTACGTTATATTATTAGGTATTTTCAATGATAGACTGCATATCTCGTTATATTATAAGGTATTTTCAATGATACACTGCATATCACGTTATATTATAAGGTATTTTCAATGATACACTGCATATTACATTATTTTATAAGGTATTTTTCATGATAGACTGCATACTACGTTATATTATAAGGTATTTTCAATGATACACTGCATATTACGTTATATTATAAGGTATTTTCAATGATACACTGCATATTACGAAATATTATAAAGTATTTTCAATGATACACTGCATATCACGTTATATTATAAGGTATTTTCAATGATACACAGAATATTACGTTATATTATAAGGTATTTTCAATGATAAACTAGTATATATTACAAGGTATTTTCAATGATACACTGCATATTACGTTATATTATAAGGTATTTTCAATGATAGACTGCATATTACATTATATTATAAGGTATTTTCAATGATAGACTGCATATTACGTTATATTATGAGGTATTTTCAATGATACACTGCATATTACGTTATATTATCAGGTATTTTCAATGATACTCTGCATATTACATTATATTATAAGGTATTTTCAATGATAGACTGCATATTACGTTATATTGTGAGGTATTTTCAATGATACACTGCATATTACGTTATATTATAAGGAATTTTCAATGATACACTGCATATTACGTTATATTATAAGGTATTTTCATTGATAGACTAGAATTACCATATATTCTAAGGTATTTTCAATGATACACAGAATATTACGTTATAATATAAGGTATTTTCAATGATACACCGCATATTACGTTATATTATAATGTATTTTCAATGATACACTGCATATTACGGTATATTATAGGGTATTTTCAATGATACACTGCATACTACGTTATATTATTAGGTATTTTCAATGATAGACTGCATATCTCGTTATATTATAAGGTATTTTCAATGATACACTGCATATCACGTTATATTATAAGGTATTTTCAATGATACACTGCATATTACATTATTTTATAAGGTATTTTTCATGATAGACTGCATACTACGTTATATTATAAGGTATTTTCAATGATACACTGCATATTACGTTATATTATAAGGTATTTTCAATGATACACTGCATATTACGAAATATTATAAAGTATTTTCAATGATACACTGCATATCACGTTATATTATAAGGTATTTTCAATGATACACAGAATATTACGTTATATTATAAGGTATTTTCAATGATAAACTAGTATATATTACAAGGTATTTTCAATGATACACTGCATATTACGTTATATTATAAGGTATTTTCAATGATAGACTGCATATTACATTATATTATAAGGTATTTTCAATGATAGACTGCATATTACGTTATATTATGAGGTATTTTCAATGATACACTGCATATTACGTTATATTATCAGGTATTTTCAATGATACTCTGCATATTACATTATATTATAAGGTATTTTCAATGATAGACTGCATATTACGTTATATTGTGAGGTATTTTCAATGATAGACTGCATATTACGTTATATTATAAGGTATTTTCAATGATACACCGCATATTACGTTATATTATAATGTATTTTCAATGATACACTGCATATTACGTTATATTATAGGGTATTTTCAATGATACACTGCATACTACGTTATATTATTAGGTATTTTCAATGATAGACTGCATATCTCGTTATATTATAAGGTATTTTCAATGATACACTGCATATCACGTTATATTATAAGGTATTTTCAATGATACACTGCATATTACATTATTTTATAAGGTATTTTTCATGATAGACTGCATACTACGTTATATTATAAGGTATTTTCAATGATACAATGCATATTACGTTATATTATAAGGTATTTTCAATGATACACTGCATATTACGAAATATTATAAGGTATTTTCAATGATACACTGCATATTACGTTATATTATAAGGTATTTTCAATGATACACAGAATATTACGTTATATTATAAGGTATTTTCAATGATAAACTACTATATATTACAAGGTATTTTCAATGATACACTACAAATTACCATATATTCTAAGGTATTTTCAATGATAAACTACTATATATTATAAGGTATTTTCAATGATACACTGCATATTACGTTATATTATAAGGTATTTCCAATGATACTCTGCATATTCCGTTATATTATAACGTATTTTCATTGATACACTACAAATTACGATATATTATAAATTATTTTCAATGATACACTGCATATTACGTTATATTATAAGGTATTTTCAATGATAAACTACTATATATTACAAGGTATTTTCAATGATACACTACAAATTACCATATATTCTAAGGTATTTTCAATGATAAACTACTATATATTATAAGGTATTTTCAATGATACACTGCATATTACGTTATATTATAAGGTATTTTTAATGATACTCTGCATATTCCGTTATATTATAAGGTATTTTCAATGATACACTGCATATTACGAAATATTATAAGGTATTTTCAATGATACACTGCATATTACGTTATATTATAAGGTATTTTCAATGATACACAGAATATTACGTTATATTATAAGGTATTTTCAATGATAAACTACTATATATTACAAGGTATTTTCAATGATACACTACAAATTACCATATATTCTAAGGTATTTTCAATGATAAACTACTATATATTATAAGGTATTTTCAATGATACACTGCATATTACGTTATATTATAAGGTATTTCCAATGATACTCTGCATATTCCGTTATATTATAACGTATTTTCATTGATACACTACAAATTACGATATATTATAAATTATTTTCAATGATACACTGCATATTACGTTATATTATAAGGTATTTTCAATGATACACTGCATATTACGTTATATTATAAGGTATTTTCAATGATGCACTGCATATTACGTTATATTATTAGGTATTTTCAATGATACACTAAAAAATTACTATATATTATAAGGTATTTCCAATGATACACTGCATATTACGTTATATTATAAGGTATTTTCATTGATACACTACAAATTACCATATATTATAAGGTATTTTCAATGATACACTGCATATTACGTTATATTATAAGGTATTTTCAATGATACACTGCATATTACGTTATATTATAAGGAATTTTCAATGATACACTGCATATTACGTTATATTATAAGGTATTTTCATTGATAGACTAGAATTACCATATATTCTAAGGTATTTTCAATGATACACAGAATATTACGTTATAATATAAGGTATTTTCAATGATACACCGCATATTACGTTATATTATAATGTATTTTCAATGATACACTGCATATTACGGTATATTATAGGGTATTTTCAATGATACACTGCATACTACGTTATATTATTAGGTATTTTCAATGATAGACTGCATATCTCGTTATATTATAAGGTATTTTCAATGATACACTGCATATCACGTTATATTATAAGGTATTTTCAATGATACACTGCATATTACATTATTTTATAAGGTATTTTTCATGATAGACTGCATACTACGTTATATTATAAGGTATTTTCAATGATACACTGCATATTACGTTATATTATAAGGTATTTTCAATGATACACTGCATATTACGAAATATTATAAAGTATTTTCAATGATACACTGCATATCACGTTATATTATAAGGTATTTTCAATGATACACAGAATATTACGTTATATTATAAGGTATTTTCAATGATAAACTAGTATATATTACAAGGTATTTTCAATGATACACTGCATATTACGTTATATTATAAGGTATTTTCAATGATAGACTGCATATTACATTATATTATAAGGTATTTTCAATGATAGACTGCATATTACGTTATATTATGAGGTATTTTCAATGATACACTGCATATTACGTTATATTATCAGGTATTTTCAATGATACTCTGCATATTACATTATATTATAAGGTATTTTCAATGATAGACTGCATATTACGTTATATTGTGATGTATTTTCAATGATAGACTGCATATTACGTTATATTATAAGGTATTTTCAATGATACACCGCATATTACGTTATATTATAATGTATTTTCAATGATACACTGCATATTACGTTATATTATAGGGTATTTTCAATGATACACTGCATACTACGTTATATTATTAGGTATTTTCAATGATAGACTGCATATCTCGTTATATTATAAGGTATTTTCAATGATACACTGCATATCACGTTATATTATAAGGTATTTTCAATGATACACTGCATATTACATTATTTTATAAGGTATTTTTCATGATAGACTGCATACTACGTTATATTATAAGGTATTTTCAATGATACAATGCATATTACGTTATATTATAAGGTATTTTCAATGATACACTGCATATTACGAAATATTATAAGGTATTTTCAATGATACACTGCATATTACGTTATATTATAAGGTATTTTCAATGATACACAGAATATTACGTTATATTATAAGGTATTTTCAATGATAAACTACTATATATTACAAGGTATTTTCAATGATACACTACAAATTACCATATATTCTAAGGTATTTTCAATGATAAACTACTATATATTATAAGGTATTTTCAATGATACACTGCATATTACGTTATATTATAAGGTATTTCCAATGATACTCTGCATATTCCGTTATATTATAACGTATTTTCATTGATACACTACAAATTACGATATATTATAAATTATTTTCAATGATACACTGCATATTACGTTATATTATAAGGTATTTTCAATGATACACTGCATATTACGTTATATTATAAGGTATTTTCAATGATGCACTGCATATTACGTTATATTATAAGGTATTTTCAATGATACACTAAAAAATTACTATATATTATAAGGTATTTCCAATGATACTCTGCATATTACGTTATATTATAAGGTATTTTCATTGATACACTACAAATTACCATATATTATAAGGTATCTTCAATGATACACTGCATATTACGTTTTATTATAAGGTATTTTCAATGATACACTGCATATTACGTTATATTATAAGGAATTTTCAATGATACACTGCATATTACGTTATATTATAAGGTATTTTCATTGATAGACTAGAATTACCATATATTCTAAGGTATTTTCAATGATACACAGAATATTACGTTATAATATAATGTATTTTCAATGATACACTGCATATTACGTTATATTATAGGGTATTTTCAATGATACACTGCATACTACGTTATATTATTAGGTATTTTCAATGATACACTGCATATTACGAAATATTATAAGGTATTTTCAATGATACACTGAATATTACGTTATATTATAAGGTATTTTCAATGATAAACTACTATATATTACAAGGTATTTTCAATGATACACTACAAATTACCATATATTCTAAGGTATTTTCAATGATAAACTACTATATATTATAAGGTATTTTCAATGATAGACTAGAATTACCATATATTCTACGGTATTTTCAATGATGCACCGCATATTACGTTATATCATAAGGTATTTTCAATGATACACTTCATATTACGTTATATTATAAGGTATTTTCAATGATACACTGCATATTACGTTATATTATAAGGTATTTTCATTGATACACTACAAATTACCATATATTCTAAGGTATTTTCAATGATAAACTACTATATATTATAAGGTATTTTCAATGATACACTGCATATTACGTTATATTATAAGGTATTTCCAATGATACTCTGCATATTACGTTATATTATAACGTATTTTCATTGATACACTACAAATTACGATATATTATAAATTATTTTCAATGATACACTGCATATTACGTTATATTATAAGGTATTTTCAATGATACACTGCATATTACGTTATATTATAAGGTATTTTCAATGATGCACTGCATATTACGTTATATTATTAGGTATTTTCAATGATACACTAAAAAATTACTATATATTAAAAGGTATTTCCAATGATACACTGCATATTACGTTATATTATAAGGTATTTTCAATGATACACTGCATATTACCTTATATTATAATGTATTTTCATTGATAGACTAGAATTACCATATGTTCTACGGTATTTTCAATGATACACCGCATATTACGTTATATTATAAGGTATTTTCAATGATACACTGCATATTACGTTATACTATAAGGTATTTTCAATGATACACTGCATATTACGTTATATTATAATGTATTTTCATTGATACACTACAAATTACCATATATTATAAGGTATCTTCAATGATACACTGCATATTACGTTTTATTATAAGGTATTTTCAATGATACACTGCATATTACGTTTTATTATAAGGTATTTTCAATGATACACAGAATATTACGTTATATTATTAGGTATTTTCAATGATACACTAAAAAAATTACTATATATTATAAGGTATTTCCAATGATACACTGCATATTACGTTATATTATAAGGTATTTTCAATGATACACTGCATATTACGTTATATTATAAGGTATTTTCATTGATACACTACAAATTACCATATATTATAAGGTATCTTCAATGATACACTGCATATTACGTTTTATTATAAGGTATTTTCAATGATACACTGCATATTACGTTATATTATAAGGAATTTTCAATGATACACTGCATATTACGTTATATTATAAGGTATTTTCATTGATAGACTAGAATTACCATATATTCTAAGGTATTTTCAATGATACACAGAATATTACGTTATATTATAAGGTATTTTCAATGATAAACTACTATATATTACAAGGTATTTTCAATGATACACTGCATATTACGTTATATTATAAGGTATTTTCAATGATACACCGCATATTACGTTATATTATAATGTATTTTCAATGATACACTGCATATTACGGTATATTATAGGGTATTTTCAATGATACACTGCATACTACGTTATATTATTAGGTATTTTCAATGATAGACTGCATATCTCGTTATATTATAAGGTATTTTCAATGATACACTGCATATCACGTTATATTATAAGGTATTTTCAATGATACACTGCATATTACATTATTTTATAAGGTATTTTTCATGATAGACTGCATACTACGTTATATTATAAGGTATTTTCAATGATACACTGCATATTACGTTATATTATAAGGTATTTTCAATGATACACTGCATATTACGTTATATTATAAGGTATTTTCATTGATACACTACAAATTACCATATATTATAAGGTATCTTCAATGATACACTGCATATTACGTTTTATTATAAGGTATTTTCAATGATACACTGCATATTACGTTTTATTATAAGGTATTTTCAATGATACACAGAATATTACGTTATATTATTAGGTATTTTCAATGATACACTAAAAAATTACTATATATTATAAGGTATTTCCAATGATACACTGCATATTACGTTATATTATAAGGTATTTTCAATGATACACTGCATATTACGTTATATTATAAGGTATTTTCATTGATACACTACAAATTACCATATATTATAAGGTATCTTCAATGATACACTGCATATTACGTTTTATTATAAGGTATTTTCAATGATACACTGCATATTACGTTATATTATAAGGAATTTTCAATGATACACTGCATATTACGTTATATTATAAGGTATTTTCATTGATAGACTAGAATTACCATATATTCTAAGGTATTTTCAATGATACACAGAATATTACGTTATATTATAAGGTATTTTCAATGATAAACTACTATATATTACAAGGTATTTTCAATGATACACTGCATATTACGTTATATCATAAGGTATTTTCAATGATACACCGCATATTACGTTATATTATAATGTATTTTCAATGATACACTGCATATTACGTTATATTATACGGTATTTTCAATGATACACTGCATACTACGTTATATTATTAGGTATTTTCAATGATAGACTGCATATCTCGTTATATTATAAGGTATTTTCAATGATACACTGCATATCACGTTATATTATAAGGTATTTTCAATGATACACTGCATATTACATTATTTTATAAGGTATTTTTCATGATAGACTGCATACTACGTTATATTATAAGGTATTTTCAATGATACACTGCATATTACATTATTTTATAAGGTATTTTTCATGATAGACTGCATACTACGTTATATTATAAGGTATTTTCAATGATACACTGCATATTACGTTATATTATAAGGTATTTTCAATGATACACTGCATATTACGTTATATTATAAGGTATTTTCATTGATACACTACAAATTACCATATATTATAAGGTATCTTCAATGATACACTGCATATTACGTTTTATTATAAGGTATTTTCAATGATACACTGCATATTACGTTATATTATAAGGTATTTCCAATGATACTCTGCATATTCCGTTATATTATAACGTATTTTCATTGATACACTATAAATTACGATATATTATAAATTATTTTCAATGATACACTGCATATTACGTTATATTATAAGGTATTTTCAATGATACACTGCATATTACGTTATATTATAAGGTATTTTCAATGATGCACTGCATATTACGTTATATTATTAGGTATTTTCAATGATACACTAAAAAATTACTATATATTATAAGGTATTTCCAATGATACACTGCATATTACGTTATATTATAAGGTATTTTCATTGATACACTACAAATTACCATATATTATAAGGTATCTTCAATGATACACTGCATATTACGTTTTATTATAAGGTATTTTCAATGATACACTGCATATTACGTTATATTATAAGGAATTTTCAATGATACACTGCATATTACGTTATATTATAAGGTATTTTCATTGATAGACTAGAATTACCATATATTCTAAGGTATTTTCAATGATACACAGAATATTACGTTATAATATAATGTATTTTCAATGATACACTGCATATTACGTTATATTATAGGGTATTTTCAATGATACACTGCATACTACGTTATATTATTAGGTATTTTCAATGATACACTGCATATTACGAAATATTATAAGGTATTTTCAATGATACACTGAATATTACGTTATATTATAAGGTATTTTCAATGATAAACTACTATATATTACAAGGTATTTTCAATGATACACTACAAATTACCATATATTCTAAGGTATTTTCAATGATAAACTACTATATATTATAAGGTATTTTCAATGATAGACTAGAATTACCATATATTCTAAGGTATTTTCAATGATACACTGCATATTACGTTATATTATAAGGTATTTTCAATGATACACTGCATATTACGTTATATTATAAGGTATTTTCAATGATACACTGCATATTACGTTATATTATAAGGTATTTTCATTGATACACTACAAATTACCATATATTCTAAGGTATTTTCAATGATAAACTACTATATATTATAAGGTATTTTCAATGATACACTGCATATTACGTTATATTATAAGGTATTTCCAATGATACTCTGCATATTACGTTATATTATAACGTATTTTCATTGATACACTACAAATTACGATATATTATAAATTATTTTCAATGATACACTGCATATTACGTTATATGGGAAGGTATTTTCAATGATACACCGCATATTACGTTATATTATAAGGTATTTTCAATGATGCACTGCATATTACGTTATATTATTAGGTATTTTCAATGATACACTAAAAAATTACTATATATTAAAAGGTATTTCCAATGATACACTGCATATTACGTTATATTATAAGGTATTTTCAATGATACACTGCATATTACCTTATATTATAATGTATTTTCATTGATAGACTAGAATTACCATATGTTCTACGGTATTTTCAATGATACACCGCATATTACGTTATATTATAAGGTATTTTCAATGATACACTGCATATTACGTTATATTATAAGGTATTTTCAATGATACACTGCATATTACGTTATATTATAATGTATTTTCATTGATACACTACAAATTACCATATATTATAAGGTATCTTCAATGATACACTGCATATTACGTTATATTATAAGGTATTTTCATTGATAGACTAGAATTACCATATATTCTAAGGTATTTTCAATGATACACAGAATATTACGTTATATTATAAGGTATTTTCAATGATAAACTACTATATATTACAAGGTATTTTCAATGATACACTGCATATTACGTTATATTATAAGGTATTTTCAATGATACACAGCATATTACGTTATATTATAATGTATTTTCAATGATACACTGCATATTACGGTATATTATAGGGTATTTTCAATGATACACTGCTTACTACGTTATATTATTAGGTATTTTCAATGATAGACTGCATATCTCGTTATATTATAAGGTATTTTCAATGATACACTGCATATCACGTTATATTATAAGGTATTTTCAATGATACACTGCATATTACATTATTTTATAAGGTATTTTTCATGATAGACTGCATACTACGTTATATTATAAGGTATTTTCAATGATACACTGCATATTACGTTATATTATAAGGTATTTTCAATGATACACTGCATATTACGTTATATTATAAGGTATTTTCATTGATACACTACAAATTACCATATATTATAAGGTATCTTCAATGATACACTGCATATTACGTTTTATTATAAGGTATTTTCAATGATACACTGCATATTACGTTTTATTATAAGGTATTTTCAATGATACACAGAATATTACGTTATATTATTAGGTATTTTCAATGATACACTAAAAAATTACTATATATTATAAGGTATTTCCAATGATACACTGCATATTACGTTATATTATAAGGTATTTTCAATGATACACTGCATATTACGTTATATTATAAGGTATTTTCATTGATACACTACAAATTACCATATATTATAAGGTATCTTCAATGATACACTGCATATTACGTTTTATTATAAGGTATTTTCAATGATACACTGTATATTACGTTATATTATAAGGAATTTTCAATGATACACTGCATATTACGTTATATTATAAGGTATTTTCATTGATAGACTAGAATTACCATATATTCTAAGGTATTTTCAATGATACACTGCATATTACGTTATATTATAAGGTATTTTCATTGATACACTACAAATTACCATATATTATAAGGTATCTTCAATGATACACTGCATATTACGTTTTATTATATGGTATTTTCAATGATACACTGCATATTACGTTATATTATAAGGAATTTTCAATGATACACTGCATATTACGTTATATTATAAGGTATTTTCATTGATAGACTAGAATTACCATATATTCTAAGGTATTTTCAATGATACACAGAATATTACGTTATATTATAAGGTATTTTCAATGATAAACTACTATATATTACAAGGTATTTTCAATGATACACTGCATATTACGTTATATTATAAGGTATTTTCAATGATACACCGCATATTACGTTATATTATAATGTATTTTCAATGATACACTGCATATTACGTTATATTATAGGGTATTTTCAATGATACACTGCATACTACGTTATATTATTAGGTATTTTCAATGATAGACTGCATATCTCGTTATATTATAAGGTATTTTCAATGATACACTGCATATCACGTTATATTATAAGGTATTTTCAATGATACACTGCATATTACATTATTTTATAAGGTATTTTTCATGATAGACTGCATACTACGTTATATTATAAGGTATTTTCAATGATACACTGCATATTACGTTATATTATAAGGTATTTTCAATGATACACTGCATATTACGAAATATTATAAGGTATTTTCAATGATACACTGCATATTACGTTATATTATAAGGTATTTTCAATGGTACACAGAATATTACGTTATATTATCAGGTATTTTCAATGATACTCTGCATATTACATTATATTATAAGGTATTTTCAATGATAGACTGCATATTACGTTATATTGTGAGGTATTTTCAATGATACAATGCATATTACGTTATATTATAAGGTATTTTCAATGATACACTGCATATTACGAAATATTATAAGGTATTTTCAATGATACACTGCATATTACGTTATATTATAAGGTATTTTCAATGATACACAGAATATTACGTTATATTATAAGGTATTTTCAATGATAAACTACTATATATTACAAGGTATTTTCAATGATACACTACAATTTACCATATATTCTAAGGTATTTTCAATGATAAACTACTATATATTATAAGGTATTTTCAATGATACACTGCATATTACGTTATATTATAAGGTATTTCCAATGATACTCTGCATATTCCGTTATATTATAACGTATTTTCATTCATACACTACAAATTACGATATATTATAAATTATTTTCAATGATACACTGCATATTACGTTATATTATAAGGTATTTTCAATGATACACTGCATATTACGTTATATTATAAGGTATTTTCAATGATGCACTGCATATTACGTTATATTATTAGGTATTTTCAATGATACACTAAAAAATTACTATATATTATAAGGTATTTCCAATGATACACTGCATATTACGTTATATTATAAGGTATTTTCATTGATACACTACAAATTACCATATATTATAAGGTATCTTCAATGATACACAGAATATTACGTTATAATATAATGTATTTTCAATGATACACTGCATATTACGTTATATTATAGGGTATTTTCAATGATACACTGCATACTACGTTATATTATTAGGTATTTTCAATGATACACTGCATATTACGAAATATTATAAGGTATTTTCAATGATACACTGAATATTACGTTATATTATAAGGTATTTTCAATGATAAACTACTATATATTACAAGGTATTTTCAATGATACACTACAAATTACCATATATTCTAAGGTATTTTCAATGATAAACTACTATATATTATAAGGTATTTTCAATGATAGACTAGAATTACCATATATTCTAAGGTATTTTCAATGATACACTGCATATTACGTTATATTATAAGGTATTTTCAATGATACACTTCATATTACGTTATATTATAAGGTATTTTCAATGATACACTGCATATTACGTTATATTATAAGGTATTTTCATTGATACACTACAAATTACCATATATTCTAAGGTATTTTCAATGATAAACTACTATATATTATAAGGTATTTTCAATGATACACTGCATATTACGTTATATTATAAGGTATTTCCAATGATACTCTGCATATTACGTTATATTATAACGTATTTTCATTGATACACTACAAATTACGATATATTATAAATTATTTTCAATGATACACTGCATATTACGTTATATTATAAGGTATTTTCAATGATACACTGCATATTACGTTATATTATAAGGTATTTTCAATGATGCACTGCATATTACGTTATATTATTAGGTATTTTCAATGATACACTAAAAAATTACTATATATTAAAAGGTATTTCCAATGATACACTGCATATTACGTTATATTATAAGGTATTTTCAATGATACACTGCATATTACCTTATATTATAATGTATTTTCATTGATAGACTAGAATTACCATATGTTCTACGGTATTTTCAATGATACACCGCATATTACGTTATATTATAAGGTATTTTCAATGATACACTGCATATTACGTTATATTATAAGGTATTTTCAATGATACACTGCATATTACGTTATATTATAAGGTATTTTCATTGATACACTACAAATTACCATATATTATAAGGTATCTTCAATGATACACTGCATATTACGTTTTATTATAAGGTATTTTCAATGATACACTGCATATTACGTTTTATTATAAGGTATTTTCAATGATACACAGAATATTACGTTATATTATTAGGTATTTTCAATGATACACTAAAAAATTACTATATATTATAAGGTATTTCCAATGATACACTGCATATTACGTTATATTATAAGGTATTTTCAATGATACACTGCATATTACGTTATATTATAAGGTATTTTCATTGATACACTACAAATTACCATATATTATAAGGTATCTTCAATGATACACTGCATATTACGTTTTATTATAAGGTATTTTCAATGATACACTGCATATTACGTTATATTATAAGGTATTTTCAATGATACACTGCATATTACGTTATATTATAAGGTATTTTCATTGATAGACTAGAATTACCATATATTCTAAGGTATTTTCAATGATACACAGAATATTACGTTATATTATAAGGTATTTTCAATGATAAACTACTATATATTACAAGGTATTTTCAATGATACACTGCATATTACGTTATATTATAAGGTATTTTCAATGATACACCGCATATTACGTTATATTATAATGTATTTTCAATGATACACTGCATATTACGGTATATTATAGGGTATTTTCAATGATACACTGCATACTACGTTATATTATTAGGTATTTTCAATGATAGACTGCATATTACGTTATATTATAAGGTATTTTCAATGATACACTGCATATCACGTTATATTATAAGGTATTTTCAATGATACACTGCATATTACATTATTTTATAAGGTATTTTTCATGATAGACTGCATACTACGTTATATTATAAGGTATTTTCAATGATACACTGCATATTACGTTATATTATAAGGTATTTTCAATGATACACTGCATATTACGTTATATTATAAGGTATTTTCATTGATACACTACAAATTACCATATATTATAAGGTATCTTCAATGATACACTGCATATTACGTTTTATTATAAGGTATTTTCAATGATACACTGCATATTACGTTTTATTATAAGGTATTTTCAATGATACACAGAATATTACGTTATATTATTAGGTATTTTCAATGATACACTAAAAAATTACTATATATTATAAGGTATTTCCAATGATACACTGCATATTACGTTATATTATAAGGTATTTTCAATGATACACTGCATATTACGTTATATTATAAGGTATTTTCATTGATACACTACAAATTACCATATATTATAAGGTATCTTCAATGATACACTGCATATTACGTTTTATTATAAGGTATTTTCAATGATACACTGCATATTACGTTATATTATAAGGAATTTTCAATGATACACTGCATATTACGTTATATTATAAGGTATTTTCATTGATAGACTAGAATTACCATATATTCTAAGGTATTTTCAATGATACACAGAATATTACGTTATATTATAAGGTATTTTCAATGATAAACTACTATATATTACAAGGTATTTTCAATGATACACTGCATATTACGTTATATCATAAGGTATTTTCAATGATACACCGCATATTACGTTATATTATAATGTATTTTCAATGATACACTGCATATTACGTTATATTATACGGTATTTTCAATGATACACTGCATACTACGTTATATTATTAGGTATTTTCAATGATAGACTGCATATCTCGTTATATTATAAGGTATTTTCAATGATACACTGCATATCACGTTATATTATAAGGTATTTTCAATGATACACTGCATATTACATTATTTTATAAGGTATTTTTAATGATAGACTGCATACTACGTTATATTATAAGGTATTTTCAATGATACACTGCATATTACGTTATATTATAAGGTATTTTCAATGATACACTGCATATTACGTTATATTATAAGGTATTTTCATTGATACACTACAAATTACCATATATTATAAGGTATCTTCAATGATACACTGCATATTACGTTTTATTATAAGGTATTTTCAATGATACACTGCATATTACGTTTTATTATAAGGTATTTTCAATGATACACTGCATACTACGTTAT
Organism: Lasioglossum lativentre; assembly: GCA_916610255.1. Lineage (NCBI taxonomy): Eukaryota > Metazoa > Arthropoda > Insecta > Hymenoptera > Halictidae > Lasioglossum > Lasioglossum lativentre. The sequence continues at coordinate 171,154 of CAKAJI010000154.1, read as the reverse complement.
ATTATTAGGTATTTTCAATGATAGACTGCATATCTCGTTATATTATAAGGTATTTTCAATGATACACTGCATATCACGTTATATTATAAGGTATTTTCAATGATACACTGCATATTACATTATTTTATAAGGTATTTTTCATGATAGACTGCATACTACGTTATATTATAAGGTATTTTCAATGATACACTGCATATTACATTATTTTATAAGGTATTTTTCATGATAGACTGCATACTACGTTATATTATAAGGTATTTTCAATGATACACTGCATATTACGTTATATTATAAGGTATTTTCAATGATACACTGCATATTACGTTATATTATAAGGTATTTTCATTGATACACTACAAATTACCATATATTATAAGGTATCTTCAATGATACACTGCATATTACGTTTTATTATAAGGTATTTTCAATGATACACTGCATATTACGTTTTATTATAAGGTATTTTCAATGATACACAGAATATTACGTTATATTATTAGGTATTTTCAATGATACACTAAAAAATTACTATATATTATAAGGTATTTCCAATGATACACTGCATATTACGTTATATTATAAGGTATTTTCAATGATACACTGCATATTACGTTATATTATAAGGTATTTTCATTGATACACTACAAATTACCATATATTATAAGGTATCTTCAATGATACACTGCATATTACGTTTTATTATAAGGTATTTTCAATGATACACTGCATATTACGTTATATTATAAGGAATTTTCAATGATACACTGCATATTACGTTATATTATAAGGTATTTTCATTGATAGACTAGAATTACCATATATTCTAAGGTATTTTCAATAATACACAGAATATTACGTTATATTATAAGGTATTTTCAATGATAAACTACTATATATTACAAGGTATTTTCAATGATACACTGCATATTACGTTATATTATAAGGTATTTTCAATGATACACCGCATATTACGTTATATTATAATGTATTTTCAATGATACACTGCATATTACGTTATATTATAGGGTATTTTCAATGATACACTGCATACTACGTTATATTATTAGGTATTTTCAATGATAGACTGCATATCTCGTTATATTATAAGGTATTTTCAATGATACACTGCATATCACGTTATATTATAAGGTATTTTCAATGATACACTGCATATTACATTATTTTATAAGGTATTTTTCATGATAGACTGCATACTACGTTATATTATAAGGTATTTTCAATGATACACTGCATATTACGTTATATTATAAGGTATTTTCAATGATACACTGCATATTACGAAATATTATAAGGTATTTTCAATGATACACTGCATATTACGTTATATTATAAGGTATTTTCAATGATACACTGCATATTACGTTATATTATAAGGTATTTTCAATGATGCACTGCATATTACGTTATATTATTAGGTATTTTCAATGATACACTAAAAAATTACTATATATTAAAAGGTATTTCCAATGATACACTGCATATTACGTTATATTATAAGGTATTTTCAATGATACACTGCATATTACCTTATATTATAATGTATTTTCATTGATAGACTAGAATTACCATATATTCTACGGTATTTTCAATGATACACCGCATATTACGTTATATTATAAGGTATTTTCAATGATATACTGCATATTACGTTATATTATAAGGTATTTTCAATGATACACTGCATATTACGTTATATTATAAGGTATTTTCATTGATACACTACAAATTACCATATATTATAAGGTATCTTCAATGATACACTGCATATTACGTTTTATTATAAGGTATTTTCAATGATACACTGCATATTACGTTTTATTATAAGGTATTTTCAATGATACACAGAATATTACGTTATATTATTAGGTATTTTCAATGATACACTGCATATTACGTTTTATTATAAGGTATTTCCAATGATACACTGCATATTACGTTATATTATAAGGTATTTTCAATGATACACTACATATTACGTCATATTATAAGGTATTTCCAATGATATTCTGCATATTAAGTTATATTATAAGGAATTTTCAATGATACACTGCATATTACGTTATATTATAAGGTATTTTCATTGATAGCCTAGAATTACCATATATTCTAAGGTATTTCCAATGATACATTGCATATTACGTTATATTATAAGGTATTTTCAATGATACACAGAATATTACGTTATATTATTAGGTATTTTCAATGATACACTAAAAAATTACTATATATTATAAGGTATTTCCAATGATACACTGCATATTACGTTATATTATAAGGTATTTTCAATGATACACTGCATATTACGTTATATTATAAGGTATTTTCATTGATACACTACAAATTACCATATATTATAAGGTATCTTCAATGATACACTGCATATTACGTTTTATTATAAGGTATTTTCAATGATACACTGCATATTACGTTATATTATAAGGAATTTTCAATGATACACTGCATATTACGTTATATTATAAGGTATTTTCATTGATAGACTAGAATTACCATATATTCTAAGGTATTTTCAATGATACACAGAATATTACGTTATATTATAAGGTATTTTCAATGATAAACTACTATATATTACAAGGTATTTTCAATGATACACTGCATATTACGTTATATCATAAGGTATTTTCAATGATACACCGCATATTACGTTATATTATAATGTATTTTCAATGATACACTGCATATTACGTTATATTATACGGTATTTTCAATGATACACTGCATACTACGTTATATTATTAGGTATTTTCAATGATAGACTGCATATCTCGTTATATTATAAGGTATTTTCAATGATACACTGCATATCACGTTATATTATAAGGTATTTTCAATGATACACTGCATATTACATTATTTTATAAGGTATTTTTCATGATAGACTGCATACTACGTTATATTATAAGGTATTTTCAATGATACACTGCATATTACATTATTTTATAAGGTATTTTTCATGATAGACTGCATACTACGTTATATTATAAGGTATTTTCAATGATACACTGCATATTACGTTATATTATAAGGTATTTTCAATGATACACTGCATATTACGTTATATTATAAGGTATTTTCATTGATACACTGCATATTACGTTTTATTATAAGGTATTTTCAATGATACACAGAATATTACGTTATATTATTAGGTATTTTCAATGATACACTAAAAAATTACTATATATTATAAGGTATTTCCAATGATACACTGCATATTACGTTATATTATAAGGTATTTTCAATGATACACTGCATATTACGTTATATTATAAGGTATTTTCATTGATACACTACAAATTACCATATATTATAAGGTATCTTCAATGATACACTGCATATTACGTTTTATTATAAGGTATTTTCAATGATACACTGCATATTACGTTATATTATAAGGAATTTTCAATGATACACTGCATATTACGTTATATTATAAGGTATTTTCATTGATAGACTAGAATTACCATATATTCTAAGGTATTTTCAATGATACACAGAATATTACGTTATATTATAAGGTATTTTCAATGATACACTGCATATTACGTTATATTATAAGGTATTTTCAATGATAGACTGCATATTACATTATTTTATAAGGTATTTTTCATGATAGACTGCATACTACGTTATATTATAAGGTATTTTCAATGATACACTGCATATTACGTTATATTATAAGGTATTTTCAATGATACACTGCATATTACGTTATATTATAAGGTATTTTCATTGATACACTACAAATTACCATATATTATAAGGTATCTTCCATGATACACTGCATATTAGGTTTTATTATAAGGTATTTTCAATGATACACTGCATATTACGTTTTATTATAAGGTATTTTCAATGATACACAGAATATTACGTTATATTATTAGGTATTTTCAATGATACACTAAAAAATTACTATATATTATAAGGTATTTCCAATGATACACTGCATATTACGTTATATTATAAGGTATTTTCAATGATACACTGCATATTACGTTATATTATAAGGTATTTTCATTGATACACTACAAATTACCATATATTATAAGGTATCTTCAATGATACACTGCATATTACGTTATATTATAAGGTATTTTCAATGATACACTGCATATTACGTTATATTATAAGGAATTTTCAATGATACACTGCATATTACGTTATATTATAAGGTATTTTCATTGATAGACTAGAATTACCATATATTCTAAGGTATTTTCAATGATACACAGAATATTACGTTATATTATTAGGTATTTTCAATGATACACTAAAAAATTACTATATATTATAAGGTAATTCCAATGATACACTGCATATTACGTTATATTATAAGGTATTTTCAATGATACACTGCATATTACGTTATATTATAAGGTATTATCATTGATACACTACAAATTACCATATATTATAAGGTATCTTCAATGATACACTGCATATTACGTTTTATTATAAGGTATTTTCAATGATACACTGCATATTACGTTATATTATAAGGAATTTTCAATGATACACTGCATATTACGTTATATTATAAGGTATTTTCATTGATAGACTAGAATTACCATATATTCTAAGGTATTTTCAATGATACACAGAATATTACGTTATATTATAAGGTATTTTCAATGATAAACTACTATATATTACATGGTATTTTCAATGATACACTGCATATTACGTTATATCATAAGGTATTTTCAATGATACACCGCATATTACGTTATATTATATTGTATTTTCAATGATACACTGCATATTACGTTATATTATACGGTATTTTCAATGATACACTGCATACTACGTTATATTATTAGGTATTTTCAATGATAGACTGCATATCTCGTTATATTATAAGGTATTTTCAATGATACACTGCATATCACGTTATATTATACGGTATTTTCAATGATACACTGCATATTACATTATTTTATAAGGTATTTTTCATGATAGACTGCATACTACGTTATATTATAAGGTATTTTCAATGATACACTGCATATTACGTTATATTATAAGGTATTTTCAATGATACACTGCATATTACGAAATATTATAAGGTATTTTCAATGATACACTGCATATTACGTTATATTATAAGGTATTTTCAATGATACACAGAATATTACGTTATATTATAAGGTATTTTCAATGATAAACTACTATATATTACAAGGTATTTTCAATGATACACTGCATATTACGTTATATTATACGGTATTTTCAATGATAGACTGCATATTACATTATATTATAAGGTATTTTCAATGATAGACTGCATATTACGTTATATTATGAGGTATTTTCAATGATACACTGCATATTACGTTATATTATAAACTATTTTCAATGAATTACTGCATATTACGTTATATTATAAGGTATTTTCAATGATACACTGCATATTACGTTATATTATAAGGTATTTTCAATGATAGACTGCATATTACATTATTTTATAAGGTATTTTTCATGATAGACTGCATACTACGTTATATTATAAGGTATTTTCAATGATACACTGCATATTACGTTATATTATAAGGTATTTTCAATGATACACTGCATATTACGTTATATTATAAGGTATTGTCATTGATACACTACAAATTACCATATATTATAAGGTATCTTCCATGATACACTGCATATTACGTTTTATTATAAGGTATTTTCAATGATACACTGCATATTACGTTTTATTATAAGGTATTTTCAATGATACACAGAATATTACGTTATATTATTAGGTATTTTCAATGATACACTAAAAAATTACTATATATTATAAGGTATTTCCAATGATACACTGCATATTACGTTATATTATAAGGTATTTTCAATGATACACTGCATATTACGTTATATTATAAGGTATTTTCATTGATACACTACAAATTACCATATATTATAAGGTATCTTCAATGATACACTGCATATTACGTTTTATTATAAGGTATTTTCAATGATACACTGCATATTACGTTATATTATAAGGTATTTTCAATGATACACTGCATATTACGTTATATTATAAGGTATTTTCATTGATAGACTAGAATTACCATATATTCTAAGGTATTTTCAATGATACACAGAATATTACGTTATATTATAAGGTATTTTCAATGATAAACTACTATATATTACAAGGTATTTTCAATGATACACTGCATATTACGTTATATCATAAGGTATTTTCAATGATACACCGCATATTACGTTATATTATAATGTATTTTCAATGATACACTGCATATTACGTTATATTATACGGTATTTTCAATGATACACTGCATACTACGTTATATTATTAGGTATTTTCAATGATAGACTGCATATCTCGTTATATTATAAGGTATTTTCAATGATACACTGCATATCACGTTATATTATAAGGTATTTTCAATGATACACTGCATATTACATTATTTTATAAGGTATTTTTCATGATAGACTGCATACTACGTTATATTATAAGGTATTTTCAATGATACACTGCATATTACGTTATATTATAAGGTATTTTCAATGATACACTGCATATTACGAAATATTATAAGGTATTTTCAATGATACACTGCATATTACGTTATATTATAAGGTATTTTCAATGATACACAGAATATTACGTTATATTATAAGGTATTTTCAATGATAAACTACTATATATTACAAGGTATTTTCAATGATACACTGCATATTACGTTATATTATAAGGTATTTTCAATGATAGACTGCATATTACATTATAATATAAGGTATTTTCAATGTTAGACTGCATATTACGTTATATTATGAGGTATTTTCAATGATACACTGCATATTACGTTATATTATAAAGTATTTTCAATGAATTACTGCATATTACGTTATATTATAAGGTATTTTCAATGATACACTGCATATTACGTTATATTATAAGGTATTTTCAATGATAGACTGCATATTACATTATATTATAAGGTATTTTCAATGATAGACTGCATATTACGTTATATTATAAGGTATTTTCAATGATACACTGCATATCACGTTATATTATAAGGTATTTTCAATGCTACACTGCTTATTATGTTATATTATGAGGTATTTTCAATGATAGACTGCATATTACATTATATTATAAGGTATTTTCAATGATAGACTGCATATTACGTTATATTATAAAGTATTTTCAATGATACAGTGCATATTACGTTATATTATAAGGTATTTTCATTGATACACTACAAATTACGATATATTATAAATTATTTTCAATGATACACTGCATATTACGTTATATTATAAGGTATTTTCAATGATACACTGCATATTACGTTATATTATAAGGTATTTTCAATGATGCACTGCATATTACGTTATATTATTAGGTATTTTCAATGATACACTAAAAAATTACTATATATTATAAGGTATTTCCAATGATACACTGCATATTACGTTATATTATAAGGTATTTTCAATGATAAACTACTATATATTATAAGGTATTTTCAATGATACACTACAAATTACGAAATATTATAAGGTATTTTCAATGATACACTGCATATTACTTTATATTATAAGGTATTGTCATTGATACACTACAAATTACGATATATTATAAATTATTTTCAATGATACACTGCATATTACGTTATATTATAAGGTATTTTCATTGATACACTACAAATTACCATATATTATAAGGTATTTCCAATGATACACTGCATATTACGTTATATTATAAGGTATTTTAAATGATACACTGCATATTACGTTATATTATAAAGTATTTTCAATGATACACGTCATATTACGTTATATTATAAGGTATTTTCAATGATACACTGCATATTACGTTATATTATAAGGTATTTTCAGTGATACACAGAATATTACGTTATATTATAAGGTATTTTCAATGATAAACTACTATATATTACAAGGTATTTTCAATGATACACTACAAATTACCATATATTCTAAGGTATTTTCAATGATACACTGCATATTACGTTTTATTATAAGGTATTTTCAATGATACACTGCATATTACGTTATATTATTAGGTATTTCCAATGATACACTAAAAAATTACGATATATTATAAGGTATTTCCAAGGGTACTCTGCATATTACGTTATATTATAAGGAATTTTCAATGATACACTGCATAATACGTTATATTATAAGGTATTTTCAATGATACACTGCATATTACGTTTTATTATAAGGTATTTTCAATGATACACTGCATATTACGTTATATTATAAGGAATTTTCAATGATACACTGCATATTACGTTATATTATAAGGTATTTTCATTGATAGACTAGAATTACCATATATTCTAAGGTATTTTCAATGATACACAGAATATTACGTTATATTATAAGGTATTTTCAATGATAAACTACTATATATTACAAGGTATTTTCAATGATACACTGCATATTACGTTATATCATAAGGTATTTTCAATGATACACCGCATATTACGTTATATTATAATGTATTTTCAATGATACACTGCATATTACGTTATATTATACGGTATTTTCAATGATACACTGCATACTACGTTATATTATTAGGTATTTTCAATGATAGACTGCATATCTCGTTATATTATAAGGTATTTTCAATGATACACTGCATATCACGTTATATTATACGGTATTTTCAATGATACACTGCATATTACATTATTTTATAAGGTATTTTTCATGATAGACTGCATACTACGTTATATTATAAGGTATTTTCAATGATACACTGCATATTACGTTATATTATAAGGTATTTTCAATGATACACTGCATATTACGAAATATTATAAGGTATTTTCAATGATACACTGCATATTACGTTATATTATAAGGTATTTTCAATGATACACAGAATATTACGTTATATTATAATGTATTTTCAATGATAAACTACTATATATTACAAGGTATTTTCAATGATACACTGCATATTACGTTATATTATAAGGTATTTTCAATGATAGACTGCATATTACATTATATTATAAGGTATTTTCAATGATAGACTGCATATTACGTTATATTATGAGGTATTTTCAATGATACACTGCATATTACGTTATATTATAAAGTATTTTCAATGAATTACTGCATATTACGTTATATTATAAGGTATTTTCAATGATACACTGCATATTACGTTATATTATAAGGTATTTTCAATGATAGACTGCATATTACATTATTTTATAAGGTATTTTTCATGATAGACTGCATACTACGTTATATTATAAGGTATTTTCAATGATACACTGCATATTACGTTATATTATAAGGTATTTTCAATGATACACTGCATATTACGTTATATTATAAGGTATTTTCATTGATACACTACAAATTACGATATATTATAAATTATTTTCAATGATACACTGCATATTACGTTATATTATAAGGTATTTTCAATGATACACTGCATATTACGTTATATTATAAGGTATTTTCAATGATGCACTGCATATTACGTTATATTATTAGGTATTTTCAATGATACACTAAAAAATTACTATATATTATAAGGTATTTCCAATGATACACTGCATATTACGTTATATTATAAGGTATTTTCAATGATAAACTACTATATATTATAAGGTATTTTCAATGATACACTACAAATTACGAAATATTATAAGGTATTTTCAATGATACACTGCATATTACTTTATATTATAAGGTATTGTCATTGATACACTACAAATTACGATATATTATAAATTATTTTCAATGATACACTGCATATTACGTTATATTATAAGGTATTTTCATTGATACACTACAAATTACCATATATTATAAGGTATTTCCAATGATACACTGCATATTACGTTATATTATAAGGTATTTTAAATGATACACTGCATATTACGTTATATTATAAAGTATTTTCAATGATACACGTCATATTACGTTATATTATAAGGTATTTTCAATGATACACTGCATATTACGTTATATTATAAGGTATTTTCAGTGATACACAGAATATTACGTTATATTATAAGGTATTTTCAATGATAAACTACTATATATTACAAGGTATTTTCAATGATACACTACAAATTACCATATATTCTAAGGTATTTTCAATGATACACTGCATATTACGTTTTATTATAAGGTATTTTCAATGATACACTGCATATTACGTTATATTATTAGGTATTTCCAATGATACACTAAAAAATTACGATATATTATAAGGTATTTCCAAGGGTACTCTGCATATTACGTTATATTATAAGGAATTTTCAATGATACACTGCATATTACGTTATATTATAAGGTATTTTCAATGATACACTGCATATTACGTTTTATTATAAGGTATTTTCAATGATACACAGAATATTACGTTATATTATAAGGTATTTTCAATGATAAACTACTATATATTACAAGGTATTTTCAATGATACACTGCATATTACGTTATATTATAAGGTATTTTCATTGATAGACTAGAATTACCATATATTCTAAGGTATTTTCAATGATACACAGAATATTACGTTATATTATAAGGTATTTTCAATGATAAACTACTATATATTACAAGGTATTTTCAATGATACACTGCATATTACGTTATATCATAAGGTATTTTCAATGATACACCGCATATTACGTTATATTATAATGTATTTTCAATGATACACTGCATATTACGTTATATTATACGGTATTTTCAATGATACACTGCATACTACGTTATATTATTAGGTATTTTCAATGATAGACTGCATATCTCGTTATATTATAAGGTATTTTCAATGATACACTGCATATCACGTTATATTATACGGTATTTTCAATGATACACTGCATATTACATTATTTTATAAGGTATTTTTCATGATAGACTGCATACTACGTTATATTATAAGGTATTTTCAATGATACACTGCATATTACGTTATATTATAAGGTATTTTCAATGATACACTGCATATTACGAAATATTATAAGGTATTTTCAATGATACACTGCATATTACGTTATATTATAAGGTATTTTCAATGATACACAGAATATTACGTTATATTATAAGGTATTTTCAATGATAAACTACTATATATTACAAGGTATTTTCAATGATACACTGCATATTACGTTATATTATAAGGTATTTTCAATGATAGACTGCATATTACATTATATTATAAGGTATTTTCAATGATAGACTGCATATTACGTTATATTATGAGGTATTTTCAATGATACACTGCATATTACGTTATATTATAAACTATTTTCAATGAATCACTGCATATTACGTTATATTATAAGGTATTTTCAATGATACACTGCATATTACGTTATATTATAAGGTATTTTCAATGATAGACTGCATATTACATTATTTTATAAGGTATTTTTCATGATAGACTGCATACTACGTTATATTATAAGGTATTTTCAATGATACACTGCATATTACGTTATATTATAAGGTATTTTCAATGATACACTGCATATTACGTTATATTATAAGGTATTTTCATTGATACACTACAAATTACCATATATTATAAGGTATCTTCCATGATACACTGCATATTACGTTTTATTATAAGGTATTTTCAATGATACACTGCATATTACGTTTTATTATAAGGTATTTTCAATGATACACAGAATATTACGTTATATTATTAGGTATTTTCAATGATACACTAAAAAATTACTATATATTATAAGGTATTTCCAATGATACACTGCATATTACGTTATATTATAAGGTATTTTCAATGATACACTGCATATTACGTTATATTATAAGGTATTTTCATTGATACACTACAAATTACCATATATTATAAGGTATCTTCAATGATACACTGCATATTACGTTTTATTATAAGGTATTTTCAATGATACACTGCATATCACGTTATATTATAAGGTATTTTCAATGCTACACTGCTTATTATGTTATATTATGAGGTATTTTCAATGATAGACTGCATATTACATTATATTATAAGGTATTTTCAATGATAGACTGCATATTACGTTATATTATAAAGTATTTTCAATGATACAGTGCATATTACGTTATATTATAAGGTATTTTCATTGATACACTACAAATTACGATATATTATAAATTATTTTCAATGATACACTGCATATTACGTTATATTATAAGGTATTTTCAATGATACACTGCATATTACGTTATATTATAAGGTATTTTCAATGATGCACTGCATATTACGTTATATTATTAGGTATTTTCAATGATACACTAAAAAATTACTATATATTATGAGGTATTTCCAATGATACACTGCATATTACGTTATATTATAAGGTATTTTCAATGATAAACTACTATATATTATAAGGTATTTTCAATGATACACTACAAATTACGAAATATTATAAGGTATTTTCAATGATACACTGCATATTACTTTATATTATAAGGTATTGTCATTGATACACTACAAATTACGATATATTATAAATTATTTTCAATGATACACTGCATATTACGTTATATTATAAGGTATTTTCATTGATACACTACAAATTACCATATATTATAAGGTATTTCCAATGATACACTGCATATTACGTTATATTATAAGGTATTTTAAATGATACACTGCATATTACGTTATATTATAAAGTATTTTCAATGATACACGTCATATTACGTTATATTATAAGGTATTTTCAATGATACACTGCATATTACGTTATATTATAAGGTATTTTCAGTGATACACAGAATATTACGTTATATTATAAGGTATTTTCAATGATAAACTACTATATATTACAAGGTATTTTCAATGATACACTACAAATTACCATATATTCTAAGGTATTTTCAATGATACACTGCATATTACGTTTTATTATAAGGTATTTTCAATGATACACTGCATATTACGTTATATTATTAGGTATTTCCAATGATACACTAAAAAATTACGATATATTATAAGGTATTTCCAAGGGTACTCTGCATATTACGTTATATTATAAGGAATTTTCAATGATACACTGCATATTACGTTATATTATAAGGTATTTTCATTGATAGACTAGAATTACCATATATTCTAAGGTATTTTCAATGATACACAGAATATTACGTTATATTATAAGGTATTTTCAATGATAAACTACTATATATTATAAGGTATTGTCATTGATACACTACAAATTACGATATATTATAAATTATTTTCAATGATACACTGCATATTACGTTATATTATAAGGTATTGTCATTGATACACTACAAATTACGATATATTATAAATTATTTTCAATGATACACTGCATATTACGTTATATTATAAGGTATTTTCATTGATACACTACAAATTACCATATATTATAAGGTATTTCCAATGATACACTGCATATTACGTTATATTATAAGGTATTTTAAATGATACACTGCATATTACGTTATATTATAAAGTATTTTCAATGATACACGTCATATTACGTTATATTATAAGGTATTTTCAATGATACACTGCATATTACGTTATATTATAAGGTATTTTCAATGATAGACTGCATATTACATTATTTTATAAGGTATTTTTCATGATAGACTGCATACTACGTTATATTATGAGGTATTTTCAATGATACACTGCATATTACGTTATATTATAAAGTATTTTCAATGAATTACTGCATATTACGTTATATTATAAGGTATTTTCAATGATGCACTGCATATTACGTTATATTATTAGGTATTTTCAATGATACACTAAAAAATTACTATATATTATAAGGTATTTCCAATGATACACTGCATATTACGTTATATTATAAGGTATTTTCAATGATAAACTACTATATATTATAAGGTATTTTCAATGATACACTACAAATTACGAAATATTATAAGGTATTTTCAATGATACACTGCATATTACTTTATATTATAAGGTATTGTCATTGATACACTACAAATTACGATATATTATAAATTATTTTCAATGATACACTGCATATTACGTTATATTATAAGGTATTTTCATTGATACACTACAAATTACCATATATTATAAGGTATTTCCAATGATACACTGCATATTACGTTATATTATAAGGTATTTTAAATGATACACTGCATATTACGTTATATTATAAAGTATTTTCAATGATACACGTCATATTACGTTATATTATAAGGTATTTTCAATGATACACTGCATATTACGTTATATTATAAGGTATTTTCAGTGATACACAGAATATTACGTTATATTATAAGGTATTTTCAATGATAAACTACTATATATTACAAGGTATTTTCAATGATACACTACAAATTACCATATATTCTAAGGTATTTTCAATGATACACTGCATATTACGTTTTATTATAAGGTATTTTCAATGATACACTGCATATTACGTTATATTATTAGGTATTTCCAATGATACACTAAAAAATTACGATATATTATAAGGTATTTCCAAGGGTACTCTGCATATTACGTTATATTATAAGGAATTTTCAATGATACACTGCATATTACGTTATATTATAAGGTATTTTCAATGATACACTGCATATTACGTTTTATTATAAGGTATTTTCAATGATACACAGAATATTACGTTATATTATAAGGTATTTTCAATGATAAACTACTATATATTACAAGGTATTTTCAATGATACACTGCATATTACGTTATATTATAAGGTATTTTCATTGATAGACTAGAATTACCATATATTCTAAGGTATTTTCAATGATACACAGAATATTACGTTATATTATAAGGTATTTTCAATGATAAACTACTATATATTACAAGGTATTTTCAATGATACACTGCATATTACGTTATATTATAAGGTATTTTCAATGATACACCGCATATTACGTTATATTATAATGTATTTTCAATGATACACTGCATATTACGTTATATTATACGGTATTTTCAATGATACACTGCATACTACGTTATATTATTAGGTATTTTCAATGATAGACTGCATATCTCGTTATATTATAAGGTATTTTCAATGATACACTGCATATCACGTTATATTATACGGTATTTTCAATGATACACTGCATATTACATTATTTTATAAGGTATTTTTCATGATAGACTGCATACTACGTTATATTATAAGGTATTTTCAATGATACACTGCATATTACGTTATATTATAAGGTATTTTCAATGATACACTGCATATTACGAAATATTATAAGGTATTTTCAATGATACACTGCATATTACGTTATATTATAAGGTATTTTCAATGATACACAGAATATTACGTTATATTATAAGGTATTTTCAATGATAAACTACTATATATTACAAGGTATTTTCAATGATACACTGCATATTACATTATATTATAAGGTATTTTCAATGATAGACTGCATATTACATTATATTATAAGGTATTTTCAATGATAGACTGCATATTACGTTATATTATGAGGTATTTTCAATGATACACTGCATATTACGTTATATTATAAAGTATTTTCAATGAATTACTGCATATTACGTTATATTATAAGGTATTTTCAATGATACACTGCATATTACGTTATATTATAAGGTATTTTCAATGATAGACTGCATATTACATTATTTTATAAGGTATTTTTCATGATAGACTGCATACTACGTTATATTATAAGGTATTTTCAATGATACACTGCATATTACGTTATATTATAAGGTATTTTCAATGATACACTGCATATTACGTTATATTATAAGGTATTTTCATTGATACACTACAAATTACCATATATTATAAGGTCTCTTCCATGATACACTGCATATTACGTTTTATTATAAGGTATTTTCAATGATACACTGCATATTACGTTTTATTATAAGGTATTTTCAATGATACACAGAATATTACGTTATATTATTAGGTATTTTCAATGATACACTAAAAAATTACTATATATTATAAGGTATTTCCAATGATACACTGCATATTACGTTATATTATAAGGTATTTTCAATGATACACTGCATATTACGTTATATTATAAGGTATTTTCATTGATACACTACAAATTACCATATATTATAAGGTATCTTCAATGATACACTGCATATTACGTTTTATTATAAGGTATTTTCAATGATACACTGCATATCACGTTATATTATAAGGTATTTTCAATGCTACACTGCTTATTATGTTATATTATGAGGTATTTTCAATGATAGACTGCATATTACATTATATTATAAGGTATTTTCAATGATAGACTGCATATTACGTTATATTATAAAGTATTTTCAATGATACAGTGCATATTACGTTATATTATAAGGTATTTTCATTGATACACTACAAATTACGATATATTATAAATTATTTTCAATGATACACTGCATATTACGTTATATTATAAGGTATTTTCAATGATACACTGCATATTACGTTATATTATAAGGTATTTTCAATGATGCACTGCATATTACGTTATATTATTAGGTATTTTCAATGATACACTAAAAAATTACTATATATTATAAGGTATTTCCAATGATACACTGCATATTACGTTATATTATAAGGTATTTTCAATGATAAACTACTATATATTATAAGGTATTTTCAATGATACACTACAAATTACGAAATATTATAAGGTATTTTCAATGATACACTGCATATTACTTTATATTATAAGGTATTGTCATTGATACACTACAAATTACGATATATTATAAATTATTTTCAATGATACACTGCATATTACGTTATATTATAAGGTATTTTCATTGATACACTACAAATTACCATATATTATAAGGTATTTCCAATGATACACTGCATATTACGTTATATTATAAGGTATTTTAAATGATACACTGCATATTACGTTATATTATAAAGTATTTTCAATGATACACGTCATATTACGTTATATTATAAGGTATTTTCAATGATACACTGCATATTACGTTATATTATAAGGTATTTTCAGTGATACACAGAATATTACGTTATATTATAAGGTATTTTCAGTGATAAACTACTATATATTACAAGGTATTTTCAATGATACACTACAAATTACCATATATTCTAAGGTATTTTCAATGATACACTGCATATTACGTTTTATTATAAGGTATTTTCAATGATACACTGCATATTACGTTATATTATTAGGTATTTCCAATGATACACTAAAAAATTACGATATATTATAAGGTATTTCCAAGGGTACTCTGCATATTACGTTATATTATAAGGAATTTTCAATGATACACTGCATATTACGTTATATTATAAGGTATTTTCATTGATAGACTAGAATTACCATATATTCTAAGGTATTTTCAATGATACACAGAATATTACGTTATATTATAAGGTATTTTCAATGATAAACTACTATATATTATAAGGTATTTTCAATGATACACTACAAATTACGAAATATTATAAGGTATTTTCAATGATACACTGCATATTACTTTATATTATAAGGTATTGTCATTGATACACTACAAATTACGATATATTATAAATTATTTTCAATGATACACTGCATATTACGTTATATTATAAGGTATTTTCATTGATACACTACAAATTACCATATATTATAAGGTATTTCCAATGATACACTGCATATTACGTTATATTATAAGGTATTTTAAATGATACACTGCATATTACGTTATATTATAAAGTATTTTCAATGATACACGTCATATTACGTTATATTATAAGGTATTTTCAATGATACACTGCATATTACGTTATATTATAAGGTATTTTCAATGATAGACTGCATATTACATTATTTTATAAGGTATTTTTCATGATAGACTGCATACTACGTTATATTATAAGGTATTTTCAATGATACACTGCATATTACGTTATATTATAAGGTATTTTCAATGATACACTGCATATTACGTTATATTATAAGGTATTTTCATTGATACACTACAAATTACCATATATTATAAGGTATCTTCCATGATACACTGCATATTACGTTTTATTATAAGGTATTTTCAATGATACACTGCATATTACGTTTTATTATAAGGTATTTTCAATGATACCCAGAATATTACGTTATATTATTAGGTATTTTCAATGATACACTAAAAAATTACTATATATTATAAGGTATTTCCAATGATACACTGCATATTACGTTATATTATAAGGTATTTTCAATGATACACTGCATATTGCGTTATATTATAAGGTATTTTCATTGATACACTACAAATTACCATATATTATAAGGTATCTTCAATGATACACTGCATATTACGTTTTATTATAAGGTATTTTCAATGATACACTGCATATTACGTTATATTATAAGGAATTTTCAATGATACACTGCATATTACGTTATATTATAAGGTATTTTCATTGATAGACTAGAATTACCATATATTCTAAGGTATTTTCAATGATACACAGAATATTACGTTATATTATTAGGTATTTTCAATGATACACTAAAAAATTACTATATATTATAAGGTAATTCCAATGATACACTGCATATTACGTTATATTATAAGGTATTTTCAATGATACACTGCATATTACGTTATATTATAAGGTATTTTCATTGATACACTACAAATTACCATATATTATAAGGTATCTTCAATGATACACTGCATATTACGTTTTATTATAAGGTATTTTCAATGATACACTGCATATTACGTTATATTATAAGGAATTTTCAATGATACACTGCATATTACGTTATATTATAAGGTATTTTCATTGATAGACTAGAATTACCATATATTCTAAGGTATTTTCAATGATACACAGAATATTACGTTATATTATAAGGTATTTTCAATGATAAACTACTATATATTACAAGGTATTTTCAATGATACACTGCATATTACGTTATATCATAAGGTATTTTCAATGATACACCGCATATTACGTTATATTATAATGTATTTTCAATGATACACTGCATATTACGTTATATTATACGGTATTTTCAATGATACACTGCATACTACGTTATATTATTAGGTATTTTCAATGATAGACTGCATATCTCGTTATATTATAAGGTATTTTCAATGATACACTGCATATCACGTTATATTATACGGTATTTTCAATGATACACTGCATATTACATTATTTTATAAGGTATTTTTCATGATAGACTGCATACTACGTTATATTATAAGGTATTTTCAATGATACACTGCATATTACGTTATATTATAAGGTATTTTCAATGATACACTGCATATTACGAAATATTATAAGGTATTTTCAATGATACACTGCATATTACGTTATATTATAAGGTATTTTCAATGATACACAGAATATTACGTTATATTATAAGGTATTTTCAATGATAAACTACTATATATTACAAGGTATTTTCAATGATACACTGCATATTACGTTATATTATAAGGTATTTTCAATGATAGACTGCATATTACATTATATTATAAGGTATTTTCAATGATAGACTGCATATTACGTTATATTATGAGGTATTTTCAATGATACACTGCATATTACGTTATATTATAAAGTATTTTCAATGAATTACTGCATATTACGTTATATTATAAGGTATTTTCAATGATACACTGCATATTACGTTATATTATAAGGTATTTTCAATGATAGACTGCATATTACATTATTTTATAAGGTATTTTTCATGATAGACTGCATACTACGTTATATTATAAGGTATTTTCAATGATACACTGCATATTACGTTATATTATAAGGTATTTTCAATGATACACTGCATATTACGTTATATTATAAGGTATTTTCAATGATACACTGCATATTACGTTATATTATAAGGTATTTTCATTGATACACTACAAATTACCATATATTATAAGGTATCTTCAATGATACACTGCATATTACGTTTTATTATAAGGTATTTTCAATGATACACTGCATATTACGTTATATTATAAGGAATTTTCAATGATACACTGCATATTACGTTATATTATAAGGTATTTTCATTGATAGACTAGAATTACCATATATTCTAAGGTATTTTCAATGATACACAGAATATTACGTTATATTATAAGGTATTTTCAATGATAAACTACTATATATTACAAGGTATTTTCAATGATACACTGCATATTACGTTATATCATAAGGTATTTTCAATGATACACCGCATATTACGTTATATTATAATGTATTTTCAATGATACACTGCATATTACGTTATATTATACGGTATTTTCAATGATACACTGCATACTACGTTATATTATTAGGTATTTTCAATGATAGACTGCATATCTCGTTATATTATAAGGTATTTTCAATGATACACTGCATATCACGTTATATTATACGGTATTTTCAATGATACACTGCATATTACATTATTTTATAAGGTATTTTTCATGATAGACTGCATACTACGTTATATTATAAGGTATTTTCAATGATACACTGCATATTACGTTATATTATAAGGTATTTTCAATGATACACTGCATATTACGAAATATTATAAGGTATTTTCAATGATACACTGCATATTACGTTATATTATAAGGTATTTTCAATGATACACAGAATATTACGTTATATTATAAGGTATTTTCAATGATAAACTACTATATATTACAAGGTATTTTCAATGATACACTGCATATTACGTTATATTATACGGTATTTTCAATGATAGACTGCATATTACATTATATTATAAGGTATTTTCAATGATAGACTGCATATTACGTTATATTATGAGGTATTTTCAATGATACACTGCATATTACGTTATATTATAAAGTATTTTCAATGAATCACTGCATATTACGTTATATTATAAGGTATTTTCAATGATACACTGCATATTACGTTATATTATAAGGTATTTTCAATGATAGACTGCATATTACATTATTTTATAAGGTATTTTTCATGATAGACTGCATACTACGTTATATTATAAGGTATTTTCAATGATACACTGCATATTACGTTATATTATAAGGTATTTTCAATGATACACTGCATATTACGTTATATTATAAGGTATTTTCATTGATACACTACAAATTACCATATATTATAAGGTATCTTCCATGATACACTGCATATTACGTTTTATTATAAGGTATTTTCAATGATACACTGCATATTACGTTTTATTATAAGGTATTTTCAATGATACACAGAATATTACGTTATATTATTAGGTATTTTCAATGATACACTAAAAAATTACTATATATTATAAGGTATTTTCAATGATACACTGCATATTACGTTATATTATAAGGTATTTTCATTGATACACTACAAATTACCATATATTCTAAGGTATTTTCAATGATACACAGAATATTACGTTATATTATAAGGTATTTTCAATGATAAACTACTATATATTACAAGGTATTTTCAATGATACACTGCATATTACGTTATATCATAAGGTATTTTCAATGATACACCGCATATTACGTTATATTATAATGTATTTTCAATGATACACTGCATATTACGTTATATTATACGGTATTTTCAATGATACACTGCATACTACGTTATATTATTAGGTATTTTCAATGATAGACTGCATATCTCGTTATATTATAAGGTATTTTCAATGATACACTGCATATCACGTTATATTATAAGGTATTTTCAATGATACACTGCATATTACATTATTTTATAAGGTATTTTTCATGATAGACTGCATACTACGTTATATTATAAGGTATTTTCAATGATACACTGCATATTACGTTATATTATAAGGTATTTTCAATGATACACTGCATATTACGAAATATTATAAGGTATTTTCAATGATACACTGCATATTACGTTATATTATAAGGTATTTTCAATGATACACAGAATATTACGTTATATTATAAGGTATTTTCAATGATAAACTACTATATATTACAAGGTATTTTCAATGATACACTGCATATTACGTTATATTATAAGGTATTTTCAATGATAGACTGCATATTACATTATAATATAAGGTATTTTCAATGTTAGACTGCATATTACGTTATATTATGAGGTATTTTCAATGATACACTGCATATTACGTTATATTATAAAGTATTTTCAATGAATTACTGCATATTACGTTATATTATAAGGTATTTTCAATGATACACTGCATATTACGTTATATTATAAGGTATTTTCAATGATAGACTGCATATTACATTATATTATAAGGTATTTTCAATGATAGACTGCATATTACGTTATATTATAAGGTATTTTCAATGATACACTGCATATCACGTTATATTATAAGGTATTTTCAATGCTACACTGCTTATTATGTTATATTATGAGGTATTTTCAATGATAGACTGCATATTACATTATATTATAAGGTATTTTCAATGATAGACTGCATATTACGTTATATTATAAAGTATTTTCAATGATACAGTGCATATTACGTTATATTATAAGGTATTTTCATTGATACACTACAAATTACGATATATTATAAATTATTTTCAATGATACACTGCATATTACGTTATATTATAAGGTTTTTTCAATGATACACTGCATATTACGTTATATTATAAGGTATTTTCAATGATGCACTGCATATTACGTTATATTATTAGGTATTTTCAATGATACACTAAAAAATTACTATATATTATAAGGTATTTCCAATGATACACTGCATATTACGTTATATTATAAGGTATTTTCAATGATAAACTACTATATATTATAAGGTATTTTCAATGATACACTACAAATTACGAAATATTATAAGGTATTTTCAATGATACACTGCATATTACTTTATATTATAAGGTATTGTCATTGATACACTACAAATTACGATATATTATAAATTATTTTCAATGATACACTGCATATTACGTTATATTATAAGGTATTTTCATTGATACACTACAAATTACCATATATTATAAGGTATTTCCAATGATACACTGCATATTACGTTATATTATAAGGTATTTTAAATGATACACTGCATATTACGTTATATTATAAAGTATTTTCAATGATACACGTCATATTACGTTATATTATAAGGTATTTTCAATGATACACTGCATATTACGTTATATTATAAGGTATTTTCAGTGATACACAGAATATTACGTTATATTATAAGGTATTTTCAATGATAAACTACTATATATTACAAGGTATTTTCAATGATACACTACAAATTACCATATATTCTAAGGTATTTTCAATGATACACTGCATATTACGTTTTATTATAAGGTATTTTCAATGATACACTGCATATTACGTTATATTATTAGGTATTTCCAATGATACACTAAAAAATTACGATACATTATAAGGTATTTCCAAGGGTACTCTGCATATTACGTTATATTATAAGGAATTTTCAATGATACACTGCATATTACGTTATATTATAAGGTATTTTCATTGATAGACTAGAATTACCATATATTCTAAGGTATTTTCAATGATACACAGAATATTACGTTATATTATAAGGTATTTTCAATGATAAACTACTATATATTATAAGGTATTTTCAATGATACACTACAAATTACGAAATATTATAAGGTATTTTCAATGATACACTGCATATTACTTTATATTATAAGGTATTGTCATTGATACACTACAAATTACGATATATTATAAATTATTTTCAATGATACACTGCATATTACGTTATATTATAAGGTATTTTCATTGATACACTACAAATTACCATATATTATAAGGTATTTACAATGATACACTGCATATTACGTTATATTATAAGGTATTTTAAATGATACACTGCATATTACGTTATATTATAAAGTATTTTCAATGATACACGTCATATTACGTTATATTATAAGGTATTTTCAATGATACACTGCATATTACGTTATATTACAAGGTATTTTCAGTGATACACAGAATATTACGTTATATTATAAGGTATTTTCAATGATAAACTACTATATATTACAAGGTATTTTCAATGATACACTACAAATTACCATATATTCTAAGGTATTTTCAATGATACACTGCATATTACGTTTTATTATAAGGTATTTTCAATGATACACAGAATATTACGTTATATTATAAGGTATTTTCAATGATAAACTACTATATATTACAAGGTATTTTCAATGATACACTGCATATTACGTTATATTATAAGGTATTTTCAATGATACACCGCATATTACGTTATATTATAATGTATTTTCAATGATACACTGCATATTACGTTATATTATAGGGTATTTTCAATGATACACTGCATACTACGTTATATTATTAGGTATTTTCAATGATAGACTGCATATCTCGTTATATTATAAGGTATTTTCAATGATACACTGCATATCACGTTATATTATAAGGTATTTTCAATGATACACTGCATATTACATTATTTTATAAGGTATTTTTCATGATAGACTGCATACTACGTTATATTATAAGGTATTTTCAATGATACACTGCATATTACGTTATATTATAAGGTATTTTCAATGATACACTGCATATTACGAAATATTATAAGGTATTTTCAATGATACACTGCATATTACGTTATATTATAAGGTATTTTCAATGATACACAGAATATTACGTTATATTATAAGGTATTTTCAATGATAAACTACTATATATTACAAGGTATTTTCAATGATACACTGCATATTAAGTTATATTATAAGGTATTTTCAATGATACACCGCATATTACGTTATATTATAATGTATTTTCAATGATACACTGCATATTACGTTATATTATAAGGTATTTTCAATGATACACTGCATATTACGTTATATTATAAGGTATTTTCAATGATACACTGCATATTACGTTATATTATAAGGTATTTTCAATGATACACAGAATATTACGTTATATTATAAGGTATTTTCAATGATGCACTGCATATTACGTTATATTATTAGGTATTTTCAATGATACACTAAAAAATTACTATATATTATAAGGTATTTCCAATGATACACTGCATATTACGTTATATTATAAGGTATTTTCAATGATACACTGCATATTACCTTATATTATAATGTATTTTCATTGATAGACTAGAATTACCATATATTCTACGGTATTTTCAATGATACACCGCATATTACGTTATATTATAAGGTATTTTCAATGATACACTGCATATTACGTTATATTATAAGGTATTTTCAATGATACACTGCATATTACGTTTTATTATAAGGTATTTTCAATGATACACTGCATATTACGTTTTATTATAAGGTATTTTCAATGATACACAGAATATTACGTTATATTATTAGGTATTTTCATTGATACACTAAAAAATTACTATATATTATAAGGTATTTCCAATGATACACTGCATATTACGTTATATTATAAGGTATTTTCAATGATACACTGCATATTACGTTATATTATAAGGTATTTTCATTGATACACTACAAATTACCATATATTATAAGGTATCTTCAATGATACACTGCATATTACGTTTTATTATAAGGTATTTTCAATGATACACTGCATATTACGTTATATTATAAGGAATTTTCAATGATACACTGCATATTACGTTATATTATAAGGTATTTTCATTGATAGACTAGAATTACCATATATTCTAAGGTATTTTCAATGATACACAGAATATTACGTTATATTATAAGGTATTTTCAATGATAAACTACTATATATTACAAGGTATTTTCAATGATACACTGCATATTACGTTATATCATAAGGTATTTTCAATGATACACCGCATATTACGTTATATTATAATGTATTTTCAATGATACACTGCATATTACGTTATATTATACGGTATTTTCAATGATACACTGCATACTACGTTATATTATTAGGTATTTTCAATGATAGACTGCATATCTCGTTATATTATAAGGTATTTTCAATGATACACTGCATATTACGTTATATTATAAGGTATTTTCAATGATACACTGCATATTACATTATTTTATAAGGTATTTTTCATGATAGACTGCATACTACGTTATATTATAAGGTATTTTCAATGATACACTGCATATTACGTTATATTATAAGGTATTTTCAATGATACACTGCATATTACGAAATATTATAAGGTATTTTCAATGATACACTGCATATTACGTTATATTATAAGGTATTTTCAATGATACACAGAATATTACGTTATATTATAAGGTATTTTCAATGATAAATTACTATATATTACAAGGTATTTTCAATGATACACTGCATATTACGTTATATTATAAGGTATTTTCAATGATAGACTGCATATTACATTATATTATAAGGTATTTTCAATGATAGACTGCATATTACGTTATATTATGAGGTATTTTCAATGATACACTGCATATTACGTTATATTATAAAGTATTTTCAATGAATTACTGCATATTACGTTATATTATAAGGTATTTTCAATGATACACTGCTTATTATGTTATATTATGAGGTATTTTCAATGATAGACTGCATATTACATTATATTATAAGGAATTTTCAATGATAGACTGCATATTACGTTATATTATAAAGTATTTTCAATGATACAGTGCATATTACGTTATATTATAAGGTATTTTCATTGATACACTACAAATTACGATATATTATAAGGTATTTTCAATGATACACTGCATATTACTTTATATTATAAGGTATTGTCATTGATACACTACAAATTACGATATATTATAAATTATTTTCAATGATACACTGCATATTACGTTATATTATAAGGTATTTTCATTGATACACTACAAATTACCATATATTATAAGGTATTTCCAATGATACACTGCATATTACGTTATATTATAAGGTATTTTAAATGATACACTGCATATTACGTTATATTATAAGGTATTTTCAATGATACACTGCATATTACGAAATATTATAAGGTATTTTCAATGATACACTGCATATTACGTTATATTATAAGGTATTTTCAATGATACACAGAATATTACGTTATATTATAAGGTATTTTCAATGATAAACTACTATATATTACAAGGTATTTTCAATGATACACTGCATATTAAGTTATATTATAAGGTATTTTCAATGATACACCGCATATTACGTTATATTATAATGTATTTTCAATGATACACTGCATATTACGTTATATTATAAGGTATTTTCAATGATACACTGCATATTACGTTATATTATAAGGTATTTTCAATGATACACTGCATATTACGTTATATTATAAGGTATTTTCAATGATACACAGAATATTACGTTATATTATAAGGTATTTTCAATGGTGCACTGCATATTACGTTATATTATTAGGTATTTTCAATGATACACTAAAAAATTACTATATATTATAAGGTATTTCCAATGATACACTGCATATTACGTTATATTATAAGGTATTTTCAATGATACACTGCATATTACCTTATATTATAATGTATTTTCATTGATAGACTAGAATTACCATATATTCTACGGTATTTTCAATGATACACCGCATATTACGTTATATTATAAGGTATTTTCAATGATACACTGCATATTACGTTATATTATAAGGTATTTTCAATGATACACTGCATATTACGTTATATTATAAGGTATTTTCAATGATACACTGCATATTACCTTATATTATAATGTATTTTCATTGATAGACTAGAATTACCATATATTCTACGGTATTTTCAATGATACACCGCATATTACGTTATATTATAAGGTATTTTCAATCATACACTGCATATTACGTTATATTATAAGGTATTTTCAATGATACACTACATATTACGTTATATTATAAGGTATTTTCAATGATAAACTACTATATATTATAAGGTATTTTCAATGATACACTACAAATTACGATATATTATAAGGTATTTTCAATGATACACTGCATATTACTTTATATTATAAGGTATTTTCATTGATACACTACAAATTACCATATATTATAAATTATTTTCAATGATACACTGCATATTACGTTACATTATAAGGTATTTTCATTGATACACTACAAATTACCATATATTATAAGGTATTTCCAATGATACACTGCATATTACGTTATATTATAAGGTATTTTAAATGATACACTGCATATTACGTTATATTATAAAGTATTTTCAATGATACACGTCATATTACGTTATATTATAAGGTATTTTCAATGATACACTGCATATTACGTTATATTATAAGGTATTTTCAGTGATACACAGAATATTACGTTATATTATAAGGTATTTTCAATGATAAACTACAATATATTACAAGGTATTTTCAATGATACACTACAAATTACCATATATTCTAAGGTATTTTCAATCATACACTGCATATTACGTTATATTATAAGGTATTTTCAATGATACACTGCATATTACGTTATATTATAAGGTATTTTCAATGATAAACTACTATATATTATAAGGTATTTTCAATGATACACTACAAATTACGATATATTATAAGGTATTTTCAATGATACACTGCATATTACTTTATATTATAAGGTATTGTCATTGATACACTACAAATTACGATATATTATAAATTATTTTCAATGATACACTGCATATTACGTTATATTATAAGGTATTTTCATTGATACACTACAAATTACCATATATTATAAGGTATTTCCAATGATACACTGCATATTACGTTATATTATAAGGTATTTTAAATGATACACTGCATATTACGTTATATTATAAAGTATTTTCAATGATACACGTCATATTACGTTATATTATAAGGTATTTTCAATGATACACTGCATATTACGTTATATTATAAGGTATTTTCAGTGATACACAGAATATTACGTTATATTATAAGGTATTTTCAATGATAAACTACAATATATTTCAAGGTATTTTCAATGATACACTACAAATTACCATATATTCTAAGGTATTTTCAATGATACACTGCATATTACGTTTTATTATAAGGTATTTTCAATGATACACTGCATATTACGTTATATTATTAGGTATTTCCAATGATACACTAAAAAATTACGATATATTATAAGGTATTTCCAAGGGTACTCTGCATATTACGTTATATTATAAGGAATTTTCAATGATACACTGCATATTACGTTATATTATAAGGTATTTTCATTGATAGACTAGAATTACCATATATTCTAAGGTATTTTCAATGATACACAGAATATTACGTTATATTATAAGGTATTTTCAATGATAAACTACTATATATTACAAGGTATTTTCAATGATACACTGCATATTACGTTATATTATAAGGTATTTTCAATGATACACCGCATATTACGTTATATTATAATGTATTTTCAATGATACACTGCATATTACGTTATATTATAGGGTATTTTCAATGATACACTGCATACTACGTTATATTATTAGGTATTTTCAATGATAGACTGCATATCTCGTTATATTATAAGGTATTTTCAATGATACACTGCATATCACGTTATATTATAAGGTATTTTCAATGATACACTGCATATTACATTATTTTATAAGGTATTTTTCATGATAGACTGCATACTACGTTATATTATAAGGTATTTTCAATGATACACTGCATATTACGTTATATTATAAGGTATTTTCAATGATACACTGCATATTACGAAATATTATAAGGTATTTTCAATGATACACTGCATATTACGTTATATTATAAGGTATTTTCAATGATACACAGAATATTACGTTATATTATAAGGTATTTTCAATGATAAACTACTATATACTACAAGGTATTTTCAATGATACACTGCATATTAAGTTATATTATAAGGTATTTTCAATGATACACCGCATATTACGTTATATTATAAAGTATTTTCAATGATACAGTGCATATTACGTTATATTATAAGGTATTTTCATTGATACACTACAAATTACGATATATTATAAATTATTTTCAATGATACACTGCATATTACGTTATATTATAAGGTATTTTCAATGATACACTGCATATTACGTTATATTATAAGGTATTTTCAATGATGCAGTGCATATTACGTTATATTATTAGGTATTTTCAATGATACACTAAAAAATTACTATATATTATAAGGTATTTCCAATGATACACTGCATATTACGTTACATTATAAGGTATTTTCAATGATAAACTACTATATATTATAAGGTATTTTCAATGATACACTACAAATTACGAAATATTATAAGGTATTTTCAATGATACACTGCATATTACTTTATATTATAAGGTATTGTCATTGATACACTACAAATTACGATATATTATAAATTATTTTCAATGATACACTGCATATTACGTTATATTATAAGGTATTTTCATTGATACACTACAAATTACCATATATTATAAGGTATTTCCAATGATACACTGCATATTACGTTATATTATAAGGTATTTTCAATGATACACTGCATATTACGTTATATTATTAGGTATTTCCAATGATACACTAAAAAATTACGATATATTATAAGGTATTTCCAAGGGTACTCTGCATATTACGTTATATTATAAGGAATTTTCAATGATACACTGCATATTACGTTATATTATAAGGTATTTTCATTGATAGACTAGAATTACCATATATTCTAAGGTATTTTCAATGATACACAGAATATTACGTTATATTATAAGGTATTTTCAATGATAAACTACTATATATTATAAGGTATTTTCAATGATACACTGCATATTACGTTATATTATAAGGTATTTTAAATGATACACTGCATATTACGTTATATTATAAAGTATTTTCAATGATACACGTCATATTACGTTATATTATAAGGTATTTTCAATGATACACTGCATATTACGTTATATTATAAGGTATTTTCAGTGATACACAGAATATTACGTTATATTATAAGGTATTTTCAATGATAAACTACTATATATTACAAGGTATTTTCAATGATACACTGCATATTACGTTATATTATAAGGTATTTTCAATGATAAACTACTATATACTACAAGGTATTTTCAATGATACACTGCATATTAAGTTATATTATAAGGTATTTTCAATGATACACCGCATATTACGTTATATTATAAAGTATTTTCAATGATACAGTGCATATTACGTTATATTATAAGGTATTTTCATTGATACACTACAAATTACGATATATTATAAATTATTTTCAATGATACACTGCATATTACGTTATATTATAAGGTATTTTCAATGATACACTGCATATTACGTTATATTATAAGGTATTTTCAATGATGCACTGCATATTACGTTATATTATTAGGTATTTTCAATGATACACTAAAAAATTACTATATATTATAAGGTATTTCCAATGATACACTGCATATTACGTTATATTATAAGGTATTTTCAATGATAAACTACTATATATTATAAGGTATTTTCAATGATACACTACAAATTACGAAATATTATAAGGTATTTTCAATGATACACTGCATATTACGTTATATTATAAGGTATTTTCAATGATACACTACAAATTACGATATATTATAAATTATTTTCAATGATACACTGCATATTAAGTTATATTATAAGGTATTTTCAATGATACACCGCATATTACGTTATATTATAAAGTATTTTCAATGATACACTGCATATTACGTTATATTATAAGGTATTTTCATTGATACACTACAAATTACGATATATTATAAATTATTTTCAATGATACACTGCATATTACGTTATATTATAAGGTATTTTCAATGATACACTGCATATTACGTTATATTATAAGGTATTTTCAATGATGCACTGCATATTACGTTATATTATTAGGTATTTTCAATGATACACTAAAAAATTACTATATATTATAAGGTATTTCCAATGATACACTGCATATTACGTTATATTATAAGGTATTTTCTATGATAAACTACGATATATTATAAGGTATTTTCAATGATACACTACAAATTACGAAATATTATAAGGTATTTTCAATGATACACTGCATATTACTTTATATTATAAGGTATTGTCATTGATACACTACAAATTACGATATATTATAAATTATTTTCAATGATACACTGCATATTACGTTATATTATAAGGTATTTTCATTGATACACTACAAATTACCATATATTATAAGGTATTTCCAATGATACACTGCATATTACGTTATATTATAAGGTATTTTCAATGATACACTGCATATTACGTTATATTATTAGGTATTTCCAATGATACACTAAAAAATTACGATATATTATAAGGTATTTCCAAGGGTACTCTGCATATTACGTTATATTATAAGGAATTTTCAATGATACACTGCATATTACGTTATATTATAAGGTATTTTCATTGATAGACTAGAATTACCATATATTCTAAGGTATTTTCAATGATACACAGAATATTACGTTATATTATAAGGTATTTTCAATGATAAACTACTATATATTATAAGGTATTTTCAATGATACACTGCATATTACGTTATATTATAAGGTATTTTAAATGATACACTGCATATTACGTTATATTATAAAGTATTTTCAATGATACACGTCATATTACGTTATATTATAAGGTATTTTCAATGATACACTGCATATTACGTTATATTATAAGGTATTTTCAGTGATACACAGAATATTACGTTATATTATAAGGTATTTTCAATGATAAACTACTATATATTATAAGGTATTTTCAATGATACACTGCATATTACGTTATATTATAAGGTATTTTCAATGATAAACTACTATATACTACAAGGTATTTTCAATGATACACTGCATATTAAGTTATATTATAAGGTATTTTCAATGATACACCGCATATTACGTTATATTATAAAGTATTTTCAATGATACAGTGCATATTACGTTATATTATAAGGTATTTTCATTGATACACTACAAATTACGATATATTATAAATTATTTTCAATGATACACTGCATATTACGTTATATTATAAGGTATTTTCAATGATACACTGCATATTACGTTATATTATAAGGTATTTTCAATGATGCACTGCATATTACGTTATATTATTAGGTATTTTCAATGATACACTAAAAAATTACTATATATTATAAGGTATTTCCAATGATACACTGCATATTACGTTATATTATAAGGTATTTTCAATGATAAACTACTATATATTATAAGGTATTTTCAATGATACACTACAAATTACGAAATATTATAAGGTATTTTCAATGATACACTGCATATTACTTTATAGTATAAGGTATTGTCATTGATACACTACAAATTACGATATATTATAAATTATTTTCAATGATACACTGCATATTACGTTATATTATAAGGTATTTTCATTGATACACTACAAATTACCATATATTATAAGGTATTTCCAATGATACACTGCATATTACGTTATATTATAAGGTATTTTCAATGATACACTGCATATTACGTTATATTATTAGGTATTTCCAATGATACACTAAAAAATTACGATATATTATAAGGTATTTCCAAGGGTACTCTGCATATTACGTTATATTATAAGGAATTTTCAATGATACACTGCATATTACGTTATATTATAAGGTATTTTCATTGATAGACTAGAATTACCATATATTCTAAGGTATTTTCAATGATACACAGAATATTACGTTATATTATAAGGTATTTTCAATGATAAACTACTATATATTATAAGGTATTTTCAATGATACACTGCATATTACGTTATATTATAAGGTATTTTAAATGATACACTGCATATTACGTTATATTATAAAGTATTTTCAATGATACACGTCATATTACGTTATATTATAAGGTATTTTCAATGATACACTGCATATTACGTTATATTATAAGGTATTTTCAGTGATACACAGAATATTACGTTATATTATAAGGTATTTTCAATGATAAACTACTATATATTACAAGGTATTTTCAATGATACACTGCATATTACGTTATATTATAAGGTATTTTCAATGATAAACTACTATATACTACAAGGTATTTTCAATGATACACTGCATATTAAGTTATATTATAAGGTATTTTCAATGATACACCGCATATTACGTTATATTATAAAGTATTTTCAATGATACAGTGCATATTACGTTATATTATAAGGTATTTTCATTGATACACTACAAATTACGATATATTATAAATTATTTTCAATGATACACTGCATATTACGTTATATTATAAGGTATTTTCAATGATACACTGCATATTACGTTATATTATAAGGTATTTTCAATGATGCACTGCATATTACGTTATATTATTAGGTATTTTCAATGATACACTGCATATTACGTTATATTATAAGGTATTGTCATTGATACACTACAAATTACGATATATTATAAATTATTTTCAATGATACACTGCATATTACGTTATATTATAAGGTATTTTCATTGATACACTACAAATTAAGTTATATTATAAGGTATTTCCAATGATACACTGCATATTACGTTATATTATAAGGTATTTTCAATGATGCACTGCATATTACGTTATATTATTAGGTATTTTCAATGATACACTAAAAAATTACTATATATTATAAGGTATTTCCAATGATACACTGCATATTACGTTATATTATAAGGTATTTTCAATGATAAACTACTATATATTATAAGGTATTTTCAATGATACACTACAAATTACGAAATATTATAAGGTATTTTCAATGATACACTGCATATTACTTTATAGTATAAGGTATTGTCATTGATACACTACAAATTACGATAT
Organism: Lasioglossum lativentre; assembly: GCA_916610255.1. Lineage (NCBI taxonomy): Eukaryota > Metazoa > Arthropoda > Insecta > Hymenoptera > Halictidae > Lasioglossum > Lasioglossum lativentre. The sequence continues at coordinate 136,187 of CAKAJI010000154.1, read as the reverse complement.
ATTATAAATTATTTTCAATGATACACTGCATATTACGTTATATTATAAGGTATTTTCATTGATACACTACAAATTACCATATATTATAAGGTATTTCCAATGATACACTGCATATTACGTTATATTATAAGGTATTTTCAATGATACACTGCATATTACGTTATATTATAAGGTATTTCCAATGATACACTAAAAAATTACGATATATTATAAGGTATTTCCAAGGGTACTCTGCATATTACGTTATATTATAAGGAATTTTCAATGATACACTGCATATTACGTTATATTATAAGGTATTTTCATTGATAGACTAGAATTACCATATATTCTAAGGTATTTTCAATAATACACAGAATATTACGTTATATTATAAGGTATTTTCAATGATAAACTACTATATATTATAAGGTATTTTCAATGATACACTGCATATTACGTTATATTATAAGGTATTTTAAATGATACACTGCATATTACGTTATATTATAAAGTATTTTCAATGATACACGTCATATTACGTTATATTATAAGGTATTTTCAATGATACACTGCATATTACGTTATATTATAAGGTATTTTCAGTGATACACAGAATATTACGTTATATTATAAGGTATTTTCAATGATAAACTACTATATATTACAAGGTATTTTCAATGATACACTGCATATTACGTTATATTATAAGGTATTTTCAATGATAAACTACTATATACTACAAGGTATTTTCAATGATACACTGCATATTAAGTTATATTATAAGGTATTTTCAATGATACACCGCATATTACGTTATATTATAAAGTATTTTCAATGATACAGTGCATATTACGTTATATTATAAGGTATTTTCATTGATACACTACAAATTACGATATATTATAAATTATTTTCAATGATACACTGCATATTACGTTATATTATAAGGTATTTTCAATGATACACTGCATATTACGTTATATTATAAGGTATTTTCAATGATGCACTGCATATTACGTTATATTATTAGGTATTTTCAATGATACACTAAAAAATTACTATATATTATAAGGTATTTCCAATGATACACTGCATATTACGTTATATTATAAGGTATTTTCAATGATAAACTACTATATATTATAAGGTATTTTCAATGATACACTACAAATTACGAAATATTATAAGGTATTTTCAATGATACACTGCATATTACTTTATAGTATAAGGTATTGTCATTGATACACTACAAATTACGATATATTATAAATTATTTTCAATGATACACTGCATATTACGTTATATTATAAGGTATTTTCATTGATACACTACAAATTACCATATATTATAAGGTATTTCCAATGATACACTGCATATTACGTTATATTATAAGGTATTTTCAATGATACACTGCATATTACGTTATATTATTAGGTATTTCCAATGATACACTAAAAAATTACGATATATTATAAGGTATTTCCAAGGGTACTCTGCATATTACGTTATATTATAAGGAATTTTCAATGATACACTGCATATTACGTTATATTATAAGGTATTTTCATTGATAGACTAGAATTACCATATATTCTAAGGTATTTTCAATGATACACAGAATATTACGTTATATAATAAGGTATTTTCAATGATAAACTACTATATATTATAAGGTATTTTCAATGATACACTGCATATTACGTTATATTATAAGGTATTTTAAATGATACACTGCATATTACGTTATATTATAAAGTATTTTCAATGATACACGTCATATTACGTTATATTATAAGGTATTTTCAATGATACACTGCATATTACGTTATATTATAAGGTATTTTCAGTGATACACAGAATATTACGTTATATTATAAGGTATTTTCAATGATAAACTACTATATATTACAAGGTATTTTCAATGATACACTGCATATTACGTTATATTATAAGGTATTTTCAATGATACACCGCATATTACGTTATATTATAATGTATTTTCAATGATACACTGCATATTACGTTATATTATAGGGTATTTTCAATGATACACTGCATACTACGTTATATTATTAGGTATTTTCAATGATAGACTGCATATCTCGTTATATTATAAGGTATTTTCAATGATACACTGCATATCACGTTATATTATAAGGTATTTTCAATGATACACTGCATATTACATTATTTTATAAGGTATTTTTCATGATAGACTGCATACTACGTTATATTATAAGGTATTTTCAATGATACACTGCATATTACGTTATATTATAAGGTATTTTCAATGATACACTGCATATTACGAAATATTATAAGGTATTTTCAATGATACACTGCATATTACGTTATATTATAAGGTATTTTCAATGATACACAGAATATTACGTTATATTATAAGGTATTTTCAATGATAAACTACTATATATTACAAGGTATTTTCAATGATACACAGAATATTACGTTATATTATAAGGTATTTTCAATGATGCACTGCATATTACGTTATATTATTAGGTATTTTCAATGATACACTAAAAAATTACTATATATTATAAGGTATTTCCAATGATACACTGCATATTACGTTATATTATAAGGTATTTTCAATGATACACTGCATATTACCTTATATTATAATGTATTTTCATTGATAGACTAGAATTACCATATATTCTACGGTATTTTCAATGATACACCGCATATTACGTTATATTATAAGGTATTTTCAATGATACACTGCATATTACGTTATATTATAAGGTATTTTCAATGATACACTGCATATTACGTTATATTATAAGGTATTTTCAATGATACACTGCATATTACCTTATAATATAATGTATTTTCATTGATAGACTAGAATTACCATATATTCTACGGTATTTTCAATGATACACCGCATATTACGTTATATTATAAGGTATTTTCAATCATACACTGCATATTACGTTATATTATAAGGTATTTTCAATGATACACTGCATATTACGTTATATTATAAGGTATTTTCATTGATAAACTACTATATATTATAAGGTATTTTCAATGATACACTACAAATTACGATATATTATAAGGTATTTTCAATGATACACTGCATATTACTTTATATTATAAGGTATTGTCATTGATACACTACAAATTACGATATATTATAAATTATTTTCAATGATACACTGCATATTACGTTATATTATAAGGTATTTTCATTGATACACTACAAATTACCATATATTATAAGGTATTTCCAATGATACACTGCATATTACGTTATATTATAAGGTATTTTAAATGATACACTGCATATTACGTTATATTATAAAGTATTTTCAATGATACACGTCAAATTACGTTATATTATAAGGTATTTTCAATGATACACTGCATATTACGTTATATTATAAGGTATTTTCAGTGATACACAGAATATTACGCTATATTATAAGGTATTTTCAATGATAAACTACTATATATTACAAGGTATTTTCAATGATACACTACAAATTACCATATATTCTAAGGTATTTTCAATGATACACTGCATATTACGTTTTATTATAAGGTATTTTCAATGATACACTGCATATTACGTTATATTATTAGGTATTTCCAATGATACACTAAAAAATTACGATATATTATAAGGTATTTCCAAGGGTACTCTGCATATTACGTTATATTATAAGGAATTTTCAATGATACACTGCATATTACGTTATATTATAAGGTATTTTCATTGATAGACTAGAATTACCATATATTCTAAGGTATTTTCAATGATACACAGAATATTACGTTATATTATAAGGTATTTTCAATGATAAACTACTATATATTACAAGGTATTTTCAATGATACACTGCATATTACGTTATATTATAAGGTATTTTCAATGATACACCGCATATTACGTTATATTATAATGTATTTTCAATGATACACTGCATATTACGTTATATTATAAGGTATTTTCATTGATAGACTAGAATTACCATATATTCTAAGGTATTTTCAATGATACACTGAATATTACGTTATATTATAAGGTATTTTCAATGATAAACTACTATATATTACAAGGTATTTTCAATGATACACTGCATATTACGTTATATTATAAGGTATTTTCAATGATACACTGCATATTACGTTATATTATAAGGTATTTTCAATGATACACTGCATATTACGTTATATTATAGGGTATTTTCAATGATACACTGCATACTACGTTATATTATTAGGTATTTTCAATGATAGACTGCATATCTCGTTATACTATAAAGTATTTTCAATGATACACTGCATATCACGTTATATTATAAGGTATTTTCAATGATACACTGCATATTACATTATTTTATAAGGTATTTTTCATGATAGACTGCATACTACGTTATATTATAAGGTATTTTCAATGATACACTGCATATTACGTTATATTATAAGGTATTTTCAATGATACACTGCATATTACGAAATATTATAAGGTATTTTCAATGATACACTGCATATTACGTTATATTATAAGGTATTTTCAATGATACACAGAATATTACGTTATATTATAAGGTATTTTCAATGATAAACTACTATATATTACAAGGTATTTTCAATGATACACTGCATATTACGTTATATTATAAGGTATTTTCAATGATACACCGCATATTACGTTATATTATAATGTATTTTCAATGATACACTGCTTATTACGTTATATTATAAGGTATTTTCAATGATACACTGCATATTACGTTATATTATAAGGTATTTTCAATGATACACTGCATATTACGTTATATTATAAAGTATTTTCAATGATACACGTCATATTACGTTATATTATAAGGTATTTTCAATGATACACTGCATATTACGTTATATTATAAGGTATTTTCAGTGATACACTGCATACTACGTTATATTATTAGGTATTTTCATTGATAGACTAGAATTACCATATATTCTAAGGTATTTTCAATGATACACAGAATATTACGTTATATTATAAGGTATTTTCAATGATAAACTACTATATATTACAAGGTATTTTCAATGATACACTGCATATTACGTTATATTATAAGGTATTTTCAATGATACACCGCATATTACGTTATATTATAATGTATTTTCAATGATACACTGCATATTACGTTATATTATAGGGTATTTTCAATGATACACTGCATACTACGTTATATTATTAGGTATTTTCAATGATAGACTGCATATCTCGTTATATTATAAAGTATTTTCAATGATACACTGCATATCACGTTATATTATAAGGTATTTTCAATGATACACTGCATATTACATTATTTTATAAGGTATTTTTCATGATAGACTGCATACTACGTTATATTATAAGGTATTTTCAATGATACACTGCATATTACGTTATATTATAAGGTATTTTCAATGATACACTGCATATTACGAAATATTATAAGGTATTTTCAATGATACACTGCATATTACGTTATATTATAAGGTATTTTCAATGATACACAGAATATTACGTTATATTATAAGGTATTTTCAATGATAAACTACTATATATTACAAGGTATTTTCAATGATACACTGCATATTAAGTTATATTATAAGGTATTTTCAATGATACACCGCATATTACGTTATATTATAATGTATTTTCAATGATACACTGCATATTACGTTATATTATAAGGTATTTTCAATGATACACTGCATATTACGTTATATTATAAGGTATTTTCAATGATACACTGCATATTACGTTATATTATAAAGTATTTTCAATGATACACGTCATATTACGTTATATTATAAGGTATTTTCAATGATACACTGCATATTACGTTATATTATAAGGTATTTTCAGTGATACACAGAATATTACGTTATATTATAAGGTATTTTCAATGATAAACTACTATATATTACAAGGTATTTTCAATGATACACTACAAATTACCATATATTCTAAGGTATTTTCAATGATACACTGCATATTACGTTTTATTATAAGGTATTTTCAATGATACACTGCATATTACGTTATATTATTAGGTATTTCCAATGATACACTAAAAAATTACGATATATTATAAGGTATTTCCAAGGGTACTCTGCATATTACGTTATATTATAAGGAATTTTCAATGATACACTGCATATTACGTTATATTATAAGGTATTTTCATTGATAGACTAGAATTACCATATATTCTAAGGTATTTTCAATGATACACAGAATATTACGTTATATTATAAGGTATTTTCAATGATAAACTACTATATATTACAAGGTATTTTCAATGATACACTGCATATTACGTTATATTATGAGGTATTTTCAATGATACACCGCATATTACGTTATATTATAATGTATTTTCAATGACACACTGCATATTACGTTATATTATAAGGTATTTTCAATGATACACTGCATATTACGTTTTATTATAAGGTATTCTCAATGATACACTGCATATTACGATTTATTATAAGGTATTTTCAATGATACACTGCATATTACGTCATATTATAAGGTATTTTCAATGATACACTACAAATTGCGATATATTATAAGGTATTTTCATTGATAGACTAGAATTACCATATATTCTAAGGTATTTTCAATGATACACTGCATATTACGTTATATTATAAGGTATTTTCAATGATACACTGCATATTACGTTATATTATAAGGTATTTTCAATGATACACTGCATATTACGTTATATTATAAGGTATTTTCAATGATAAACTACTATATATTATAAGGTATTTTCAAGGATACACTGCATATTACGTTATATTATAAGGTATTTTCAATGATACACTGCATATTACGTTATATTATAAGGTATTTTCAATGATACACTACAAATTGCGATATATTATAAGGTATTTTCAATGATACACAGCAGATTACGTTATATTATAAGGTATTTTCAATGATAAACTACTATATATTATAAGGTATTTTCAATGATACACTGCATATTACGTTATATTATAAGGTATTTTCAATGATACACTGCATATTACGTTATATTATAAGGTATTTTCAATGATACACTGCATATTACGTTATATTATAAGGTATTTTCAATGATACACTGCATATTACGTTATATTATACGGTATTTTCATTGATACACTACAAATTGCGATATATTATAAGGTATTTTCAATGATACACAGCAGATCACGTTATATTATAAGGTATTTTCAATGATAAACTACTATATATTATAAGGTATTTTCAATGATACACTACAAATTACGATATATTCTAAGGTATTTTCAATGATACACTGCATATTACGTTATATTATAAGGTATTTTCAATGATACACTGTATATTACGTTATATTATAAGGTATTTTCAATGATACACTGCATATTACGTTATATTATAAGGTATTTTCATTGATACACTACAAATTACCATATAATATAAGGTATTTTCAATGATACACTAAAAAATTTCGATATATTATAAGGTATTTCCAATGATACACTGCATATTACCATATATTATAAGGTATTTTCAATGATACACTACAAATTACGATATATTATAAGGTATTTTCAATGATACACTGCATATTACTTTATATTATAAGGTATTTTCATTGATACACTACAAATTACGATATATTATAAGGTATTTTCAATGATACACAGCATATTACGTTATATTATAAGGTATTTTCAATGATAAACTACTATATATTATAAGGTATTTTCAATGATAAACTACTATATATTATAAGGTATTTTCAATGATACACTACAAATTACGATATATTATAAGGTATTTTCACTGATACACTGCATATTACGTTATATTATAAGGTATTTTCATTGATAGACTACAATTACCATATATTATAAGGTATTTTCAATGATACACTACAAATTACGATATATTATAAGGTATTTTCAATGATACACCGCATATTACGTTATATTATAATGTATTTTCAATGATACACTGCATATTACGTTATATTATTAGGTATTTTCAATGATACACGGCATATTACGTTTTATTATAAGGTATTCTCAATGATACACTGCATATTACGATTTATTATAAGGTATTTACAATGATACACTGCATATTACGTCATATTATAAGGTATTTTCAATGATACACTACATATTACGTTATATTATAAGGTATTTTCAATGATACACACAATATTACGTTTTATAATAAGGTATTTTCAATGATACACACAATATTACGTTTTATAATAAGGTATTTTCAATGATAAACTACTAAATATTATAAGGTATTTCCAATGATACACTACAAATTACGATATATTACAAGGTATTTTCAATGATACACTGCATATTACGTTTTATTATAAGGTATTTTCAATGATACATTGCATATTACGTTTTATTATAAGGTATTTTCAATGATACACTGCATATTACGTTATATTATAAGGTATTTTCAATGATACACTGCATATTACGTTATATTATAAGGTATTTTCAATGATACACTGCATATTACGTTATATTATACGGTATTTTCATTGATACACTACAAATTGCGATATATTATAAGGTATTTTCAATGATACACAGCAGATCACGTTATATTATAAGGTATTTTCAATGATAAACTACTATATATTATAAGGTATTTTCAATGATACACTACAAATTACGATATATTATAAGGTATTTTCACTGATACACTGCATATTACGTTATATTATAAGGTATTTTCATTGATAGACTAGAATTACCATATATTCTAAGGTATTTTCAATGATACACTGCATATTACGTTATATTATAAGGTATTTTCAATGATACACTGCATATTACGTTATATTATAAGGTATTTTCAATGATACACTGCATATTACGTTATATTATAAGGTATTTTCATTGATACACTACAAATTACCATATATTATAAGGTATTTTCAATGATACACTAAAAAATTTCGATATATTATAAGGTATTTCCAATGATACACTGCATATTACCATATATTATAAGGTATTTTCAATGATACACTAAAAAATTACGATATATTATAAGGTATTTTCAATGATACACTGCATATTACTTTATATTATAAGGTATTTTCATTGATACACTACAAATTACGATATATTATAAGGTATTTTCAATGATACACTGCATATTACGTTATATTATAAGGTATTTTCAATGATAAACTACTATATATTATAAGGTATTTTCAATGATAAACTACTATATATTATAAGGTATTTTCAATGATACACTACAAATTACGATATATTATAAGGTATTTTCACTGATACACTGCATATTACGTTATATTATAAGGTTTTTTCATTGATAGACTACAATTACCATATATTCTAAGGTATTTTCAATGATACACTGCATATTACGTTATATTATAAGGTATTTTCAATGATACACTGCATATTACGTTATATTATAAGGTATTTTCAATGATACACTGCATATTACGTTATATTATAAGGTATTTTCATTGATGCACTACAAATTACCATATATTATAAGGTATTTTCAATGATACACTACAAATTACGATATATTATAAGGTATTTTCAATGATACACCGCATATTACGTTATATTATAATGTATTTTCAATGATACACTGCATATTACGTTATATTATAAGGTATTTTCAATGATACACTACAAATTACGATATATTATAAGGTATTTTCACTGATACACTGCATATTACGTTATATTATAAGGGTTTTTCATTGATAGACTACAATTACCATATATTCTAAGGTATTTTCAATGATACACTGCATATTACGTTATATTATAAGGTATTTTCAATGATACACTGCATATTACGTTATATTATAAGGTATTTTCAATGATACACTGCATATTACGTTTTATTATAAGGTATTCTCAATGATACACTGCATATTACGATTTATTATAAGGTATTTACAATGATACACTGCATATTACGTCATATTATGAGGTATTTTCAATGATACACTGCATATTACGTTATATTATAAGGTATTTTCAATGATACACACAATATTACGTTTTATAATAAGGTATTTTCAATGATAAACTACTAAATATTATAAGGTATTTCCAATGATACACTACAAATTACGATATATTACAAGGTATTTTCAATGATACACTGCATATTACGTTATATTATAAGGTATTTTCAATGATACACTGCATATTACGTTATATTATAAGGTATTTTCAATGATACACTGCATATTACGTTATATTATAAGGTATTTTCAATGATACACTGCATATTACGTTATATTATAAGGTATTTTCAATGATACACTGCATATTACGTTATATTATAAGGTATTTTGAATGATACACTGCATATTACGTTATATTATAAGGTATTTTCATTGATAGACTAGAATTACCATATATTCTAAGGTATTTTCAATGATACACTGCATATTACGTTAAATTATAAGGTATTTTCAATGATACACTGCATATTACGTTATATTATAAGGTATTTTCAATGATACACTGCATATTACGTTATATTATAAGGTATTTTCAATGATACACTGCATATTACGTTATATTATAAGGTATTTTCAATGATACACTGCATATTACGTTATATTATAAGGTATTTTGAATGATACACTGCATATTACGTTATATTATAAGGTATTTTCATTGATAGACTAGAATTACCATATATTCTAAGGTATTTTCAATGATACACTGCATATTACGTTAAATTATAAGGTATTTTCAATGATACACTGCATATTACGTTTTATTATAAGGTATTCTCAATGATACACTGCATATTACGATTTATTATAAGGTATTTACAATGATACACTGCATATTACGTCATATTATAAGGTATTTTCAATGATACACTGCATATTACGTTATATTATAAGGTATTTTCAATGATACACACAATATTACGTTTTATAATAAGGTATTTTCAATGATAAACTACTAAATATTATAAGGTATTTCCAATGATACACTACAAATTACGATATATTACAAGGTATTTTCAATGATACACTGCATATTACGTTATATTATAAGGTATTTTCAATGATACACTGCATATTACGTTATATTATAAGGTATTTTCAATGATACACTGCATATTACGTTATATTATAAGGTATTTTCAATGATACACTGCATATTACGTTATATTATAAGGTATTTTCAATGATACACTGCATATTACGTTATATTATAAGGTATTTTGAATGATACACTGCATATTACGTTATATTATAAGGTATTTTCATTGATAGACTAGAATTACCATATATTCTAAGGTATTTTCAATGATACACTGCATATTACGTTAAATTATAAGGTATTTTCAATGATACACTGCATATTACGTTATATTATAAGGTATTTTCAATGATACACTGCATATTACGTTATATTATAAGGTATTTTCAATGATACACTGCATATTACGTTATATTATAAGGTATTTTCAATGATACACTGCATATTACGTTATATTATAAGGTATTTTGAATGATACACTGCATATTACGTTATATTATAAGGTATTTTCATTGATAGACTAGAATTACCATATATTCTAAGGTATTTTCAATGATACACTGCATATTACGTTAAATTATAAGGTATTTTCAATGATACACTGCATATTACGTTTTATTATAAGGTATTTTCGATGATACACTGCATATTACGTTATATTATAAGGTATTTTCAATGATACACTGCATATTAAGTTATATTATAAGGAATTTTCAATGATACACTGCATATTACGTTATATTATAAGGTATTTTCATTGATAGCCTAGAATTACCATATATTCTAAGGTATTTCCAATGATACATTGCATATTACGTTATATTATAAGGTATTTTCAATGATACACTGCATATTACGTTAAATTATAAGGTATTTTCAATGATACACTGCATATTACGTTATATTATAAGGTATTTTCAATGATACACACAATATTACGTTTTATAATAAGGTATTTTCAATGATAAACTACTAAATATTATAAGGTATTTCCAATGGTACACTACAAATTACGATATATTACAAGGTATTTTCAATGATACACTGCATATTACGTTATATTATAAGGTATTTTCAATGATACACTGCATATTACGTTATATTATAAGGTATTTTCAATGATACACTGCATATTACGTTATATTATAAGGTATTTTCAATGATACACTGCATATTACGTTATATTATAAGGTATTTTCAATGATACACAGAATATTACGTTATATTATAAGGTATTTTCAATGATAAACTACTATATATTATAAGGTATTTTCAATGATACACTGCATATTACGTTATATTATAAGGTATTTTCAATGATACACAGCATATTACGTTAAATTATAAGGTATTTTCAATGATACACTGCATATTACGTTTTATTATAAGGTATTTTCGATGATACACTGCATATTACGTTATATTATTAGGTATTTTCAATGATACACTACAAATTACCATATATTATAAGGTATTTTCAATGATACACTGCATATTACGTTTTATTATAAGGTATTTTCAATGATACACTGCATATTACGTTTTATTATAAGGTATTTTCAATGATACACTGCATATTACGTTATATTATAAGGTATTTTCAATGATACACTACATATTACGTCATATTATAAGGTATTTCCAATGATACTCTGCATATTAAGTTATATTATAAGGAATTTTCAATGATACACTGCATATTACGTTATATTATAAGGTATTTTCAATGATACACTGCATATTACGTTATATTATAAGGTATTTCCAATGATACACTGCATATTACGTTATATTATAAGGTATTTTCAATGATACACTGCATATTACGTTATATCATAAGGTATTTTCAATGATACACTGCATATTACGTTATATTATAAGGTATTTTCAATGATGCACTGCATATTACGTTATATTATTAGGTATTTTCAATGATACACTAAAAAATTACTATATATTATAAGGTATTTCCAATGATACACTGCATATTACGTTATATTATAAGGTATTTTCAATGATACACAGCATATTACCTTATATTATAATGTATTTTCATTGATAGACTAGAATTACCATATATTCTACGGTATTTTCAATGATACACCGCATATTACGTTATATTATAAGGTATTTTCAATCATACACTGCATATTACGTTATATTATAAGGTATTTTCAATGATACACTGCATATTACGTTATATTATAAGGTATTTTCAATGATAAACTACTATATATTATAAGGTATTTTCAATGATACACTACAAATTCCGATATATTATAAGGTATTTTCAATGATACACTGCATATTACTTTATATTATAAGGTATTGTCATTGATACACTACAAATTACGATATATAATAAATTATTTTCAATGATACACTGCATATTACGCTATATTATAAGGTATTTTCATTGATACACTACAAATTACCATATATTATAAGGTATTTCCAATGATACACTGCATATTACGTTATATTATAAGGTATTTTAAATGATACACTGCATATTACGTTATATTATAAAGTATTTTCAACGATACACGTCATATTACGTTATATTATAAGGTATTTTCAATGATACACTGCATATTACGTTATATTATAAGGTATTTTCAGTGATACACAGAATATTACGTTATATTATAAGGTATTTTCAATGATAAACTACTATATATTACAAGGTATTTTCAATGATACACTACAAATTACCATATATTCTAAGGTATTTTCAATGATACACTGGATATTACGTTTTATTATAAGGTATTTTCAATGATACACTGCATATTACGTTATATTATTAGGTATTTCCAATGATACACTAAAAAATTACGATATATTATAAGGTATTTCCAAGGGTACTCTGCATATTACGTTATATTATAAGGAATTTTCAATGATACACTGCATATTACGTTATATTATAAGGTATTTTCATTGATAGACTAGAATTACCATATATTCTAAGGTATTTTCAATGATACACAGAATATTACGTTATATTATAAGGTATTTTCAATGATAAACTACTATATATTACAAGGTATTTTCAATGATACACTGCATATTACGTTATATTATAAGGTATTTTCAATGATACACTGCATATTACGTTATATTATAATGAATTTCAATGACACACTGCATATTACGTTATATTATAAGGTATTTTCAATGATACACTGCATATTACGTTTTATTATAAGGTATTCTCAATGATACACTGCATATTACGATTTATTATAAGGTATTTTCAATGATACACTGCATATTACGTCATATTATAAGGTATTTTCAATGATACACTACAAATTGCGATATATTATAAGGTATTTTCATTGATAGACTAGAATTACCATATATTCTAAGGTATTTTCAATGATACACTGCATATTACGTTATATTATAAGGTATTTTCAATGATACACTGCATATTACGATATATTAAAAGGTATTTTCAATGATACACTGCATATTACGTTATATTATAAGGTATTTTCAATGATACACTGCATATTACGTTATATTATACGGTATTTTCATTGATACACTACAAATTGCGATATATTATAAGGTATTTTCAATGATACACAGCAGATTACGTTATATTATAAGGTATTTTCAATGATAAACTACTATATATTATAAGGTATTTTCAATGATACACTGCATATTACGTTATATTATAAGGTATTTTCAATGATACACTGCATATTACGTTATATTATAAGGTATTTTCAATGATACACTGCATATTACGTTATATTATAAGGTATTTTCAATGATAAACTACTATATATTACAAGGTATTTTCAATGATACACTACAAATTACCATATATTATAAGGTATTTTCATTGATGCACTACAAATTACCATATATTATAAGGTATTTTCAATGATACACTACAAATTACGATATATTATAAGGTATTTTCAATGATACACTGCATATTACGTTATATTATAAGGTATTTTCAATGATACATTGCATATTACGTTTTATTATAAGGTATTTTCAATGATACACTGCATATTACGTTATATTATAAGGTATTTTCAATGATACACTGCATATTACGTTATATTATAAGGTATTTTCATTGATGCACTACAAATTACCATATATTATAAGGTATTTTCAATGATACACTACAAATTACGATATATTATAAGGTATTTTCAATGATACACCGCATATTACGTTATATTATAATGTATTTTCAATGATACACTGCATATTACGTTATATTATAAGGTATTTTCAATGATACACTGCATATTACGTTTTATTATAAGGTATTCTCAATGATACACTGCATATTACGATTTATTATAAGGTATTTTCAATGATACACTGCATATTACGTCATATTATAAGGTATTTTCAATGATACACTGCATATTACGTTATATTATAAGGTATTTTCAATGATACACACAATATTACGTTTTATAATAAGGTATTTTCAATGATAAACTACTAAATATTATAAGGTATTTCCAATGATACACTACAAATTACGATATATTACAAGGTATTTTCAATGATACACTGCATATTACGTTATATTATAAGGTATTTTCAATGATACACTGCATATTACGTTATATTATAAGGTATTTTCAATGATACACTGCATATTACGTTATATTATAAGGTATTTTCGATGATACACTGCATATTACGTTATATTATTAGGTATTTTCAATGATACACTACAAATTACCATATATTATAAGGTATCTTCAATGATACACTGCATATTACTTTATATTATAAGGTATTTTCAATGATACACTGCATATTACGTTATATTATAAGGTATTTTCAATGATACACTGCATATTACGTTATATTATAAGGTATTTTCAATGATACACTGCATATTACGTTATATTATAAGGTATTTTCAATGATACACTGCATATTACGTTATATTATAAGGTATTTTCAATGATACACTGCATATTACGTTATATTATAAGGTATTTTCAATGATACACTGCATATTACGTTATATTATAAGGTATTTTCAATGATACACTGCATATTACGTTATATTATAAGGAATTTTCAATGATACACAGAATATTACGTTATATTATAAGGTATTTTCAATGATAAACTACTATATATTATAAGGTATTTTCAATGATACACTGCATATTACGTTATATTATAAGGTATTTTCAATGATACACTGCATATTACGTTATATTATAAGGTATTTTCAATGATACACTGCATATTACGTTATATTATAAGGTATTTTGAATGATACACTGCATATTACGTTATATTATAAGGTATTTTCAATGATACACTGCATATTGCGTTAAATTATAAGGTATTTTCAATGATACACTGCATATTACGTTATATTATAAGGTATTTTCAATGATACACACAATATTACGTTTTATAATAAGGTATTTTCAATGATAAACTACTAAATATTATAAGGTATTTCCAATGGTACACTACAAATTACGATATATTACAAGGTATTTTCAATGATACACTGCATATTACGTTATATTATAAGGTATTTTCAATGATACACTGCATATTACGTTATATTATAAGGTATTTTCAATGATACACTGCATATTACGTTATATTATAAGGTATTTTCAATGATACACAGAATATTACGTTATATTATAAGGTATTTTCAATGATAAACTACTATATATTATAAGGTATTTTCAATGATACACTGCATATTACGTTATATTATAAGGTATTTTCAATGATACACTGCATATTACGTTAAATTATAAGGTATTTTCAATGATACACTGCATATTACGTTTTATTATAAGGTATTTTCGATGATACACTGCATATTACGTTATATTATTAGGTATTTTCAATGATACACTACAAATTACCATATATTATAAGGTATCTTCAATGATACACTGCATATTACGTTTTATTATAAGGTATTTTCAATGATACACTGCATATTACGTTTTATTATAAGGTATTTCCAATGATACACTGCATATTACGTTATATTATAAGGTATTTTCAATGATACACTACATATTACGTCATATTATAAGGTATTTCCAATGATACTCTGCATATTAAGTTATATTATAAGGAATTTTCAATGATACACTGCATATTACGTTATATTATAAGGTATTTTCATTGATAGCCTAGAATTACCATATATTCTAAGGTATTTCCAATGATACATTGCATATTACGTTATATTATAAGGTATTTTCAATGATACACTGCATATTACGTTTTATTATAAGGTATTTTCGATGATACACTGCATATTACGTTATATTATAAGGTATTTTCAATGATACACTGCAAATTACCATATATTATAAGGTATCTTCAATGATACACTGCATATTACTTTATATTATAAGGTATTTTCAATGATAAACTACTATATATTATAAGGTATTTTCAATGATACACTACAAATTACGATATATTATAAGGTATTTTCAATGATACACTGCATATTACTTTATATTATAAGGTATTGTCATTGATACACTACAAATTACGATATATTATAAATTATTTTCAATGATACACTGCATATTACGTTATATTATAAGGTATTTTCATTGATACACTACAAATTACCATATATTATAAGGTATTTCCAATGATACACTGCATATTACGTTATATTATAAGGTATTTTAAATGATACACTGCATATTACGTTATATTATAAAGTATTTTCAACGATACACGTCATATTACGTTATATTATAAGGTATTTTCAATGATACACTGCATATTACGTTATATTATAAGGTATTTTCAGTGATACACAGAATATTACGTTATATTATAAGGTATTTTCAATGATAAACTACTATATATTACAAGGTATTTTCAATGATACACTACAAATTACCATATATTCTAAGGTATTTTCAATGATACACTGCATATTACGTTTTATTATAAGGTATTTTCAATGATACAATGCATATTACGTTATATTATTAGGTATTTCCAATGATACACTAAAAAATTACGATATATTATAAGGTATTTCCAAGGGTACTCTGCATATTACGTTATATTATAAGGAATTTTCAATGATACACTGCATATTACGTTATATTATAAGGTATTTTCATTGATAGACTAGAATTACCATATATTCTAAGGTATTTTCAATGATACACAGAATATTACGTTATATTATAAGGTATTTTCAATGATAAACTACTATATATTACAAGGTATTTTCAATGATACACTGCATATTACGTTATATTATAAGGTATTTTCAATGATACACTGCATATTACGTTATATTATAATGTATTTTCAATGACACACTGCATATTACGTTATATTATAAGGTATTTTCAATGATACACTGCATATTACGTTATATTATAAGGTATTCTCAATGATACACTGCATATTACGATTTATTATAAGGTATTTTCAAAGATACACTGCATATTACGTCATATTATAAGGTATTTTCAATGATACACTACAAATTGCGATATATTATAAGGTATTTTCATTGATAGACTAGAATTACCATATATTCTAAGGTATTTTCAATGATACACTGCATATTACGTTATATTATAAGGTATTTTCAATGATTCACTGCATATTACGATATATTAAAAGGTATTTTCAATGATACACTGCATATTACGTTATATTATAAGGTATTTTCAATGATACACTGCATATTACGTTATATTATACGGTATTTTCATTGATACACTACAAATTGCGATATATGATAAGGTATTTTCAATGATACACAGCAGATTACGTTATATTATAAGGTATTTTCAATGATAAACTACTATATATTATAAGGTATTTTCAATGATACACTGCATATTACGTTATATTATAAGGTATTTTCAATGATACACTGCATATTACGTTATATTATAAGGTATTTTCAATGATACACTGCATATTACGTTATATTATAAGGTATTTTCAATGATAAACTACTATATATTACAAGGTATTTTCAATGATACACTACAAATTACCATATATTATAAGGTATTTTCATTGATGCACTACAAATTACCATATATTATAAGGTATTTTCAATGATACACTACAAATTACGATATATTATAAGGTATTTTCAATGATACACTGCATATTACGTTTTATTATAAGGTATTTTCAATGATACATTGCATATTACGTTTTATTATAAGGTATTTTCAATGATACACTGCATATTACGTTATATTATAAGGTATTTTCAATGATACACTGCATATTACGTTATATTATAAGGTATTTTCAATGATACACTGCATATTACGTTATATTATACGGTATTTTCATTGATACACTACAAATTGCGATATATTATAAGGTATTTTCAATGATACACAGCAGATTACGTTATATTATAAGGTATTTTCAATGATAAACTACTATATATTATAAGGTATTTTCAATGATACACTACAAATTACGATATATTATAAGGTATTTTCATTGATGCACTACAAATTACCATATATTATAAGGTATTTTCAATGATACACTACAAATTACGATATATTATAAGGTATTTTCAATGATACACCGCATATTACGTTATATTATAATGTATTTTCAATGATACACTGCATATTACGTTATATTATAAGGTATTTTCAATGATACACTGCATATTACGTTTTATTATAAGGTATTCTCAATGATACACTGCATATTACGATTTATTATAAGGTATTTTCAATGATACACTGCATATTACGTCATATTATAAGGTATTTTCAATGATACACTGCATATTACGTTATATTATAAGGTATTTTCAATGATACACACAATATTACGTTTTATAATAAGGTATTTTCAATGATAAACTACTAAATATTATAAGGTATTTCCAATGATACACTACAAATTACGATATATTACAAGGTATTTTCAATGATACACTGCATATTACGTTATATTACAAGGTATTTTCAATGATACACTGCATATTACGTTATATTATAAGGTATTTTCAATGATACACTGCATATTACGTTATATTATAAGGTATTTTCAATGATACACTGCATATTACGTTATATTATAAGGTATTTTCAATGATACACGGAATATTACGTTATATTATAAGGTATTTTCAATGATAAACTACTATATATTATAAGGTATTTTCAACGATACACTGCATATTACGTTATATTATAAGGTATTTTCAATGATACACTGCATATTACGTTATATTATAAGGTATTTTGAATGATACACTGCATATTACGTTATATTATAAGGTATTTTCATTGATAGACTAGAATTACCATATATTCTAAGGTATTTTCAATGATACACTGCATATTACGTTAAATTATAAGGTATTTTCAATGATACACTGCATATTACGTTTTATTATAAGGTATTTTCGATGATACACTGCATATTACGTTATATTATAAGGTATTTTCAATGATACACTGCATATTAAGTTATATTATAAGGAATTTTCAATGATACACTGCATATTACGTTATATTATAAGGTATTTTCATTGATAGCCTAGAATTGCCATATATTCTAAGGTATTTCCAATGATACATTGCATATTACGTTATATTATAAGGTATATTCAATGATACACTGCATATTACGTTTTATTATAAGGTATTTTCGATGATACACTGCATATTACGTTATATTATTAGGTATTTTCAATGATACACTACAAATTACCATATATTATAAGGTATCTTCAATGATACACTGCATATTACTTTATATTATAAGGTATTTTCAATGATACACTGCATATTACGTTATATTATAAGGTATTTTCAATGATACACTGCATATTACGTTATATTATAAGGTATTTTCAATGATACACTGCATATTACGTTATATTATAAGGTATTTTCAATGATACACTGCATATTACGTTATATTATAAGGTATTTTCAATGATACACTGCATATTACGTTATATTATAAGGTATTTTCAATGATACACTGCATATTACGTTATATTATAAGGTATTTTC
Organism: Lasioglossum lativentre; assembly: GCA_916610255.1. NCBI lineage: Eukaryota > Metazoa > Arthropoda > Insecta > Hymenoptera > Halictidae > Lasioglossum > Lasioglossum lativentre. The sequence goes on along the minus strand of CAKAJI010000154.1, from coordinate 115,065 downwards.
AATGATACACTGCATATTACGTTATATTATAAGGAATTTTCAATGATACACAGAATATTACGTTATATTATAAGGTATTTTCAATGATAAACTACTATATATTATAATGTATTTTCAATGATACACTGCATATTACGTTATATTATAAGGTATTTTCAATGATACACTGCATATTACGTTATATTATAAGGTATTTTCAATGATACACTGCATATTACGTTATATTATAAGGTATTTTCATTGATAGACTAGAATTACCATATATTCTAAGGTATTTCCAATGATACATTGCATATTACGTTATATTATAAGGTATTTTCAATGATACACTGCATATTACGTTATATTATAAGGTATTTTCAATGATACACTGCATATTACGTTTTATTATAAGGTATTTCCAATGATACACTGCATATTACGTTATATTATAAGGTATTTTCAATGATACACTACATATTACGTCATATTATAAGGTATTTCCAATGATACTCTGCATATTAAGTTATATTATAAGGAATTTTCAATGATACACTGCATATTACGTTATATTATAAGGTATTTTCATTGATACACTAAATATTACGTTTTATTATAAGGTATTTTCGATGATACACTGCATATTACGTTATATTATTAGGTATTTTCAATGATACACTACAAATTACCATATATTATAAGGTATCTTCAATGATACACTGCATATTACGTTTTATTATAAGGTATTTTCAATGATACACTGCATATTACGTTTTATTATAAGGTATTTTCAATGATACAATGCATATTACGTTATATTATTAGGTATTTCCAATGATACACTAAAAAATTACGATATATTATAAGGTATTTCCAAGGGTACTCTGCATATTACGTTATATTATAAGGAATTTTCAATGATACACTGCATATTACGTTATATTATAAGGTATTTTCATTGATAGACTAGAATTACCATATATTCTAAGGTATTTTCAATGATACACAGAATATTACGTTATATTATAAGGTATTTTCAATGATAAACTACTATATATTACAAGGTATTTTCAATGATACACTGCATATTACGTTATATTATAAGGTATTTTCAATGATACACTGCATATTACGTTATATTATAATGTATTTTCAATGACACACTGCATATTACGTTATATTATAAGGTATTTTCAATGATACACTGCATATTACGTTTTATTATAAGGTATTCTCAATGATACACTGCATATTACGATTTATTATAAGGTATTTTCAAAGATACACTGCATATTACGTCATATTATAAGGTATTTTCAATGATACACTACAAATTGCGATATATTATAAGGTATTTTCATTGATAGACTAGAATTACCATATATTTAAGGTATTTTCAATGATACACTGCATATTACGTTATATTATAAGGTATTTTCAATGATTCACTGCATATTACGATATATTATAAGGTATTTTCAATGATACACTGCATATTACGTTATATTATAAGGTATTTTCAATGATACACTGCATATTACGTTATATTATACGGTATTTTCATTGATACACTACAAATTGCGATATATTATAAGGTATTTTCAATGATACACAGCAGATTACGTTATATTATAAGGTATTTTCAATGATAAACTACTATATATTATAAGGTATTTTCAATGATACACTGCATATTACGTTATATTATAAGGTATTTTCAATGATACACTGCATATTACGTTTTATTATAAGGTATTTTCAATGATACACTGCATATTACGTTATATTATAAGGTATTTTCAATGATAAACTACTATATATTACAAGGTATTTTCAATGATACACTACAAATTACCATATATTATAAGGTATTTTCATTGATGCACTACAAATTACCATATATTATAAGGTATTTTCAATGATACACTACAAATTACGATATATTATAAGGTATTTTCAATGATACACTGCATATTACGTTTTATTATAAGGTATTTTCAATGATACATTGCATATTACGTTTTATTATAAGGTATTTTCAATGATACACTGCATATTACGTTATATTATAAGGTATTTTCAATGATACACTGCATATTACGTTATATTATAAGGTATTTTCAATGATACACTGCATATTACGTTATATTATACGGTATTTTCATTGATACACTACAAATTGCGATATATTATAAGGTATTTTCAATGATACACAGCAGATTACGTTATATTATAAGGTATTTTCAATGATAAACTACTATATATTATAAGGTATTTTCAATGATACACTACAAATTACGATATATTATAAGGTATTTTCATTGATGCACTACAAATTACCATATATTATAAGGTATTTTCAATGATACACTACAAATTACGATATATTATAAGGTATTTTCAATGATACACCGCATATTACGTTATATTATAATGTATTTTCAATGATACACTGCATATTACGTTATATTATAAGGTATTTTCAATGATACACTGCATATTACGTTTTATTATAAGGTATTCTCAATGATACACTGCATATTACGATTTATTATAAGGTATTTTCAATGATACACTGCATATTACGTCATATTATAAGGTATTTTCAATGATACACTGCATATTACGTTATATTATAAGGTATTTTCAATGATACACACAATATTACGTTTTATAATAAGGTATTTTCAATGATAAACTACTAAATATTATAAGGTATTTCCAATGATACACTACAAATTACGATATATTACAAGGTATTTTCAATGATACACTGCATATTACGTTATATTACAAGGTATTTTCAATGATACACTGCATATTACGTTATATTATAAGGTATTTTCAATGATACACTGCATATTACGTTATATTATAAGGTATTTTCAATGATACACTGCATATTACGTTATATTATAAGGTATTTTCAATGATACACGGAATATTACGTTATATTATAAGGTATTTTCAATGATAAACTACTATATATTATAAGGTATTTTCAACGATACACTGCATATTACGTTATATTATAAGGTATTTTCAATGATACACTGCATATTACGTTATATTATAAGGTATTTTCAATGATACACTGCATATTACGTTATATTATAAGGTATTTTCATTGATAGACTAGAATTACCATATATTCTAAGGTATTTTCAATGATACACTGCATATTACGTTAAATTATAAGGTATTTTCAATGATACACTGCATATTACGTTTTATTATAAGGTATTTTCGATGATACACTGCATATTACGTTATATTATAAGGTATTTTCAATGATACACTGCATATTAAGTTATATTATAAGGAATTTTCAATGATACACTGCATATTACGTTATATTATAAGGTATTTTCATTGATAGCCTAGAATTGCCATATATTCTAAGGTATTTCCAATGATACATTGCATATTACGTTATATTATAAGGTATATTCAATGATACACTGCATATTACGTTTTATTATAAGGTATTTTCGATGATACACTGCATATTACGTTATATTATTAGGTATTTTCAATGATACACTACAAATTACCATATATTATAAGGTATCTTCAATGATACACTGCATATTACTTTATATTATAAGGTATTTTCAATGATACACTGCATATTACGTTATATTATAAGGTATTTTCAATGATACACTGCATATTACGTTATATTATAAGGTATTTTCAATGATACACTGCATATTACGTTATATTATAAGGTATTTTCAATGATACACTGCATATTACGTTATATTATAAGGTATTTTCAATGATACACTGCATATTACGTTATATTATAAGGTATTTTCAATGATACACTGCATTTTACGTTATATTATAAGGTATTTTCAATGATACACTGCATATTACGTTATATTATAAGGAATTTTCAATGATACACAGAATATTACGTTATATTATAAGGTATTTTCAATGATAAACTACTATATATTATAATGTATTTTCAATGATACACTGCATATTACGTTATATTATAAGGTATTTTCAATGATACACTGCATATTACGTTATATTATAAGGTATTTTGAATGATACACTGCATATTACGTTATATTATAAGGTATTTTCATTGATAGACTAGAATTACCATATATTCTAAGGTATTTCCAATGATACATTGCATATTACGTTATATTATAAGGTATTTTCAATGATACACTGCATATTACGTTATATTATAAGGTATTTTCAATGATACACTGCATATTACGTTTTATTATAAGGTATTTCCAATAATACACTGCATATTACGTTATATTATAAGGTATTTTCAATGATACACTACATATTACGTCATATTATAAGGTATTTCCAATGATACTCTGCATATTAAGTTATATTATAAGGAATTTTCAATGATACACTGCATATTACGTTATATTATAAGGTATTTTCATTGATACACTACATATTACGTTTTATTATAAGGTATTTTCGATGATACACTGCATATTACGTTATATTATTAGGTATTTTCAATGATACACTACAAATTACCATATATTATAAGGTATCTTCAATGATACACTGCATATTACGTTTTATTATAAGGTATTTTCAATGATACACTGCATATTACGTTTTATTATAAGGTATTTCCAATGATACACTGCATATTACGTTATATTATAAGGTATTTTCAATGATACACTACATATTACGTCATATTATAAGGTATTTCCAATGATACTCTGCATATTAAGTTATATTATAAGGAATTTTCAATGATACACTGCATATTACGTTATATTATAAGGTATTTTCATTGATAGCCTAGAATTACCATATATTCTAAGGTATTTCCAATGATACATTGCATATTACGTTATATTATAAGGTATTTTCAATGATACACTGCATATTACGTTATATTATAAGGTATTTTCAATGATACACTGCATATTACGTTATATTATAAGGTATTTTCAATGATACACTGCATATTACGTTATATTATACGGTATTTTCATTGATACACTACAAATTGCGATATATTATAAGGTATTTTCAATGATACACAGCAGATTACGTTATATTATAAGGTATTTTCAATGATACACTGCATATTACGTTATATTATAAGGAATTTTCAATGATACACAGAATATTACGTTATATTATAAGGTATTTTCAATGATAAACTACTATATATTATAATGTATTTTCAATGATACACTGCATATTACGTTATATTATAAGGTATTTTCAATGATACACTGCATATTACGTTATATTATAAGGTATTTTGAATGATACACTGCATATTACGTTATATTATAAGGTATTTTCATTGATAGACTAGAATTACCATATATTCTAAGGTATTTTCAATGATACACTGCATATTACGTTAAATTATAAGGTATTTTCAATGATACACTAAATATTACGTTTTATTATAAGGTATTTTCGATGATACACTGCATATTACGTTATATTATTAGGTATTTTCAATGATACACTACAAATTACCATATATTATAAGGTATCTTCAATGATACACTGCATATTACGTTTTATTATAAGGTATTTTCAATGATACACTGCATATTACGTTTTATTATAAGGTATTTCCAATGATACACTGCATATTACGTTATATTATAAGGTATTTTCAATGATACACTACATATTACGTCATATTATAAGGTATTTCCAATGATACTCTGCATATTAAGTTATATTATAAGGAATTTTCAATGATACACTGCATATTACGTTATATTATAAGGTATTTTCATTGATAGCCTAGAATTACCATATATTCTAAGGTATTTCCAATGATACATTGCATATTACGTTATATTATAAGGTATTTTCAATGATACACTGCATATTACGTTATATTATAAGGTATTTTCAATGATACACTGCATATTACGTTATATTATAAGGTATTTTCAATGATACACTGCATATTACGTTATATTATAAGGTATTTTCAATGATAAACTACTATATATTACAAGGTATTTTCAATGATACACTACAAATTACCATATATTATAAGGTATTTTCATTGATGCACTACAAATTACCATATATTATAAGGTATTTTCAATGATACACTACAAATTACGATATATTATAAGGTATTTTCAATGATACACTGCATATTACGTTTTATTATAAGGTATTTTCAATGATACATTGCATATTACGTTTTATTATAAGGTATTTTCAATGATACACTGCATATTACGTTATATTATAAGGTATTTTCAATGATACACTGCATATTACGTTATATTATAAGGTATTTTCAATGATACACTGCATATTACGTTATATTATACGGTATTTTCATTGATACACTACAAATTGCGATATATTATAAGGTATTTTCAATGATACACAGCAGATTACGTTATATTATAAGGTATTTTCAATGGTAAACTACTATATATTATAAGGTATTTTCAATGATACACTGCATATTACGTTATATTATAAGGTATTTTCAATGATACACTGCATATTACGTTATATTATAAGGTATTTTCAATGATACACTGCATATTACGTTATATTATAAGGTATTTTCAATGATAAACTACTATATATTACAAGGTATTTTCAATGATACACTACAAATTACCATATATTATAAGGTATTTTCATTGATGCACTACAAATTACCATATATTATAAGGTATTTTCAATGATACACTACAAATTACGATATATTATAAGGTATTTTCAATGATACACTGCATATTCCGTTTTATTATAAGGTATTTTCAATGATACATTGCATATTACGTTTTATTATAAGGTATTTTCAATGATACACTGCATATTACGTTATATTATAAGGTATTTTCAATGATACACTGCATATTACGTTATATTATAAGGTATTTTCAATGATACACTGCATATTACGTTATATTATACGGTATTTTCATTGATACACTACAAATTGCGATATATTATAAGGTATTTTCAATGATACACAGCAGATTACGTTATATTATAAGGTATTTTCAATGATAAACTACTATATATTATAAGGTATTTTCAATGATACACTACAAATTACGATATATTATAAGGTATTTTCATTGATGCACTACAAATTACCATATATTATAAGGTATTTTCAATGATACACTACAAATTACGATATATTATAAGGTATTTTCAATGATACACCGCATATTACGTTATATTATAATGTATTTTCAATGATACACTGCATATTACGTTATATTATAAGGTATTTTCAATGATACACTGCATATTACGTTTTATTATAAGGTATTCTCAATGATACACTGCATATTACGATTTATTATAAGGTATTTTCAATGATACACTGCATATTACGTCATATTATAAGGTATTTTCAATGATACACTGCATATTACGTTATATTATAAGGTATTTTCAATGATACACACAATATTACGTTTTATAATAAGGTATTTTCAATGATAAACTACTAAATATTATAAGGTATTTCCAATGATACACTACAAATTACGATATATTACAAGGTATTTTCAATGATACACTGCATATTACGTTATATTACAAGGTATTTTCAATGATACACTGCATATTACGTTATATTATAAGGTATTTTCAATGATACACTGCATATTACGTTATATTATAAGGTATTTTCAATGATACACTGCATATTACGTTATATTATAAGGTATTTTCAATGATACACGGAATATTACGTTATATTATAAGGTATTTTCAATGATAAACTACTATATATTATAAGGTATTTTCAACGATACACTGCATATTACGTTATATTATAAGGTATTTTCAATGATACACTGCATATTACGTTATATTATAAGGTATTTTGAATGATACACTGCATATTACGTTATATTATAAGGTATTTTCATTGATAGACTAGAATTACCATATATTCTAAGGTATTTTCAATGATACACTGCATATTACGTTAAATTATAAGGTATTTTCAATGATACACTGCATATTACGTTTTATTATAAGGTATTTTCGATGATACACTGCATATTACGTTATATTATAAGGTATTTTCAATGATACACTGCATATTAAGTTATATTATAAGGAATTTTCAATGATACACTGCATATTACGTTATATTATAAGGTATTTTCATTGATAGCCTAGAATTGCCATATATTCTAAGGTATTTCCAATGATACATTGCATATTACGTTATATTATAAGGTATATTCAATGATACACTGCATATTACGTTTTATTATAAGGTATTTTCGATGATACACTGCATATTACGTTATATTATAAGGTATTTTCAATGATACACAGAATATTACGTTATATTATAAGGTATTTTCAATGGTGCACTGCATATTACGTTATATTATTAGGTATTTTCAATGATACACTAAAAAATTACTATATATTATAAGGTATTTCCAATGATACACTGCATATTACGTTATATTATAAGGTATTTTCAATGATACACTGCATATTACCTTATATTATAATGTATTTTCATTGATAGACTAGAATTACCATATATTCTACGGTATTTTCAATGATACACCGCATATTACGTTATATTATAAGGTATTTTCAATGATACACTGCATATTACGTTATATTATAAGGTATTTTCAATGATACACTGCATATTACGTTATATTATAAGGTATTTTCAATGATACACAGAATATTACGTTATATTATAAGGTATTTTCAATGGTGCACTGCATATTACGTTATATTATTAGGTATTTTCAATGATACACTAAAAAATTACTATATATTATAAGGTATTTCCAATGATACACTGCATATTACGTTATATTATAAGGTATTTTCAATGATACACTGCATATTACCTTATATTATAATGTATTTTCATTGATAGACTAGAATTACCATATATTCTACGGTATTTTCAATGATACACCGCATATTACGTTATATTATAAGGTATTTTCAATGATACACTGCATATTACGTTATATTATAAGGTATTTTCAATGATACACTGCATATTACGTTATATTATAAGGTATTTTCAATGATACACTGCATATTACCTTATATTATAATGTATTTTCATTGATAGACTAGAATTACCATATATTCTACGGTATTTTCAATGATACACCGCATATTACGTTATATTATAAGGTATTTTCAATCATACACTGCATATTACGTTATATTATAAGGTATTTTCAATGATACACTGCATATTACGTTATATTATAAGGTATTTTCAATGATAAACTACTATATATTATAAGGTATTTTCAATGATACACTACAAATTACGATATATTATAAGGTATTTTCAATGATACACTGCATATTACTTTATATTATAAGGTATTTTCATTGATACACTACAAATTACCATATATTATAAGTTATTTTCAATGATACACTGCATATTACGTTACATTATAAGGTATTTTCATTGATACACTACAAATTACCATATATTATAAGGTATTTTCAATGATACACTGCATATTACGTTATATTATAAGGTATTTTCAATGATACACTGCATATTACGTTATATTATAAAGTATTTTCAATGATACACGTCATATTACGTTATATTATAAGGTATTTTCAATGATACACTGCATATTACGTTATATTATAAGGTATTTTCAGTGATACACAGAATATTACGTTATATTATAAGGTATTTTCAATGATAAACTACAATATATTACAAGGTATTTTCAATGATACACTACAAATTACCATATATTCTAAGGTATTTTCAATCATACACTGCATATTACGTTATATTATAAGGTATTTTCAATGATACACTGCATATTACGTTATATTATAAGGTATTTTCAATGATAAACTACTATATATTATAAGGTATTTTCAATGATACACTACAAATTACGATATATTATAAGGTATTTTCAATGATACACTGCATATTACTTTATATTATAAGGTATTGTCATTGATACACTACAAATTACGATATATTATAAATTATTTTCAATGATACACTGCATATTACGTTATATTATAAGGTATTTTCATTGATACACTACAAATTACCATATATTATAAGGTATTTCCAATGATACACTGCATATTACGTTATATTATAAGGTATTTTAAATGATACACTGCATATTACGTTATATTATAAAGTATTTTCAATGATACACGTCATATTACGTTATATTATAAGGTATTTTCAATGATACACTGCATATTACGTTATATTATAAGGTATTTTCAGTGATACACAGAATATTACGTTATATTATAAGGTATTTTCAATGATAAACTACAATATATTACAAGGTATTTTCAATGATACACTACAAATTACCATATATTCTAAGGTATTTTCAATGATACACTGCATATTACGTTTTATTATAAGGTATTTTCAATGATACACTGCATATTACGTTATATTATTAGGTATTTCCAATGATACACTAAAAAATTACGATATATTATAAGGTATTTCCAAGGGTACTCTGCATATTACGTTATATTATAAGGAATTTTCAATGATACACTGCATATTACGTTATATTATAAGGTATTTTCATTGATAGACTAGAATTACCATATATTCTAAGGTATTTTCAATGATACACAGAATATTACGTTATATTATAAGGTATTTTCAATGATAAACTACTATATATTACAAGGTATTTTCAATGATACACTGCATATTACGTTATATTATAAGGTATTTTCAATGATACACCGCATATTACGTTATATTATAATGTATTTTCAATGATACACTGCATATTACGTTATATTATAGGGTATTTTCAATGATACACTGCATACTACGTTATATTATTAGGTATTTTCAATGATAGACTGCATATCTCGTTATATTATAAGGTATTTTCAATGATACACTGCATATCACGTTATATTATAAGGTATTTTCAATGATACACTGCATATTACATTATTTTATAAGGTATTTTTCATGATAGACTGCATACTACGTTATATTATTAGGTATTTTCAATGATAGACTGCATATTACGTTATATTATAAGGTATTTTCAATGATACACTGCATATTACGAAATATTATAAGGTATTTTCAATGATACACTGCATATTACGTTATATTATAAGGTATTTTCAATGATACACAGAATATTACGTTATATTATAAGGTATTTTCAATGATAAACTACTATATACTACAAGGTATTTTCAATGATACACTGCATATTAAGTTATATTATAAGGTATTTTCAATGATACACCGCATATTACGTTATATTATAAAGTATTTTCAATGATACAGTGCATATTACGTTATATTATAAGGTATTTTCATTGATACACTACAAATTACGATATATTATAAATTATTTTCAATGATACACTGCATATTACGTTATATTATAAGGTATTTTCAATGATACACTGCATATTACGTTATATTATAAGGTATTTTCAATGATGCACTGCATATTACGTTATATTATTAGGTATTTTCAATGATACACTAAAAAATTACTATATATTATAAGGTATTTCCAATGATACACTGCATATTACGTTACATTATAAGGTATTTTCAATGATAAACTACTATATATTATAAGGTATTTTCAATGATACACTACAAATTACGATATATTATAAGGTATTTTCAATGATACACTGCATATTACTTTATATTATAAGGTATTGTCATTGATACACTACAAATTACGATATATTATAAATTATTTTCAATGATACACTGCATATTACGTTATATTATAAGGTATTTTCATTGATACACTACAAATTACCATATATTATAAGGTATTTCCAATGATACACTGCATATTACGTTATATTATAAGGTATTTTCAATGATACACTGCATATTACGTTATATTATTAGGTATTTCCAATGATACACTAAAAAATTACGATATATTATAAGGTATTTCCAAGGGTACTCTGCATATTACGTTATATTATAAGGAATTTTCAATGATACACTGCATATTACGTTATATTATAAGGTATTTTCATTGATAGACTAGAATTACCATATATTCTAAGGTATTTTCAATGATACACAGAATATTACGTTATATTATAAGGTATTTTCAATGATAAACTACTATATATTATAAGGTATTTTCAATGATACACTGCATATTACGTTATATTATAAGGTATTTTAAATGATACACTGCATATTACGTTATATTATAAAGTATTTTCAATGATACACGTCATATTACGTTATATTATAAGGTATTTTCAATGATACACTGCATATTACGTTATATTATAAGGTATTTTCAGTGATACACAGAATATTACGTTATATTATAAGGTATTTTCAATGATAAACTACTATATATTACAAGGTATTTTCAATGATACACTGCATATTACGTTATATTATAAGGTATTTTCAATGATAAACTACTATATATTACAAGGTATTTTCAATGATACACTGCATATTAAGTTATATTATAAGGTATTTTCAATGATACACCGCATATTACGTTATATTATAAAGTATTTTCAATGATACAGTGCATATTACGTTATATTATAAGGTATTGTCATTGATACACTACAAATTACGATATATTATAAATTATTTTCAATGATACACTGCATATTACGTTATATTATAAGGTATTTTCAATGATACACTGCATATTACGTTATATTATAAGGTATTTTCAATGATGCACTGCATATTACGTTATATTATTAGGTATTTTCAATGATACACTAAAAAATTACTATATATTATAAGGTATTTCCAATGATACACTGCATATTACGTTATATTATAAGGTATTTTCAATGATAAACTACTATATATTATAAGGTATTTTCAATGATACACTACAAATTACGAAATATTATAAGGTATTTTCAATGATACACTGCATATTACTTTATATTATAAGGTATTGTCATTGATACACTACAAATTACGATATATTATAAATTATTTTCAATGATACACTGCATATTAAGTTATATTATAAGGTATTTTCAATGATACACCGCATATTACGTTATATTATAAAGTATTTTCAATGATACAGTGCATATTACGTTATATTATAAGGTATTTTCATTGATACACTACAAATTACGATATATTATAAATTATTTTCAATGATACACTGCATATTACGTTATATTATAAGGTATTTTCAATGATACACTGCATATTACGTTATATTATAAGGTATTTTCAATGATGCACTGCATATTACGTTATATTATTAGGTATTTTCAATGATACACTAAAAAATTACTATATATTATAAGGTATTTCCAATGATACACTGCATATTACGTTATATTATAAGGTATTTTCAATGATAAACTACTATATATTATAAGGTATTTTCAATGATACACTACAAATTACGAAATATTATAAGGTATTTTCAATGATACACTGCATATTACTTTATATTATAAGGTATTGTCATTGATACACTACAAATTACGATATATTATAAATTATTTTCAATGATACACTGCATATTACGTTATATTATAAGGTATTTTCATTGATACACTACAAATTACCATATATTATAAGGTATTTCCAATGATACACTGCATATTACGTTATATTATAAGGTATTTTCAATGATACACTGCATATTACGTTATATTATTAGGTATTTCCAATGATACACTAAAAAATTACGATATATTATAAGGTATTTCCAAGGGTACTCTGCATATTACGTTATATTATAAGGAATTTTCAATGATACACTGCATATTACGTTATATTATAAGGTATTTTCATTGATAGACTAGAATTACCATATATTCTAAGGTATTTTCAATGATACACAGAATATTACGTTATATTATAAGGTATTTTCAATGATAAACTACTATATATTACAAGGTATTTTCAATGATACACTGCATATTACGTTATATTATAAGGTATTTTAAATGATACACTGCATATTACGTTATATTATAAAGTATTTTCAATGATACACGTCATATTACGTTATATTATAAGGTATTTTCAATGATACACTGCATATTACGTTATATTATAAGGTATTTTCAGTGATACACAGAATATTACGTTATATTATAAGGTATTTTCAATGATAAACTACTATATATTACAAGGTATTTTCAATGATACACTGCATATTACGTTATATTATAAGGTATTTTCAATGATAAACTACTATATATTACAAGGTATTTTCAATGATACACTGCATATTAAGTTATATTATAAGGTATTTTCAATGATACACCGCATATTACGTTATATTATAAAGTATTTTCAATGATACAGTGCATATTACGTTATATTATAAGGTATTTTCATTGATACACTACAAATTACGATATATTATAAATTATTTTCAATGATACACTGCATATTACGTTATATTATAAGGTATTTTCAATGATACACTGCATATTACGTTATATTATAAGGTATTTTCAATGATGCACTGCATATTACGTTATATTATTAGGTATTTTCAATGATACACTAAAAAATTACTATATATTATAAGGTATTTCCAATGATACACTGCATATTACGTTATATTATAAGGTATTTTCAATGATAAACTACTATATATTATAAGGTATTTTCAATGATACACTACAAATTACGAAATATTATAAGGTATTTTCAATGATACACTGCATATTACTTTATAGTATAAGGTATTGTCATTGATACACTACAAATTACGATATATTATAAATTATTTTCAATGATACACTGCATATTACGTTATATTATAAGGTATTTTCATTGATACACTACAAATTACCATATATTATAAGGTATTTCCAATGATACACTGCATATTACGTTATATTATAAGGTATTTTCAATGATACACTGCATATTACGTTATATTATTAGGTATTTCCAATGATACACTAAAAAATTACGATATATTATAAGGTATTTCCAAGGGTACTCTGCATATTACGTTATATTATAAGGAATTTTCAATGATACACTGCATATTACGTTATATTATAAGGTATTTTCATTGATAGACTAGAATTACCATATATTCTAAGGTATTTTCAATGATACACAGAATATTACGTTATATTATAAGGTATTTTCAATGATAAACTACTATATATTATAAGGTATTTTCAATGATACACTGCATATTACGTTATATTATAAGGTATTTTCAATGATACACTGCATATTACGTTATATTATAAAGTATTTTCAATGATACACGTCATATTACGTTATATTATAAGGTATTTTCAATGATACACTGCATATTACGTTATATTATAAGGTATTTTCAGTGATACACAGAATATTACGTTATATTATAAGGTATTTTCAATGATAAACTACTATATATTACAAGGTATTTTCAATGATACACTGCATATTACGTTATATTATAAGGTATTTTCAATGATAAACTACTATATATTACAAGGTAGTTTCAATGATACACTGCATATTAAGTTATATTATAAGGTATTTTCAATGATACACCGCATATTACGTTATATTATAAAGTATTTTCAATGATACAGTGCATATTACGTTATATTATAAGGTATTTTCATTGATACACTACAAATTACGATATATTATAAATTATTTTCAATGATACACTGCATATTACGTTATATTATAAGGTATTTTCAATGATACACTGCATATTACGTTATATTATAAGGTATTTTCAATGATGCACTGCATATTACGTTATATTATTAGGTATTTTCAATGATACACTGCATATTACGTTATATTATAAGGTATTGTCATTGATACACTACAAATTACGATATATTATAAATTATTTTCAATGATACACTGCATATTACGTTATATTATAAGGTATTTTCATTGATACACTACAAATTAAGTTATATTATAAGGTATTTTCAATGATACACTGCATATTACGTTATATTATAAGGTATTTTCAATGATGCACTGCATATTACGTTATATTATTAGGTATTTTCAATGATACACTAAAAAATTACTATATATTATAAGGTATTTCCAATGATACACTGCATATTACGTTATATTATAAGGTATTTTCAATGATAAACTACTATATATTATAAGGTATTTTCAATGATACACTACAAATTACGAAATATTATAAGGTATTTTCAATGATACACTGCATATTACTTTATAGTATAAGGTATTGTCATTGATACACTACAAATTACGATATATTATAAATTATTTTCAATGATACACTGCATATTACGTTATATTATAAGGTATTTTCATTGATACACTACAAATTACCATATATTATAAGGTATTTCCAATGATACACTGCATATTACGTTATATTATAAGGTATTTTCAATGATACACTGCATATTACGTTATATTATTAGGTATTTCCAATGATACACTAAAAAATTACGATATATTATAAGGTATTTCCAAGGGTACTCTGCATATTACGTTATATTATAAGGAATTTTCAATGATACACTGCATATTACGTTATATTATAAGGTATTTTCATTGATAGACTAGAATTACCATATATTCTAAGGTATTTTCAATAATACACAGAATATTACGTTATATTATAAGGTATTTTCAATGATAAACTACTATATATTATAAGGTATTTTCAATGATACACTGCATATTACGTTATATTATAAGGTATTTTAAATGATACACTGCATATTACGTTATATTATAAAGTATTTTCAATGATACACGTCATATTACGTTATATTATAAGGTATTTTCAATGATACACTGCATATTACGTTATATTATAAGGTATTTTCAGTGATACACAGAATATTACGTTATATTATAAGGTATTTTCAATGATAAACTACTATATATTACAAGGTATTTTCAATGATACACTGCATATTACGTTATATTATAAGGTATTTTCAATGATAAACTACTATATACTACAAGGTATTTTCAATGATACACTGCATATTACGTTATATTATAAGGTATTTTCAATGATACACCGCATATTACGTTATATTATAAAGTATTTTCAATGATACAGTGCATATTACGTTATATTATAAGGTATTTTCATTGATACACTACAAATTACGATATATTATAAATTATTTTCAATGATACACTGCATATTACGTTATATTATAAGGTATTTTCAATGATACACTGCATATTACGTTATATTATAAGGTATTTTCAATGATGCACTGCATATTACGTTATATTATTAGGTATTTTCAATGATACACTAAAAAATTACTATATATTATAAGGTATTTCCAATGATACACTGCATATTACGTTATATTATAAGGTATTTTCAATGATAAACTACTATATATTATAAGGTATTTTCAATGATACACTACAAATTACGATATATTATAAGGTATTTTCAATGATACACTGCATATTACTTTATAGTATAAGGTATTGTCATTGATACACTACAAATTACGATATATTATAAATTATTTTCAATGATACACTGCATATTACGTTATATTATAAGGTATTTTCATTGATACACTACAAATTACCATATATTATAAGGTATTTCCAATGATACACTGCATATTACGTTATATTATAAGGTATTTTCAATGATACACTGCATATTACGTTATATTATTAGGTATTTCCAATGATACACTAAAAAATTACGATATATTATAAGGTATTTCCAAGGGTACTCTGCATATTACGTTATATTATAAGGAATTTTCAATGATACACTGCATATTACGTTATATTATAAGGTATTTTCATTGATAGACTAGAATTACCATATATTCTAAGGTATTTTCAATGATACACAGAATATTACGTTATATAATAAGGTATTTTCAATGATAAACTACTATATATTATAAGGTATTTTCAATGATACACTGCATATTACGTTATATTATAAGGTATTTTCAATGATACACTGCATATTACGTTATATTATAAAGTATTTTCAATGATACACGTCATATTACGTTATATTATAAGGTATTTTCAATGATACACTGCATATTACGTTATATTATAAGGTATTTTCAGTGATACACAGAATATTACGTTATATTATAAGGTATTTTCAATGATAAACTACTATATATTACAAGGTATTTTCAATGATACACTGCATATTACGTTATATTATAAGGTATTTTCAATGATACACTGCATATTACGTTATATTATAATGTATTTTCAATGATACACTGCATATTACGTTATATTATAGGGTATTTTCAATGATACACTGCATACTACGTTATATTATTAGGTATTTTCAATGATAGACTGCATATCTCGTTATATTATAAGGTATTTTCAATGATACACTGCATATCACGTTATATTATAAGGTATTTTCAATGATACACTGCATATTACATTATTTTATAAGGTATTTTTCATGATAGACTGCATACTACGTTATATTATAAGGTATTTTCAATGATACACTGCATATTACGTTATATTATAAGGTATTTTCAATGATACACTGCATATTACGAAATATTATAAGGTATTTTCAATGATACACTGCATATTACGTTATATTATAAGGTATTTTCAATGATACACAGAATATTACGTTATATTATAAGGTATTTTCAATGATTAACTACTATATATTACAAGGTATTTTCAATGATACACAGAATATTACGTTATATTATAAGGTATTTTCAATGATGCACTGCATATTACGTTATATTATTAGGTATTTTCAATGATACACTAAAAAATTACTATATATTATAAGGTATTTCCAATGATACACTGCATATTACGTTATATTATAAGGTATTTTCAATGATACACTGCATATTACGTTATATTATAATGTATTTTCATTGATAGACTAGAATTACCATATATTCTACGGTATTTTCAATGATACACCGCATATTACGTTATATTATAAGGTATTTTCAATGATACACTGCATATTACGTTATATTATAAGGTATTTTCAATGATACACTGCATATTACGTTATATTATAAGGTATTTTCAATGATACACTGCATATTACCTTATATTATAATGTATTTTCATTGATAGACTAGAATTACCATATATTCTACGGTATTTTCAATGATACACCGCATATTACGTTATATTATAAGGTATTTTCAATGATACACTGCATATTACGTTATATTATAAGGTATTTTCAATGATACACTGCATATTACGTTATATTATAAGGTATTTTCATTGATAAACTACTATATATTATAAGGTATTTTCAATGATACACTACAAATTACGATATATTATAAGGTATTTTCAATGATACACTGCATATTACTTTATATTATAAGGTATTGTCATTGATACACTACAAATTACGATATATTATAAATTATTTTCAATGATACACTGCATATTACGTTATATTATAAGGTATTTTCATTGATACACTACAAATTACCATATATTATAAGGTATTTCCAATGATACACTGCATATTACGTTATATTATAAGGTATTTTAAATGATACACTGCATATTACGTTATATTATAAAGTATTTTCAATGATACACGTCAAATTACGTTATATTATAAGGTATTTTCAATGATACACTGCATATTACGTTATATTATAAGGTATTTTCAGTGATACACAGAATATTACGCTATATTATAAGGTATTTTCAATGATAAACTACTATATATTACAAGGTATTTTCAATGATACACTACAAATTACCATATATTCTAAGGTATTTTCAATGATACACTGCATATTACGTTTTATTATAAGGTATTTTCAATGATACACTGCATATTACGTTATATTATTAGGTATTTCCAATGATACACTAAAAAATTACGATATATTATAAGGTATTTCCAAGGGTACTCTGCATATTACGTTATATTATAAGGAATTTTCAATGATACACTGCATATTACGTTATATTATAAGGTATTTTCATTGATAGACTAGAATTACCATATATTCTAAGGTATTTTCAATGATACACAGAATATTACGTTATATTATAAGGTATTTTCAATGATAAACTACTATATATTACAAGGTATTTTCAATGATACACTGCATATTACGTTATATTATAAGGTATTTTCAATGATACACTGCATATTACGTTATATTATAATGTATTTTCAATGATACACTGCATATTACGTTATATTATAAGGTATTTTCATTGATAGACTAGAATTACCATATATTCTAAGGTATTTTCAATGATACACAGAATATTACGTTATATTATAAGGTATTTTCAATGATAAACTACTATATATTACAAGGTATTTTCAATGATACACTGCATATTACGTTATATTATAAGGTATTTTCAATGATACACCGCATATTACGTTATATTATAATGTATTTTCAATGATACACTGCATATTACGTTATATTATAGGGTATTTTCAATGATACACTGCATACTACGTTATATTATTAGGTATTTTCAATGATAGACTGCATATCTCGTTATACTATAAAGTATTTTCAATGATACACTGCATATCACGTTATATTATAAGGTATTTTCAATGATACACTGCATATTACATTATTTTATAAGGTATTTTTCATGATAGACTGCATACTACGTTATATTATAAGGTATTTTCAATGATACACTGCATATTACGTTATATTATAAGGTATTTTCAATGATACACTGCATATTACGAAATATTATAAGGTATTTTCAATGATACACTGCATATTACGTTATATTATAAGGTATTTTCAATGATACACAGAATATTACGTTATATTATAAGGTATTTTCAATGATAAACTACTATATATTACAAGGTATTTTCAATGATACACTGCATATTAAGTTATATTATAAGGTATTTTCAATGATACACCGCATATTACGTTATATTATAATGTATTTTCAATGATACACTGCTTATTACGTTATATTATAAGGTATTTTCAATGATACACTGCATATTACGTTATATTATAAGGTATTTTAAATGATACACTGCATATTACGTTATATTATAAAGTATTTTCAATGATACACGTCATATTACGTTATATTATAAGGTATTTTCAATGATACACGTCATATTACGTTATATTATAAGGTATTTTCAGTGATACACTGCATACTACGTTATATTATTAGGTATTTTCATTGATAGACTAGAATTACCATATATTCTAAGGTATTTTCAATGATACACAGAATATTACGTTATATTATAAGGTATTTTCAATGATAAACTACTATATATTACAAGGTATTTTCAATGATACACTGCATATTACGTTATATTATAAGGTATTTTCAATGATACACCGCATATTACGTTATATTATAATGTATTTTCAATGATACACTGCATATTACGTTATATTATAGGGTATTTTCAATGATACACTGCATACTACGTTATATTATTAGGTATTTTCAATGATAGACTGCATATCTCGTTATATTATAAAGTATTTTCAATGATACACTGCATATCACGTTATATTATAAGGTATTTTCAATGATACACTGCATATTACATTATTTTATAAGGTATTTTTCATGATAGACTGCATACTACGTTATATTATAAGGTATTTTCAATGATACACTGCATATTACGTTATATTATAAGGTATTTTCAATGATACACTGCATATTACGAAATATTATAAGGTATTTTCAATGATACACTGCATATTACGTTATATTATAAGGTATTTTCAATGATACACAGAATATTACGTTATATTATAAGGTATTTTCAATGATAAACTACTATATATTACAAGGTATTTTCAATGATACACTGCATATTAAGTTATATTATAAGGTATTTTCAATGATACACCGCATATTACGTTATATTATAATGTATTTTCAATGATACACTGCATATTACGTTATATTATAAGGTATTTTCAATGATACACTGCATATTACGTTATATTATAAGGTATTTTAAATGATACACTGCATATTACGTTATATTATAAAGTATTTTCAATGATACACGTCATATTACGTTATATTATAAGGTATTTTCAATGATACACTGCATATTACGTTATATTATAAGGTATTTTCAGTGATACACAGAATATTACGTTATATTATAAGGTATTTTCAATGATAAACTACTATATATTACAAGGTATTTTCAATGATACACTACAAATTACCATATATTCTAAGGTATTTTCAATGATACACTGCATATTACGTTTTATTATAAGGTATTTTCAATGATACACTGCATATTACGTTATATTATTAGGTATTTCCAATGATACACTAAAAAATTACGATATATTATAAGGTATTTCCAAGGGTACTCTGCATATTACGTTATATTATAAGGAATTTTCAATGATACACTGCATATTACGTTATATTATAAGGTATTTTCATTGATAGACTAGAATTACCATATATTCTAAGGTATTTTCAATGATACACAGAATATTACGTTATATTATAAGGTATTTTCAATGATAAACTACTATATATTACAAGGTATTTTCAATGATACACTGCATATTACGTTATATTATGAGGTATTTTCAATGATACACCGCATATTACGTTATATTATAATGTATTTTCAATGACACACTGCATATTACGTTATATTATAAGGTATTTTCAATGATACACTGCATATTACGTTTTATTATAAGGTATTCTCAATGATACACTGCATATTACGATTTATTATAAGGTATTTTCAATGATACACTGCATATTACGTCATATTATAAGGTATTTTCAATGATACACTACAAATTGCGATATATTATAAGGTATTTTCATTGATAGACTAGAATTACCATATATTCTAAGGTATTTTCAATGATACACTGCATATTACGTTATATTATAAGGTATTTTCAATGATACACTGCATATTACGTTATATTATAAGGTATTTTCAATGATACACTGCATATTACGTTATATTATAAGGTATTTTCAATGATAAACTACTATATATTATAAGGTATTTTCAAGGATACACTGCATATTACGTTATATTATAAGGTATTTTCAATGATACACTGCATATTACGTTATATTATAAGGTATTTTCATTGATACACTACAAATTGCGATATATTATAAGGTATTTTCAATGATACACAGCAGATTACGTTATATTATAAGGTATTTTCAATGATAAACTACTATATATTATAAGGTATTTTCAATGATACACTGCATATTACGTTATATTATAAGGTATTTTCAATGATACACTGCATATTACGTTATATTATAAGGTATTTTCAATGATACACTGCATATTACGTTATATTATAAGGTATTTTCAATGATACACTGCATATTACGTTATATTATACGGTATTTTCATTGATACACTACAAATTGCGATATATTATAAGGTATTTTCAATGATACACAGCAGATTACGTTATATTATAAGGTATTTTCAATGATAAACTACTATATATTATAAGGTATTTTCAATGATACACTACAAATTACGATATATTCTAAGGTATTTTCAATGATACACTGCATATTACGTTATATTATAAGGTATTTTCAATGATACACTGTATATTACGTTATATTATAAGGTATTTTCAATGATACACTGCATATTACGTTATATTATAAGGTATTTTCATTGATACACTACAAATTACCATATATTATAAGGTATTTTCAATGATACACTAAAAAATTTCGATATATTATAAGGTATTTCCAATGATACACTGCATATTACCATATATTATAAGGTATTTTCAATGATACACTACAAATTACGATATATTATAAGGTATTTTCAATGATACACTGCATATTACTTTATATTATAAGGTATTTTCATTGATACACTACAAATTACGATATATTATAAGGTATTTTCAATGATACACAGCATATTACGTTATATTATAAGGTATTTTCAATGATAAACTACTATATATTATAAGGTATTTTCAATGATAAACTACTATATATTATAAGGTATTTTCAATGATACACTACAAATTACGATATATTATAAGGTATTTTCACTGATACACTGCATATTACGTTATATTATAAGGTATTTTCATTGATAGACTACAATTACCATATATTATAAGGTATTTTCAATGATACACTACAAATTACGATATATTATAAGGTATTTTCAATGATACACCGCATATTACGTTATATTATAATGTATTTTCAATGATACACTGCATATTACGTTATATTATTAGGTATTTTCAATGATACACGGCATATTACGTTTTATTATAAGGTATTCTCAATGATACACTGCATATTACGATTTATTATAAGGTATTTACAATGATACACTGCATATTACGTCATATTATAAGGTATTTTCAATGATACACTACATATTACGTTATATTATAAGGTATTTTCAATGATACACACAATATTACGTTTTATAATAAGGTATTTTCAATGATACACACAATATTACGTTTTATAATAAGGTATTTTCAATGATAAACTACTAAATATTATAAGGTATTTCCAATGATACACTACAAATTACGATATATTACAAGGTATTTTCAATGATACACTGCATATTACGTTTTATTATAAGGTATTTTCAATGATACACTGCATATTACGTTATATTATAAGGTATTTTCAATGATACACTGCATATTACGTTATATTATAAGGTATTTTCAATGATACACTGCATATTACGTTATATTATAAGGTATTTTCAATGATACACTGCATATTACGTTATATTATACGGTATTTTCATTGATACACTACAAATTGCGATATATTATAAGGTATTTTCAATGATACACAGCAGATCACGTTATATTATAAGGTATTTTCAATGATAAACTACTATATATTATAAGGTATTTTCAATGATACACTACAAATTACGATATATTATAAGGTATTTTCACTGATACACTGCATATTACGTTATATTATAAGGTATTTTCATTGATAGACTAGAATTACCATATATTCTAAGGTATTTTCAATGATACACTGCATATTACGTTATATTATAAGGTATTTTCAATGATACACTGCATATTACGTTATATTATAAGGTATTTTCAATGATACACTGCATATTACGTTATATTATAAGGTATTTTCATTGATACACTACAAATTACCATATATTATAAGGTATTTTCAATGATACACTAAAAAATTTCGATATATTATAAGGTATTTCCAATGATACACTGCATATTACCATATATTATAAGGTATTTTCAATGATACACTAAAAAATTACGATATATTATAAGGTATTTTCAATGATACACTGCATATTACTTTATATTATAAGGTATTTTCATTGATACACTACAAATTACGATATATTATAAGGTATTTTCAATGATACACAGCATATTACGTTATATTATAAGGTATTTTCAATGATAAACTACTATATATTATAAGGTATTTTCAATGATAAACTACTATATATTATAAGGTATTTTCAATGATACACTACAAATTACGATATATTATAAGGTATTTTCACTGATACACTGCATATTACGTTATATTATAAGGTTTTTTCATTGATAGACTACAATTACCATATATTCTAAGGTATTTTCAATGATACACTGCATATTACGTTATATTATAAGGTATTTTCAATGATACACTGCATATTACGTTATATTATAAGGTATTTTCAATGATACACTGCATATTACGTTATATTATAAGGTATTTTCATTGATGCACTACAAATTACCATATATTATAAGGTATTTTCAATGATACACTACAAATTACGATATATTATAAGGTATTTTCAATGATACACCGCATATTACGTTATATTATAATGTATTTTCAATGATACACTGCATATTACGTTATATTATAAGGTATTTTCAATGATACACTACAAATTACGATATATTATAAGGTATTTTCACTGATACACTGCATATTACGTTATATTATAAGGGTTTTTCATTGATAGACTACAATTACCATATATTCTAAGGTATTTTCAATGATACACTGCATATTACGTTATATTATAAGGTATTTTCAATGATACACTGCATATTACGTTATATTATAAGGTATTTTCAATGATACACTGCATATTACGTTTTATTATAAGGTATTCTCAATGATACACTGCATATTACGATTTATTATAAGGTATTTACAATGATACACTGCATATTACGTCATATTATGAGGTATTTTCAATGATACACTGCATATTACGTTATATTATAAGGTATTTTCAATGATACACACAATATTACGTTTTATAATAAGGTATTTTCAATGATAAACTACTAAATATTATAAGGTATTTCCAATGATACACTACAAATTACGATATATTACAAGGTATTTTCAATGATACACTGCATATTACGTTATATTATAAGGTATTTTCAATGATACACTGCATATTACGTTATATTATAAGGTATTTTCAATGATACACTGCATATTACGTTATATTATAAGGTATTTTCAATGATACACTGCATATTACGTTATATTATAAGGTATTTTCAATGATACACTGCATATTACGTTATATTATAAGGTATTTTGAATGATACACTGCATATTACGTTATATTATAAGGTATTTTCATTGATAGACTAGAATTACCATATATTCTAAGGTATTTTCAATGATACACTGCATATTACGTTAAATTATAAGGTATTTTCAATGATACACTGCATATTACGTTATATTATAAGGTATTTTCAATGATACACTGCATATTACGTTATATTATAAGGTATTTTCAATGATACACTGCATATTACGTTATATTATAAGGTATTTTCAATGATACACTGCATATTACGTTATATTATAAGGTATTTTGAATGATACACTGCATATTACGTTATATTATAAGGTATTTTCATTGATAGACTAGAATTACCATATATTCTAAGGTATTTTCAATGATACACTGCATATTACGTTATATTATAAGGTATTTTCAATGATACACTGCATATTACGTTTTATTATAAGGTATTCTCAATGATACACTGCATATTACGATTTATTATAAGGTATTTACAATGATACACTGCATATTACGTCATATTATAAGGTATTTTCAATGATACACTGCATATTACGTTATATTATAAGGTATTTTCAATGATACACACAATATTACGTTTTATAATAAGGTATTTTCAATGATAAACTACTAAATATTATAAGGTATTTCCAATGATACACTACAAATTACGATATATTATAAGGTATTTTCAATGATACACTGCATATTACGTTATATTATAAGGTATTTTCAATGATACACTGCATATTACGTTATATTATAAGGTATTTTCAATGATACACTGCATATTACGTTATATTATAAGGTATTTTCAATGATACACTGCATATTACGTTATATTATAAGGTATTTTCAATGATACACTGCATATTACGTTATATTATAAGGTATTTTCAATGATACACTGCATATTACGTTATATTATAAGGTATTTTCATTGATAGACTAGAATTACCATATATTCTAAGGTATTTTCAATGATACACTGCATATTACGTTAAATTATAAGGTATTTTCAATGATACACTGCATATTACGTTATATTATAAGGTATTTTCAATGATACACTGCATATTACGTTATATTATAAGGTATTTTCAATGATACACTGCATATTACGTTATATTATAAGGTATTTTCAATGATACACTGCATATTACGTTATATTATAAGGTATTTTGAATGATACACTGCATATTACGTTATATTATAAGGTATTTTCATTGATAGACTAGAATTACCATATATTCTAAGGTATTTTCAATGATACACTGCATATTACGTTAAATTATAAGGTATTTTCAATGATACACTGCATATTACGTTTTATTATAAGGTATTTTCGATGATACACTGCATATTACGTTATATTATAAGGTATTTTCAATGATACACTGCATATTAAGTTATATTATAAGGAATTTTCAATGATACACTGCATATTACGTTATATTATAAGGTATTTTCATTGATAGCCTAGAATTACCATATATTCTAAGGTATTTCCAATGATACATTGCATATTACGTTATATTATAAGGTATTTTCAATGATACACTGCATATTACGTTAAATTATAAGGTATTTTCAATGATACACTGCATATTACGTTATATTATAAGGTATTTTCAATGATACACACAATATTACGTTTTATAATAAGGTATTTTCAATGATAAACTACTAAATATTATAAGGTATTTCCAATGGTACACTACAAATTACGATATATTACAAGGTATTTTCAATGATACACTGCATATTACGTTATATTATAAGGTATTTTCAATGATACACTGCATATTACGTTATATTATAAGGTATTTTCAATGATACACTGCATATTACGTTATATTATAAGGTATTTTCAATGATACACTGCATATTACGTTATATTATAAGGTATTTTCAATGATACACAGAATATTACGTTATATTATAAGGTATTTTCAATGATAAACTACTATATATTATAAGGTATTTTCAATGATACACTGCATATTACGTTATATTATAAGGTATTTTCAATGATACACAGCATATTACGTTAAATTATAAGGTATTTTCAATGATACACTGCATATTACGTTTTATTATAAGGTATTTTCGATGATACACTGCATATTACGTTATATTATAAGGTATTTTCAATGATACACTACAAATTACCATATATTATAAGGTATCTTCAATGATACACTGCATATTACGTTTTATTATAAGGTATTTTCAATGATACACTGCATATTACGTTTTATTATAAGGTATTTCCAATGATACACTGCATATTACGTTATATTATAAGGTATTTTCAATGATACACTACATATTACGTCATATTATAAGGTATTTCCAATGATACTCTGCATATTAAGTTATATTATAAGGAATTTTCAATGATACACTGCATATTACGTTATATTATAAGGTATTTTCAATGATACACTGCATATTACGTTATATTATAAGGTATTTCCAATGATACACTGCATATTACGTTATATTATAAGGTATTTTCAATGATACACTGCATATTACGTTATATCATAAGGTATTTTCAATGATACACTGCATATTACGTTATATTATAAGGTATTTTCAATGATGCACTGCATATTACGTTATATTATTAGGTATTTTCAATGATACACTAAAAAATTACTATATATTATAAGGTATTTCCAATGATACACTGCATATTACGTTATATTATAAGGTATTTTCAATGATACACAGCATATTACCTTATATTATAATGTATTTTCATTGATAGACTAGAATTACCATATATTCTACGGTATTTTCAATGATACACCGCATATTACGTTATATTATAAGGTATTTTCAATCATACACTGCATATTACGTTATATTATAAGGTATTTTCAATGATACACTGCATATTACGTTATATTATAAGGTATTTTCAATGATAAACTACTATATATTATAAGGTATTTTCAATGATACACTACAAATTCCGATATATTATAAGGTATTTTCAATGATACACTGCATATTACTTTATATTATAAGGTATTGTCATTGATACACTACAAATTACGATATATAATAAATTATTTTCAATGATACACTGCATATTACGCTATATTATAAGGTATTTTCATTGATACACTACAAATTACCATATATTATAAGGTATTTCCAATGATACACTGCATATTACGTTATATTATAAGGTATTTTAAATGATACACTGCATATTACGTTATATTATAAAGTATTTTCAACGATACACGTCATATTACGTTATATTATAAGGTATTTTCAATGATACACTGCATATTACGTTATATTATAAGGTATTTTCAGTGATACACAGAATATTACGTTATATTATAAGGTATTTTCAATGATAAACTACTATATATTACAAGGTATTTTCAATGATACACTACAAATTACCATATATTCTAAGGTATTTTCAATGATACACTGGATATTACGTTTTATTATAAGGTATTTTCAATGATACACTGCATATTACGTTATATTATTAGGTATTTCCAATGATACACTAAAAAATTACGATATATTATAAGGTATTTCCAAGGGTACTCTGCATATTACGTTATATTATAAGGAATTTTCAATGATACACTGCATATTACGTTATATTATAAGGTATTTTCATTGATAGACTAGAATTACCATATATTCTAAGGTATTTTCAATGATACACAGAATATTACGTTATATTATAAGGTATTTTCAATGATAAACTACTATATATTACAAGGTATTTTCAATGATACACTGCATATTACGTTATATTATAAGGTATTTTCAATGATACACTGCATATTACGTTATATTATAATGAATTTCAATGACACACTGCATATTACGTTATATTATAAGGTATTTTCAATGATACACTGCATATTACGTTTTATTATAAGGTATTCTCAATGATACACTGCATATTACGATTTATTATAAGGTATTTTCAATGATACACTGCATATTACGTCATATTATAAGGTATTTTCAATGATACACTACAAATTGCGATATATTATAAGGTATTTTCATTGATAGACTAGAATTACCATATATTCTAAGGTATTTTCAATGATACACTGCATATTACGTTATATTATAAGGTATTTTCAATGATACACTGCATATTACGATATATTAAAAGGTATTTTCAATGATACACTGCATATTACGTTATATTATAAGGTATTTTCAATGATACACTGCATATTACGTTATATTATACGGTATTTTCATTGATACACTACAAATTGCGATATATTATAAGGTATTTTCAATGATACACAGCAGATTACGTTATATTATAAGGTATTTTCAATGATAAACTACTATATATTATAAGGTATTTTCAATGATACACTGCATATTACGTTATATTATAAGGTATTTTCAATGATACACTGCATATTACGTTATATTATAAGGTATTTTCAATGATACACTGCATATTACGTTATATTATAAGGTATTTTCAATGATAAACTACTATATATTACAAGGTATTTTCAATGATACACTACAAATTACCATATATTATAAGGTATTTTCATTGATGCACTACAAATTACCATATATTATAAGGTATTTTCAATGATACACTACAAATTACGATATATTATAAGGTATTTTCAATGATACACTGCATATTACGTTTTATTATAAGGTATTTTCAATGATACATTGCATATTACGTTTTATTATAAGGTATTTTCAATGATACACTGCATATTACGTTATATTATAAGGTATTTTCAATGATACACTGCATATTACGTTATATTATAAGGTATTTTCATTGATGCACTACAAATTACCATATATTATAAGGTA
This sequence comes from Lasioglossum lativentre, assembly GCA_916610255.1. Classification (NCBI taxonomy): domain Eukaryota; kingdom Metazoa; phylum Arthropoda; class Insecta; order Hymenoptera; family Halictidae; genus Lasioglossum; species Lasioglossum lativentre. The sequence goes on along the minus strand of CAKAJI010000154.1, from coordinate 83,632 downwards.
TTTTCAATGATACACTACAAATTACGATATATTATAAGGTATTTTCAATGATACACCGCATATTACGTTATATTATAATGTATTTTCAATGATACACTGCATATTACGTTATATTATAAGGTATTTTCAATGATACACTGCATATTACGTTTTATTATAAGGTATTCTCAATGATACACTGCATATTACGATTTATTATAAGGTATTTTCAATGATACACTGCATATTACGTCATATTATAAGGTATTTTCAATGATACACTGCATATTACGTTATATTATAAGGTATTTTCAATGATACACACAATATTACGTTTTATAATAAGGTATTTTCAATGATAAACTACTAAATATTATAAGGTATTTCCAATGATACACTACAAATTACGATATATTACAAGGTATTTTCAATGATACACTGCATATTACGTTATATTATAAGGTATTTTCAATGATACACTGCATATTACGTTATATTATAAGGTATTTTCAATGATACACTGCATATTACGTTATATTATAAGGTATTTTCGATGATACACTGCATATTACGTTATATTATTAGGTATTTTCAATGATACACTACAAATTACCATATATTATAAGGTATCTTCAATGATACACTGCATATTACTTTATATTATAAGGTATTTTCAATGATACACTGCATATTACGTTATATTATAAGGTATTTTCAATGATACACTGCATATTACGTTATATTATAAGGTATTTTCAATGATACACTGCATATTACGTTATATTATAAGGTATTTTCAATGATACACTGCATATTACGTTATATTATAAGGTATTTTCAATGATACACTGCATATTACGTTATATTATAAGGTATTTTCAATGATACACTGCATATTACGTTATATTATAAGGTATTTTCAATGATACACTGCATATTACGTTATATTATAAGGAATTTTCAATGATACACAGAATATTACGTTATATTATAAGGTATTTTCAATGATAAACTACTATATATTATAAGGTATTTTCAATGATACACTGCATATTACGTTATATTATAAGGTATTTTCAATGATACACTGCATATTACGTTATATTATAAGGTATTTTCAATGATACACTGCATATTACGTTATATTATAAGGTATTTTGAATGATACACTGCATATTACGTTATATTATAAGGTATTTTCAATGATACACTGCATATTACGTTAAATTATAAGGTATTTTCAATGATACACTGCATATTACGTTATATTATAAGGTATTTTCAATGATACACACAATATTACGTTTTATAATAAGGTATTTTCAATGATAAACTACTATATATTATAAGGTATTTCCAATGGTACACTACAAATTACGATATATTACAAGGTATTTTCAATGATACACTGCATATTACGTTATATTATAAGGTATTTTCAATGATACACTGCATATTACGTTATATTATAAGGTATTTTCAATGATACACTGCATATTACGTTATATTATAAGGTATTTTCAATGATACACAGAATATTACGTTATATTATAAGGTATTTTCAATGATAAACTACTATATATTATAAGGTATTTTCAATGATACACTGCATATTACGTTATATTATAAGGTATTTTCAATGATACACTGCATATTACGTTAAATTATAAGGTATTTTCAATGATACACTGCATATTACGTTTTATTATAAGGTATTTTCGATGATACACTGCATATTACGTTATATTATTAGGTATTTTCAATGATACACTACAAATTACCATATATTATAAGGTATCTTCAATGATACACTGCATATTACGTTTTATTATAAGGTATTTTCAATGATACACTGCATATTACGTTTTATTATAAGGTATTTCCAATGATACACTGCATATTACGTTATATTATAAGGTATTTTCAATGATACACTACATATTACGTCATATTATAAGGTATTTCCAATGATACTCTGCATATTAAGTTATATTATAAGGAATTTTCAATGATACACTGCATATTACGTTATATTATAAGGTATTTTCATTGATAGCCTAGAATTACCATATATTCTAAGGTATTTCCAATGATACATTGCATATTACGTTATATTATAAGGTATTTTCAATGATACACTGCATATTACGTTTTATTATAAGGTATTTTCGATGATACACTGCATATTACGTTATATTATTAGGTATTTTCAATGATACACTACAAATTACCATATATTATAAGGTATCTTCAATGATACACTGCATATTACTTTATATTATAAGGTATTTTCAATGATAAACTACTATATATTATAAGGTATTTTCAATGATACACTACAAATTACGATATATTATAAGGTATTTTCAATGATACACTGCATATTACTTTATATTATAAGGTATTGTCATTGATACACTACAAATTACGATATATTATAAATTATTTTCAATGATACACTGCATATTACGTTATATTATAAGGTATTTTCATTGATACACTACAAATTACCATATATTATAAGGTATTTCCAATGATACACTGCATATTACGTTATATTATAAGGTATTTTAAATGATACACTGCATATTACGTTATATTATAAAGTATTTTCAACGATACACGTCATATTACGTTATATTATAAGGTATTTTCAATGATACACTGCATATTACGTTATATTATAAGGTATTTTCAGTGATACACAGAATATTACGTTATATTATAAGGTATTTTCAATGATAAACTACTATATATTACAAGGTATTTTCAATGATACACTACAAATTACCATATATTCTAAGGTATTTTCAATGATACACTGCATATTACGTTTTATTATAAGGTATTTTCAATGATACAATGCATATTACGTTATATTATTAGGTATTTCCAATGATACACTAAAAAATTACGATATATTATAAGGTATTTCCAAGGGTACTCTGCATATTACGTTATATTATAAGGAATTTTCAATGATACACTGCATATTACGTTATATTATAAGGTATTTTCATTGATAGACTAGAATTACCATATATTCTAAGGTATTTTCAATGATACACAGAATATTACGTTATATTATAAGGTATTTTCAATGATAAACTACTATATATTACAAGGTATTTTCAATGATACACTGCATATTACGTTATATTATAAGGTATTTTCAATGATACACTGCATATTACGTTATATTATAAGGTATTTTCAATGACACACTGCATATTACGTTATATTATAAGGTATTTTCAATGATACACTGCATATTACGTTTTATTATAAGGTATTCTCAATGATACACTGCATATTACGATTTATTATAAGGTATTTTCAAAGATACACTGCATATTACGTCATATTATAAGGTATTTTCAATGATACACTACAAATTGCGATATATTATAAGGTATTTTCATTGATAGACTAGAATTACCATATATTCTAAGGTATTTTCAATGATACACTGCATATTACGTTATATTATAAGGTATTTTCAATGATTCACTGCATATTACGATATATTAAAAGGTATTTTCAATGATACACTGCATATTACGTTATATTATAAGGTATTTTCAATGATACACTGCATATTACGTTATATTATACGGTATTTTCATTGATACACTACAAATTGCGATATATTATAAGGTATTTTCAATGATACACAGCAGATTACGTTATATTATAAGGTATTTTCAATGATAAACTACTATATATTATAAGGTATTTTCAATGATACACTGCATATTACGTTATATTATAAGGTATTTTCAATGATACACTGCATATTACGTTATATTATAAGGTATTTTCAATGATACACTGCATATTACGTTATATTATAAGGTATTTTCAATGATAAACTACTATATATTACAAGGTATTTTCAATGATACACTACAAATTACCATATATTATAAGGTATTTTCATTGATGCACTACAAATTACCATATATTATAAGGTATTTTCAATGATACACTACAAATTACGATATATTATAAGGTATTTTCAATGATACACTGCATATTACGTTTTATTATAAGGTATTTTCAATGATACATTGCATATTACGTTTTATTATAAGGTATTTTCAATGATACACTGCATATTACGTTATATTATAAGGTATTTTCAATGATACACTGCATATTACGTTATATTATAAGGTATTTTCAATGATACACTGCATATTACGTTATATTATACGGTATTTTCATTGATACACTACAAATTGCGATATATTATAAGGTATTTTCAATGATACACAGCAGATTACGTTATATTATAAGGTATTTTCAATGATAAACTACTATATATTATAAGGTATTTTCAATGATACACTACAAATTACGATATATTATAAGGTATTTTCATTGATGCACTACAAATTACCATATATTATAAGGTATTTTCAATGATACACTACAAATTACGATATATTATAAGGTATTTTCAATGATACACCGCATATTACGTTATATTATAATGTATTTTCAATGATACACTGCATATTACGTTATATTATAAGGTATTTTCAATGATACACTGCATATTACGTTTTATTATAAGGTATTCTCAATGATACACTGCATATTACGATTTATTATAAGGTATTTTCAATGATACACTGCATATTACGTCATATTATAAGGTATTTTCAATGATACACTGCATATTACGTTATATTATAAGGTATTTTCAATGATACACACAATATTACGTTTTATAATAAGGTATTTTCAATGATAAACTACTAAATATTATAAGGTATTTCCAATGATACACTACAAATTACGATATATTACAAGGTATTTTCAATGATACACTGCATATTACGTTATATTACAAGGTATTTTCAATGATACACTGCATATTACGTTATATTATAAGGTATTTTCAATGATACACTGCATATTACGTTATATTATAAGGTATTTTCAATGATAAACTGCATATTACGTTATATTATAAGGTATTTTCAATGATACACGGAATATTACGTTATATTATAAGGTATTTTCAATGATAAACTACTATATATTATAAGGTATTTTCAACGATACACTGCATATTACGTTATATTATAAGGTATTTTCAATGATACACTGCATATTACGTTATATTATAAGGTATTTTCAATGATACACTGCATATTACGTTATATTATAAGGTATTTTCATTGATAGACTAGAATTACCATATATTCTAAGGTATTTTCAATGATACACTGCATATTACGTTAAATTATAAGGTATTTTCAATGATACACTGCATATTACGTTTTATTATAAGGTATTTTCGATGATACACTGCATATTACGTTATATTATAAGGTATTTTCAATGATACACTGCATATTAAGTTATATTATAAGGAATTTTCAATGATACACTGCATATTACGTTATATTATAAGGTATTTTCATTGATAGCCTAGAATTGCCATATATTCTAAGGTATTTCCAATGATACATTGCATATTACGTTATATTATAAGGTATATTCAATGATACACTGCATATTACGTTTTATTATAAGGTATTTTCGATGATACACTGCATATTACGTTATATTATTAGGTATTTTCAATGATACACTACAAATTACCATATATTATAAGGTATTTTCAATGATACACTGCATATTACGTTATATTATAAGGTATTTTCAATGATACACTGCATATTACGTTATATTATAAGGTATTTTCAATGATACACTGCATATTACGTTATATTATAAGGTATTTTCAATGATACACTGCATATTACGTTATATTATAAGGTATTTTCAATGATACACTGCATATTACGTTATATTATAAGGTATTTTCAATGATACACTGCATATTACGTTATATTATAAGGTATTTTCAATGATACACTGCATATTACGTTATATTATAAGGTATTTTCAATGATACACTGCATATTACGTTATATTATAAGGAATTTTCAATGATACACAGAATATTACGTTATATTATAAGGTATTTTCAATGATAAACTACTATATATTATAATGTATTTTCAATGATACACTGCATATTACGTTATATTATAAGGTATTTTCAATGATACACTGCATATTACGTTATATTATAAGGTATTTTCAATGATACACTGCATATTACGTTATATTATAAGGTATTTTCATTGATAGACTAGAATTACCATATATTCTAAGGTATTTCCAATGATACATTGCATATTACGTTATATTATAAGGTATTTTCAATGATACACTGCATATTACGTTATATTATAAGGTATTTTCAATGATACACTGCATATTACGTTTTATTATAAGGTATTTCCAATGATACACTGCATATTACGTTATATTATAAGGTATTTTCAATGATACACTACATATTACGTCATATTATAATGTATTTTCAATGATACACTGCATATTACGTTATATTATAAGGTATTTTCAATGATACACTGCATATTACGTTATATTATAAGGTATTTTCATTGATACACTAAATATTACGTTTTATTATAAGGTATTTTCGATGATACACTGCATATTACGTTATATTATTAGGTATTTTCAATGATACACTACAAATTACCATATATTATAAGGTATCTTCAATGATACACTGCATATTACGTTTTATTATAAGGTATTTTCAATGATACACTGCATATTACGTTTTATTATAAGGTATTTTCAATGATACAATGCATATTACGTTATATTATTAGGTATTTCCAATGATACACTAAAAAATTACGATATATTATAAGGTATTTCCAAGGGTACTCTGCATATTACGTTATATTATAAGGAATTTTCAATGATACACTGCATATTACGTTATATTATAAGGTATTTTCATTGATAGACTAGAATTACCATATATTCTAAGGTATTTTCAATGATACACAGAATATTACGTTATATTATAAGGTATTTTCAATGATAAACTACTATATATTACAAGGTATTTTCAATGATACACTGCATATTACGTTATATTATAAGGTATTTTCAATGATACACTGCATATTACGTTATATTATAATGTATTTTCAATGACACACTGCATATTACGTTATATTATAAGGTATTTTCAATGATACACTGCATATTACGTTATATTATAAGGTATTCTCAATGATACACTGCATATTACGATTTATTATAAGGTATTTTCAAAGATACACTGCATATTACGTCATATTATAAGGTATTTTCAATGATACACTACAAATTGCGATATATTATAAGGTATTTTCATTGATAGACTAGAATTACCATATATTTAAGGTATTTTCAATGATACACTGCATATTACGTTATATTATAAGGTATTTTCAATGATTCACTGCATATTACGATATATTATAAGGTATTTTCAATGATACACTGCATATTACGTTATATTATAAGGTATTTTCAATGATACACTGCATATTACGTTATATTATACGGTATTTTCATTGATACACTACAAATTGCGATATATTATAAGGTATTTTCAATGATACACAGCAGATTACGTTATATTATAAGGTATTTTCAATGATAAACTACTATATATTATAAGGTATTTTCAATGATACACTGCATATTACGTTATATTATAAGGTATTTTCAATGATACACTGCATATTACGTTATATTATAAGGTATTTTCAATGATACACTGCATATTACGTTATATTATAAGGTATTTTCAATGATAAACTACTATATATTACAAGGTATTTTCAATGATACACTACAAATTACCATATATTATAAGGTATTTTCATTGATGCACTACAAATTACCATATATTATAAGGTATTTTCAATGATACACTACAAATTACGATATATTATAAGGTATTTTCAATGATACACTGCATATTACGTTTTATTATAAGGTATTTTCAATGATACATTGCATATTACGTTTTATTATAAGGTATTTTCAATGATACACTGCATATTACGTTATATTATAAGGTATTTTCAATGATACACTGCATATTACGTTATATTATAAGGTATTTTCAATGATACACTGCATATTACGTTATATTATACGGTATTTTCATTGATACACTACAAATTGCGATATATTATAAGGTATTTTCAATGATACACAGCAGATTACGTTATATTATAAGGTATTTTCAATGATAAACTACTATATATTATAAGGTATTTTCAATGATACACTACAAATTACGATATATTATAAGGTATTTTCATTGATGCACTACAAATTACCATATATTATAAGGTATTTTCAATGATACACTACAAATTACGATATATTATAAGGTATTTTCAATGATACACCGCATATTACGTTATATTATAATGTATTTTCAATGATACACTGCATATTACGTTATATTATAAGGTATTTTCAATGATACACTGCATATTACGTTTTATTATAAGGTATTCTCAATGATACACTGCATATTACGATTTATTATAAGGTATTTTCAATGATACACTGCATATTACGTCATATTATAAGGTATTTTCAATGATACACTGCATATTACGTTATATTATAAGGTATTTTCAATGATACACACAATATTACGTTTTATAATAAGGTATTTTCAATGATAAACTACTAAATATTATAAGGTATTTCCAATGATACACTACAAATTACGATATATTACAAGGTATTTTCAATGATACACTGCATATTACGTTATATTACAAGGTATTTTCAATGATACACTGCATATTACGTTATATTATAAGGTATTTTCAATGATACACTGCATATTACGTTATATTATAAGGTATTTTCAATGATACACTGCATATTACGTTATATTATAAGGTATTTTCAATGATACACGGAATATTACGTTATATTATAAGGTATTTTCAATGATAAACTACTATATATTATAAGGTATTTTCAACGATACACTGCATATTACGTTATATTATAAGGTATTTTCAATGATACACTGCATATTACGTTATATTATAAGGTATTTTCAATGATACACTGCATATTACGTTATATTATAAGGTATTTTCATTGATAGACTAGAATTACCATATATTCTAAGGTATTTTCAATGATACACTGCATATTACGTTAAATTATAAGGTATTTTCAATGATACACTGCATATTACGTTTTATTATAAGGTATTTTCGATGATACACTGCATATTACGTTATATTATAAGGTATTTTCAATGATACACTGCATATTAAGTTATATTATAAGGAATTTTCAATGATACACTGCATATTACGTTATATTATAAGGTATTTTCATTGATAGCCTAGAATTGCCATATATTCTAAGGTATTTCCAATGATACATTGCATATTACGTTATATTATAAGGTATATTCAATGATACACTGCATATTACGTTTTATTATAAGGTATTTTCGATGATACACTGCATATTACGTTATATTATTAGGTATTTTCAATGATACACTACAAATTACCATATATTATAAGGTATCTTCAATGATACACTGCATATTACTTTATATTATAAGGTATTTTCAATGATACACTGCATATTACGTTATATTATAAGGTATTTTCAATGATACACTGCATATTACGTTATATTATAAGGTATTTTCAATGATACACTGCATATTACGTTATATTATAAGGTATTTTCAATGATACACTGCATATTACGTTATATTATAAGGTATTTTCAATGATACACTGCATATTACGTTATATTATAAGGTATTTTCAATGATACACTGCATTTTACGTTATATTATAAGGTATTTTCAATGATACACTGCATATTACGTTATATTATAAGGAATTTTCAATGATACACAGAATATTACGTTATATTATAAGGTATTTTCAATGATAAACTACTATATATTATAATGTATTTTCAATGATACACTGCATATTACGTTATATTATAAGGTATTTTCAATGATACACTGCATATTACGTTATATTATAAGGTATTTTCAATGATACACTGCATATTACGTTATATTATAAGGTATTTTCATTGATAGACTAGAATTACCATATATTCTAAGGTATTTCCAATGATACATTGCATATTACGTTATATTATAAGGTATTTTCAATGATACACTGCATATTACGTTATATTATAAGGTATTTTCAATGATACACTGCATATTACGTTTTATTATAAGGTATTTCCAATAATACACTGCATATTACGTTATATTATAAGGTATTTTCAATGATACACTACATATTACGTCATATTATAAGGTATTTCCAATGATACTCTGCATATTAAGTTATATTATAAGGAATTTTCAATGATACACTGCATATTACGTTATATTATAAGGTATTTTCATTGATACACTACAAATTACGTTTTATTATAAGGTATTTTCGATGATACACTGCATATTACGTTATATTATTAGGTATTTTCAATGATACACTACAAATTACCATATATTATAAGGTATCTTCAATGATACACTGCATATTACGTTTTATTATAAGGTATTTTCAATGATACACTGCATATTACGTTTTATTATAAGGTATTTCCAATGATACACTGCATATTACGTTATATTATAAGGTATTTTCAATGATACACTACATATTACGTCATATTATAAGGTATTTCCAATGATACTCTGCATATTAAGTTATATTATAAGGAATTTTCAATGATACACTGCATATTACGTTATATTATAAGGTATTTTCATTGATAGCCTAGAATTACCATATATTCTAAGGTATTTCCAATGATACATTGCATATTACGTTATATTATAAGGTATTTTCAATGATACACTGCATATTACGTTATATTATAAGGTATTTTCAATGATACACTGCATATTACGTTATATTATAAGGTATTTTCAATGATACACTGCATATTACGTTATATTATACGGTATTTTCATTGATACACTACAAATTGCGATATATTATAAGGTATTTTCAATGATACACAGCAGATTACGTTATATTATAAGGTATTTTCAATGATACACTGCATATTACGTTATATTATAAGGAATTTTCAATGATACACAGAATATTACGTTATATTATAAGGTATTTTCAATGATAAACTACTATATATTATAATGTATTTTCAATGATACACTGCATATTACGTTATATTATAAGGTATTTTCAATGATACACTGCATATTACGTTATATTATAAGGTATTTTGAATGATACACTGCATATTACGTTATATTATAAGGTATTTTCATTGATAGACTAGAATTACCATATATTCTAAGGTATTTTCAATGATACACTGCATATTACGTTAAATTATAAGGTATTTTCAATGATACACTAAATATTACGTTTTATTATAAGGTATTTTCGATGATACACTGCATATTACGTTATATTATTAGGTATTTTCAATGATACACTACAAATTACCATATATTATAAGGTATCTTCAATGATACACTGCATATTACGTTTTATTATAAGGTATTTTCAATGATACACTGCATATTACGTTTTATTATAAGGTATTTCCAATGATACACTGCATATTACGTTATATTATAAGGTATTTTCAATGATACACTACATATTACGTCATATTATAAGGTATTTCCAATGATACTCTGCATATTAAGTTATATTATAAGGAATTTTCAATGATACACTGCATATTACGTTATATTATAAGGTATTTTCATTGATAGCCTAGAATTACCATATATTCTAAGGTATTTCCAATGATACATTGCATATTACGTTATATTATAAGGTATTTTCAATGATACACTGCATATTACGTTATATTATAAGGTATTTTCAATGATACACTGCATATTACGTTATATTATAAGGTATTTTCAATGATACACTGCATATTACGTTATATTATAAGGTATTTTCAATGATAAACTACTATATATTACAAGGTATTTTCAATGATACACTACAAATTACCATATATTATAAGGTATTTTCATTGATGCACTACAAATTACCATATATTATAAGGTATTTTCAATGATACACTACAAATTACTATATATTATAAGGTATTTCCAATGATACACTGCATATTACGTTTTATTATAAGGTATTTTCAATGATACATTGCATATTACGTTTTATTATAAGGTATTTTCAATGATACACTGCATATTACGTTATATTATAAGGTATTTTCAATGATACACTGCATATTACGTTATATTATAAGGTATTTTCAATGATACACTGCATATTACGTTATATTATAAGGTATTTTCATTGATACACTACAAATTGCGATATATTATAAGGTATTTTCAATGATACACAGCAGATTACGTTATATTATAAGGTATTTTCAATGATAAACTACTATATATTATAAGGTATTTTCAATGATACACTGCATATTACGTTATATTATAAGGTATTTTCAATGATACACTGCATATTACGTTATATTATAAGGTATTTTCAATGATACACTGCATATTACGTTATATTATAAGGTATTTTCAATGATAAACTACTATATATTACAAGGTATTTTCAATGATACACTACAAATTACCATATATTATAAGGTATTTTCATTGATGCACTACAAATTACCATATATTATAAGGTATTTTCAATGATACACTACAAATTACGATATATTATAAGGTATTTTCAATGATACACTGCATATTACGTTTTATTATAAGGTATTTTCAATGATACATTGCATATTACGTTTTATTATAAGGTATTTTCAATGATACACTGCATATTACGTTATATTATAAGGTATTTTCAATGATACACTGCATATTACGTTATATTATAAGGTATTTTCAATGATACACTGCATATTACGTTATATTATACGGTATTTTCATTGATACACTACAAATTGCGATATATTATAAGGTATTTTCAATGATACACAGCAGATTACGTTATATTATAAGGTATTTTCAATGATAAACTACTATATATTATAAGGTATTTTCAATGATACACTACAAATTACGATATATTATAAGGTATTTTCATTGATGCACTACAAATTACCATATATTATAAGGTATTTTCAATGATACACTACAAATTACGATATATTATAAGGTATTTTCAATGATACACCGCATATTACGTTATATTATAATGTATTTTCAATGATACACTGCATATTACGTTATATTATAAGGTATTTTCAATGATACACTGCATATTACGTTTTATTATAAGGTATTCTCAATGATACACTGCATATTACGATTTATTATAAGGTATTTTCAATGATACACTGCATATTACGTCATATTATAAGGTATTTTCAATGATACACTGCATATTACGTTATATTATAAGGTATTTTCAATGATACACACAATATTACGTTTTATAATAAGGTATTTTCAATGATAAACTACTAAATATTATAAGGTATTTCCAATGATACACTACAAATTACGTTATATTACAAGGTATTTTCAATGATACACTGCATATTACGTTATATTACAAGGTATTTTCAATGATACACTGCATATTACGTTATATTATAAGGTATTTTCAATGATACACTGCATATTACGTTATATTATAAGGTATTTTCAATGATACACTGCATATTACGTTATATTATAAGGTATTTTCAATGATACACGGAATATTACGTTATATTATAAGGTATTTTCAATGATAAACTACTATATATTATAAGGTATTTTCAACGATACACTGCATATTACGTTATATTATAAGGTATTTTCAATGATACACTGCATATTACGTTATATTATAAGGTATTTTGAATGATACACTGCATATTACGTTATATTATAAGGTATTTTCATTGATAGACTAGAATTACCATATATTCTAAGGTATTTTCAATGATACACTGCATATTACGTTAAATTATAAGGTATTTTCAATGATACACTGCATATTACGTTTTATTATAAGGTATTTTCGATGATACACTGCATATTACGTTATATTATAAGGTATTTTCAATGATACACTGCATATTAAGTTATATTATAAGGAATTTTCAATGATACACTGCATATTACGTTATATTATAAGGTATTTTCATTGATAGCCTAGAATTGCCATATATTCTAAGGTATTTCCAATGATACATTGCATATTACGTTATATTATAAGGTATATTCAATGATACACTGCATATTACGTTTTATTATAAGGTATTTTCGATGATACACTGCATATTACGTTATATTATTAGGTATTTTCAATGATACACTACAAATTACCATATATTATAAGGTATCTTCAATGATACACTGCATATTACTTTATATTATAAGGTATTTTCAATGATACACTGCATATTACGTTATATTATAAGGTATTTGCAATGATACACTGCATATTACGTTATATTATAAGGTATTTTCAATGATACACTGCATATTACGTTATATTATAAGGTATTTTCAATGATACACTGCATATTACGTTATATTATAAGGTATTTTCAATGATACACTGCATATTACGTTATATTATAAGGTATTTTCAATGATACACTGCATATTACGTTATATTATAAGGTATTTTCAATGATACACTGCATATTACGTTATATTATAAGGAATTTTCAATGATACACAGAATATTACGTTATATTATAAGGTATTTTCAATGATAAACTACTATATATTATAATGTATTTTCAATGATACACTGCATATTACGTTATATTATAAGGTATTTTCAATGATACACTGCATATTACGTTATATTATAAGGTATTTTGAATGATACACTGCATATTACGTTATATTATAAGGTATTTTCATTGATAGACTAGAATTACCATATATTCTAAGGTATTTCCAATGATACACTGCATATTACGTTATATTATAAGGTATTTTCAATGATACACTGCATATTACGTTATATTATAAGGTATTTTCAATGATACACTGCATATTACGTTTTATTATAAGGTATTTCCAATGATACACTGCATATTACGTTATATTATAAGGTATTTTCAATGATACACTACATATTACGTCATATTATAAGGTATTTCCAATGATACTCTGCATATTAAGTTATATTATAAGGAATTTTCAATGATACACTGCATATTACGTTATATTATAAGGTATTTTCATTGATACACTAAATATTACGTTTTATTATAAGGTATTTTCGATGATACACTGCATATTACGTTATATTATTAGGTATTATCAATGATACACTACAAATTACCATATATTATAAGGTATCTTCAATGATACACTGCATATTACGTTTTATTATAAGGTATTTTCAATGATACACTGCATATTACGTTTTATTATAAGGTATTTCCAATGATACACTGCATATTACGTTATATTATAAGGTATTTTCAATGATACACTGCATATTACGTCATATTATAAGGTATTTCCAATGATACTCTGCATATTAAGTTATATTATAAGGAATTTTCAATGATACACTGCATATTACGTTATATTATAAGGTATTTTCATTGATAGCCTAGAATTACCATATATTCTAAGGTATTTCCAATGATACATTGCATATTACGTTATATTATAAGGTATTTTCAATGATACACTGCATATTACGTTATATTATAAGGTATTTTCAATGATACACTGCATATTACGTTATATTATAAGGTATTTTCAATGATACACTGCATATTACGTTATATTATACGGTATTTTCATTGATACACTACAAATTGCGATATATTATAAGGTATTTTCAATGATACACAGCAGATTACGTTATATTATAAGGTATTTTCAATGATACACTGCATATTACGTTATATTATAAGGTATTTTCAATGATACACAGAATATTACGTTATATTATAAGGTATTTTCAATGATAAACTACTATATATTATAATGTATTTTCAATGATACACTGCATATTACGTTATATTATAAGGTATTTTCAATGATACACTGCATATTACGTTATATTATAAGGTATTTTCAATGATACACTGCATATTACGTTATATTATAAGGTATTTTCATTGATAGACTAGAATTACCATATATTCTAAGGTATTTTCAATGATACACTGCATATTACGTTAAATTATAAGGTATTTTCAATGATACACTAAATATTACGTTTTATTATAAGGTATTTTCAATGATACACTGCATATTACGTTATATTATTAGGTATTTTCAATGATACACTACAAATTACCATATATTATAAGGTATCTTCAATGATACACTGCATATTACGTTTTATTATAAGGTATTTTCAATGATACACTGCATATTACGTTTTATTATAAGGTATTTCCAATGATACACTGCATATTACGTTATATTATAAGGTATTTTCAATGATACACTACATATTACGTCATATTATAAGGTATTTCCAATGATACTCTGCATATTAAGTTATATTATAAGGAATTTTCAATGATACACTGCATATTACGTTATATTATAAGGTATTTTCATTGATAGCCTAGAATTACCATATATTCTAAGGTATTTCCAATGATACATTGCATATTACGTTATATTATAAGGTATTTTCAATGATACACTGCATATTACGTTATATTATAAGGTATTTTCAATGATACACTGCATATTACGTTATATTATAAGGTATTTTCAATGATACACTGCATATTACGTTATATTATAAGGTATTTTCAATGATAAACTACTATATATTACAAGGTATTTTCAATGATACACTACAAATTACCATATATTATAAGGTATTTTCATTGATGCACTACAAATTACCATATATTATAAGGTATTTTCAATGATACACTACAAATTACGATATATTATAAGGTATTTTCAATGATACACTGCATATTACGTTTTATTATAAGGTATTTTCAATGATACATTGCATATTACGTTTTATTATAAGGTATTTTCAATGATACACTGCATATTACGTTATATTATAAGGTATTTTCAATGATACACTGCATATTACGTTATATTATAAGGTATTTTCAATGATACACTGCATATTACGTTATATTATACGGTATTTTCATTGATACACTACAAATTGCGATATATTATAAGGTATTTTCAATGATACACAGCAGATTACGTTATATTATAAGGTATTTTCAATGATAAACTACTATATATTATAAGGTATTTTCAATGATACACTACAAATTACGATATATTATAAGGTATTTTCATTGATGCACTACAAATTACCATATATTATAAGGTATTTTCAATGATACACTACAAATTACGATATATTATAAGGTATTTTCAATGATACACCGCATATTACGTTATATTATAATGTATTTTCAATGATACACTGCATATTACGTTATATTATAAGGTATTTTCAATGATACACTGCATATTACGTTTTATTATAAGGTATTCTCAATGATACACTGCATATTACGATTTATTATAAGGTATTTTCAATGATACACTGCATATTACGTCATATTATAAGGTATTTTCAATGATACACTGCATATTACGTTATATTATAAGGTATTTTCAATGATACACACAATATTACGTTTTATAATAAGGTATTTTCAATGATAAACTACTAAATATTATAAGGTATTTCCAATGATACACTACAAATTACGATATATTACAAGGTATTTTCAATGATACACTGCATATTACGTTATATTATAAGGTATTTTCAATGATACACTGCATATTACGTTATATTATAAGGTATTTTCAATGATACACTGCATATTACGTTATATTATAAGGTATTTTCAATGATACACTGCATATTACGTTATATTATAAGGTATTTTCAATGATACACAGAATATTACGTTATATTATAAGGTATTTTCAATGATAAACTACTATATATTATAAGGTATTTTCAATGATACACTGCATATTACGTTATATTATAAGGTATTTTGAATGATACACTGCATATTACGTTATATTATAAGGTATTTTCATTGATAGACTAGAATTACCATATATTCTAAGGTATTTTCAATGATACACTGCATATTACGTTAAATTATAAGGTATTTTCAATGATACACTACAAATTACCATATATTATAAGGTATCTTCAATGATACACTGCATATTACTTTATATTATAAGGTATTTTCAATGATACACTGCATATTACGTTATATTATAAGGTATTTTCAATGATACACTGCATATTACGTTATATTATAAGGTATTTTGAATGATACACTGCATATTACGTTATATTATAAGGTATTTTCATTGATAGACTAGAATTACCATATATTCTAAGGTATTTTCAATGATACACTGCATATTACGTTAAATTATAAGGTATTTTCAATGATACACTAAATATTACGTTTTATTATAAGGTATTTTCGATGATACACTGCATATTACGTTATATTATTAGGTATTTTCAATGATACACTACAAATTACCATATATTATAAGGTATCTTCAATGATACACTGCATATTACGTTTTATTATAAGGTATTTTCAATGATACACTGCATATTACGTCATATTATAAGGTATTTCCAATGATACTCTGCATATTAAGTTATATTATAAGGAATTTTCAATGATACACTGCATATTACGTTATATTATAAGGTATTTTCATTGATAGCCTAGAATTACCATATATTCTAAGGTATTTCCAATGATACATTGCATATTACGTTATATTATAAGGTATTTTCAATGATACACTGCATATTACGTTATATTATAAGGTATTTTCAATGATACACTGCATATTACGTTATATTATAAGGTATTTTCAATGATACACTGCATATTACGTTATATTATACGGTATTTTCATTGATACACTACAAATTGCGATATATTATAAGGTATTTTCAATGATACACAGCAGATTACGTTATATTATAAGGTATTTTCAATGATAAACTACTATATATTATAAGGTATTTTCAATGATACACTGCATATTACGTTATATTATAGGGTATTTTCAATGATACACTGCATATTACGTTATATTATAAGGTATTTTCAATGATACACTGCATATTACGTTATATTATAAGGTATTTTCAATGATAAACTACTATATATTACAAGGTATTTTCAATGATACACTACAAATTACGATATATTATAAGGTATTTTCATTGATGCACTACAAATTACCATATATTATAAGGTATCTTCAATGATACACTGCATATTACTTTATATTATAAGGTATTTTCAATGATACACTGCATATTACGTTATATTATAAGGTATTTTCAATGATACACTGCATATTACGTTATATTATAAGGTATTTTCAATGATACACTGCATATTACGTTATATTATAAGGTATTTTCAATGATACACTGCATATTACGTTATATTATAAGGTATTTTCAATGATACACTGCATATTACGTTATATTATAAGGTATTTTCAATGATAAACTACTATATATTACAAGGTATTTTCAATGATACACTACAAATTACGATATATTATAAGGTATTTTCAATGATACACTGCATATTACGTTATATTATAAGGTATTTTCATTGATACACTACAAATTACCATATATTATAAGGTATTTTCAATGATACACTAAAAATTTTCGATATATTATAAGGTATTTCCAATGATACACTGCATATTACCATATATTATAAGGTATTTTCAATGATACACTACAAATTACGATATATTATAAGGTATTTTCAATGATACACTGCATATTACTTTATATTATAAGGTATTTTCATTGATACACTACAAATTACGATACATTATAAGGTATTTTCAATGATACACAGCATATTACGTTATATTATAAGGTATTTCCAATGATAAACTACTATATATTATAAGGTATTTTCAATGATAAACTACTATATATTATAAGGTATTTTCAATGATACACA
Organism: Lasioglossum lativentre; assembly: GCA_916610255.1. Classification (NCBI taxonomy): domain Eukaryota; kingdom Metazoa; phylum Arthropoda; class Insecta; order Hymenoptera; family Halictidae; genus Lasioglossum; species Lasioglossum lativentre. Next base: position 63,772 of record CAKAJI010000154.1, on the reverse strand, counting down.
GCAGATTACGTTATATTATAAGGTATTTTCAATGATAAACTACTATATATTATAAGGTATTTTCAATGATACACTACAAATTACGATATATTATAAGGTATTTTCACTGATACACTGCATATTACGTTATATTATAAGGTATTTTCATTGATAGACTAGAATTACCATATATTCTAAGGTATTTTCAATGATACACTGCATATTACGTTATATTATAAGGTATTTTCAATGATACACTGCATATTACGTTATATTATAAGGTATTTTCAATGATACACTGCATATTACGTTATATTATAAGGTATTTTCAATGATACACTGCATATTACGTTATATTATAAGGTATTTTCAATGATACACTGCATATTACGTTATATTATAAGGTATTTTCAATGATACACTGCATATTACATTATATTATAAGGTATTTTCAATGATACACTGCATATTACGTTATATTATAAGGTATTTTCAATGATACACTGCATATTACGTTATATTATAAGGTATTTTCAATGATACACTGCATATTACGTTATATTATAAGGTATTTTCAATGATACACAGAATATTACGTTATATTATAAGGTATTTTTCATGATAGACTGCATACTACGTTATATTATAAGGTATTTTCAATGATACACTGCATATTACGTTATATTATAAGGTATTTTCAATGATACACTGCATATTACGTTATATTATAAGGTATTTTCAATGATACACTGCATATTACGTTATATTATAAGGTATTTTCAATGATACACTGCATATTACGTTATATTATAAGGTATTTTCAATGATACACTGCATATTACGTTATATTATAAGGTATTTTCAATGATAAACTACTATATATTACAAGGTATTTTCAATGATACACTACAAATTACGATATATTATAAGGTATTTTCAATGATACACTGCATATTACGTTATATTATAAGGTATTTTCATTGATACACTACAAATTACCATATATTATAAGGTATTTTCAATGATACACTAAAAAATTTCGATATATTATAAGGTATTTCCAATGATACACTGCATATTACCATATATTATAAGGTATTTTCAATGATACACTACAAATTACGATATATTATAAGGTATTTTCAATGATAAACTACTATATATTACAAGGTATTTTCAATGATACACTACAAATTACGATATATTATAAGGTATTTTCAATGATACACTGCATATTACGTTATATTATAAGGTATTTTCATTGATACACTACAAATTACCATATGTTATAAGGTATTTTCAATGATACACTAAAAAATTTCGATATATTATAAGGTATTTCCAATGATACACTGCATATTACCATATATTATAAGGTATTTTCAATGATACACTACAAATTACGATATATTATAAGGTATTTTCAATGATACACTGCATATTACTTTATATTATAAGGTATTTTCATTGATACACTACAAATTACGATATATTATAAGGTATTTTCAATGATACACAGCATATTACGTTATATTATAAGGTATTTTCAATGATAAACTACTATATATTATAAGGTATTTTCAATGATACACAGCAGATTACGTTATATTATAAGGTATTTTCAATGATAAACTACTATATATTATAAGGTATTTTCAATGATACACTACAAATTACGATATATTATAAGGTATTTTCACTGATACCCTGCATATTACGTTATATTATAAGGTATTTTCATTGATAGACTAGAATTACCATATATTCTAAGGTATTTTCAATGATACACTGCATATTACGTTATATTATAAGGTATTTTCAATGATACACTGCATATTACGTTATATTATAAGGTATTTTCAATGATACACTGCATATTACGTTATATTATAAGGTATTTTCAATGATACACTGCATATTACGTTATATTATAAGGTATTTTCAATGATACACTGCATATTACGTTATATTATAAGGTATTTTCAATGATACACTGCATATTACGTTATATTATAAGGTATTTTCAATGATACACTGCATATTACGTTATATTATAAGGTATTTTCAATGATACACTGCATATTACGTTATATTATAAGGTATTTTCAATGATACACTGCATATTACGTTATATTATAAGGTATTTTCAATGATACACAGAATATTACGTTATATTATAAGGTATTTTTCATGATAGACTGCATACTACGTTATATTATAAGGTATTTTCAATGATACACTGCATATTACGTTATATTATAAGGTATTTTCAATGATACACTGCATATTACGTTATATTATAAGGTATTTTCAATGATACACTGCATATTACGTTATATTATAAGGTATTTTCAATGATACACTGCATATTACGTTATATTATAAGGTATTTTCAATGATACACTGCATATTACGTTATATTATAAGGTATTTTCAATGATACACAGAATATTACGTTATATTATAAGGTATTTTTCATGATAGACTGCATACTACGTTATATTATAAGGTATTTTCAATGATACACTGCATATTACGTTATATTATAAGGTATTTTCAATGATACACTGCATATTACGTTATATTATAAGGTATTTTCAATGATACACTGCATATTACGTTATATTATAAGGTATTTTCAATGATACACTGCATATTACGTTATATTATAAGGTATTTTCAATGATACACTGCATATTACGTTATATTATAAGGTATTTTCAATGATAAACTACTATATATTACAAGGTATTTTCAATGATACACTACAAATTACGATATATTATAAGGTATTTTCAATGATACACTGCATATTACTTTATATTATAAGGTATTTTCATTGATACACTACAAATTACGATATATTATAAGGTATTTTCAATGATACACAGCATATTACGTTATATTATAAAGTATTTTCAATGATAAACTACTATATATTATAAGGTATTTTCAATGATACACAGCAGATTACGTTATATTATAAGGTATTTTCAATGATAAACTACTATATATTATAAGGTATTTTCAATGATACACTACAAATTACGATATATTATAAGGTATTTTCACTGATACACTGCATATTACGTTATATTATAAGGTATTTTCATTGATAGACTAGAATTACCATATATTCTAAGGTATTTTCAATGATACACTGCATATTACGTTATATTATAAGGTATTTTCAATGATACACTGCATATTACGTTATATTATAAGGTATTTTCAATGATACACTGCATATTACGTTATATTATAAGGTATTTTCAATGATACACTGCATATTACGTTATATTATAAGGTATTTTCAATGATACACTGCATATTACGTTATATTATAAGGTATTTTCAATGATACACTGCATATTACGTTATATTATACGGTATTTTCATTGATACACTACAAATTGCGATATATTATAAGGTATTTTCAATGATACACAGCAGATTACGTTATATTATAAGGTATTTTCAATGATACACTACATATTACGTCATATTATAAGGTATTTCCAATGATACTCTGCATATTAAGTTATATTATAAGGAATTTTCAATGATACACTGCATATTACGTTATATTATAAGGTATTTTCATTGATAGCCTAGAATTACCATATATTCTAAGGTATTTCCAATGATACATTGCATATTACGTTATATTATAAGGTATTTTCAATGATACACTGCATATTACGTTATATTATAAGGTATTTTCAATGATACACCGCATATTACGTTATATTATAATGTATTTTCAATGATACACTGCATATTACGTTATATTATAAGGTATTTTCAATGATACACTGCATATTACGTTATATTATACGGTATTTTCATTGATACACTACAAATTGCGATATATTATAAGGTATTTTCAATGATACACAGCAGATTACGTTATATTATAAGGTATTTTCAATGATAAACTACTATATATTATAAGGTATTTTCAATGATACACTACAAATTACGATATATTATAAGGTATTTTCACTGATACACTGCATATTACGTTATATTATAAGGTATTTTCATTGATAGACTAGAATTACCATATATTCTAAGGTATTTTCAATGATACACTGCATATTACGTTATATTATAAGGTATTTTCAATGATACACTGCATATTACGTTATATTATAAGGTATTTTCAATGATACACTGCATATTACGTTATATTATAAGGTATTTTCAATGATACACTGCATATTACGTTATATTATAAGGTATTTTCGATGATACACTGCATATTACGTTATATTATAAGGTATTTTCAATGATACACTGCATATTACGTTAAATTATAAGGTATTTTCAATGATAAACTACTATATATTATAAGGTATTTTCAATGATAAACTACTATATATTATAAGGTATTTTCAATGATACACTACAAATTACGATATATTATAAGGTATTTTCACTGATACACTGCATATTACGTTATATTATAAGGTATTTTCAATGATACACAGCATATTACGTTATATTATAAGGTATTTTCAATGATAAACTACTATATATTATAAGGTATTTTCAATGATAAACTACTATATATTATAAGGTATTTTCAATGATACACTACAAATTACGATATATTATAAGGTATTTTCACTGATACACTGCATATTACTTTATATTATAAGGTATTTTCATTGATACACTACAAATTACCATATATTATAAGGTATTTTCAATGATACACTAAAAAATTTCGATATATTATAAGGTATTTCCAATGATACACTGCATATTACCATATATTATAAGGTATTTTCAATGATACACTACAAATTACGATATATTATAAGGTATTTTCAATGACACACTGCATATTACTTTATATTATAAGGTATTTTCATTGATACACTACAAATTACGATATATTATAAGGTATTTTCAATGATACACAGCATATTACGTTATATTATAAGGTATTTTCAATGATAAACTACTATATATTATAAGGTATTTTCAATGATAAACTACTATATATTATAAGGTATTTTCAATGATAAACTACTATATATTATAAGGTATTTTCAATGATACACTACAAATTACGATATATTATAAGGTATTTTCACTGATACACTGCATATTACGTTATATTATAAGGTATTTTCAATGATACACTGCATATTACGTTATATTATAAGGTATTTTCAATGATACACTGCATATTACGTTATATTATAAGGAATTTTCAATGATACACAGAATATTACGTTATATTATAAGGTATTTTCAATGATAAACTACTATATATTATAAGGTATTTTCAATGATACACTGCATATTACATTATTTTATAAGGTATTTTTCATGATAGACTGCATACTACGTTATATTATAAGGTATTTTCAATGATACACTGCATATTACGTTATATTATAAGGTATTTTCAATGATACACTGCATATTACGAAATATTATAAGGTATTTTCAATGATACACTGCATATTACGTTAAATTATAAGGTATTTTCAATGATACACTGCATATTACGTTTTATTATAAGGTATTTTCGATGATAGACTGCATATTACGTTATATTATTAGGTATTTTCAATGATACACTACAAATTACCATATATTATAAGGTATCTTCAATGATACACTGCATATTACGTTTTATTATAAGGTATTTTCAATGATACACTGCATATTACGTTTTATTATAAGGTATTTTCAATGATACACTGCATATTACGTTATATTATAAGGTATTTTCAATGATACACTGCATATTACGTTATATTATAAGGTATTTTCAATGATACACAGCAGATTACGTTATATTATAAGGTATTTTCAATGATAAACTACTATATATTATAAGGTATTTTCAATGATACACTACAAATTACGATATATTATAAGGTATTTTCACTGATACACTGCATATTACGTTATATTATAAGGTATTTTCATTGATAGACTAGAATTACCATATATTCTAAGGTATTTTCAATGATACACTGCATATTACGTTATATTATAAGGTATTTTCAATGATACACTGCATATTACGTTATATTATAAGGTATTTTCAATGATACACTGCATATTACGTTATATTATAAGGTATTTTCAATGATACACTGCATATTACGTTATATTATAAGGTATTTTCATTGATAGACTAGAATTACCATATATTCTAAGGTATTTTCAATGATACACTGCATATTACGTTATATTATAAGGTATTTTCAATGATACACTGCATATTACGTTATATTATAAGGTATTTTCAATGATACACTGCATATTACGTTATATTATAAGGTATTTTCAATGATACACTGCATATTACGTTATATTATAAGGTATTTTCAATGATACACTGCATATTACGTTATATTATAAGGTATTTTCAATGACACACTGCATATTACTTTATATTATAAGGTATTTTCATTGATACACTACAAATTACGATATATTATAAGGTATTTTCAATGATACACAGCATATTACGTTATATTATAAGGTATTTTCAATGATAAACTACTATATATTATAAGGTATTTTCAATGATAAACTACTATATATTATAAGGTATTTTCAATGATAAACTACTATATATTATAAGGTATTTTCAATGATACACTACAAATTACGATATATTATAAGGTATTTTCACTGATACACTGCATATTACGTTATATTATAAGGTATTTTCAATGATACACTGCATATTACGTTATATTATAAGGTATTTTCAATGATACACTGCATATTACGTTATATTATAAGGAATTTTCAATGATACACAGAATATTACGTTATATTATAAGGTATTTTCAATGATAAACTACTATATATTATAAGGTATTTTCAATGATACACTGCATATTACATTATTTTATAAGGTATTTTTCATGATAGACTGCATACTACGTTATATTATAAGGTATTTTCAATGATACACTGCATATTACGTTATATTATAAGGTATTTTCAATGATACACTGCATATTACGAAATATTATAAGGTATTTTCAATGATACACTGCATATTACGTTAAATTATAAGGTATTTTCAATGATACACTGCATATTACGTTTTATTATAAGGTATTTTCGATGATAGACTGCATATTACGTTATATTATTAGGTATTTTCAATGATACACTACAAATTACCATATATTATAAGGTATCTTCAATGATACACTGCATATTACGTTTTATTATAAGGTATTTTCAATGATACACTGCATATTACGTTTTATTATAAGGTATTTTCAATGATACACTGCATATTACGTTATATTATAAGGTATTTTCAATGATACACTGCATATTACGTTATATTATAAGGTATTTTCAATGATACACAGCAGATTACGTTATATTATAAGGTATTTTCAATGATAAACTACTATATATTATAAGGTATTTTCAATGATACACTACAAATTACGATATATTATAAGGTATTTTCACTGATACACTGCATATTACGTTATATTATAAGGTATTTTCATTGATAGACTAGAATTACCATATATTCTAAGGTATTTTCAATGATACACTGCATATTACGTTATATTATAAGGTATTTTCAATGATACACTGCATATTACGTTATATTATAAGGTATTTTCAATGATACACTGCATATTACGTTATATTATAAGGTATTTTCAATGATACACTGCATATTACGTTATATTATAAGGTATTTTCATTGATAGACTAGAATTACCATATATTCTAAGGTATTTTCAATGATACACTGCATATTACGTTATATTATAAGGTATTTTCAATGATACACTGCATATTACGTTATATTATAAGGTATTTTCAATGATACACTGCATATTACGTTATATTATAAGGTATTTTCAATGATACACTGCATATTACGTTATATTATAAGGTATTTTCAATGATACACTGCATATTACGTTATATTATAAGGTATTTTCAATGATACACTGCATATTACGTTATATTATACGGTATTTTCATTGATACACTACAAATTGCGATATATTATAAGGTATTTTCAATGATACACAGCAGATTACGTTATATTATAAGGTATTTTCAATGATAAACTACTATATATTATAAGGTATTTTCAATGATACACTACAAATTACGATATATTATAAGGTATTTTCACTGATACACTGCATATTACGTTATATTATAAGGTATTTTCATTGATAGACTAGAATTACCATATATTCTAAGGTATTTTCAATGATACACTGCATATTACGTTATATTATAAGGTATTTTCAATGATACACTGCATATTACGTTATATTATAAGGTATTTTCAATGATACACTGCATATTACGTTATATTATAAGGTATTTTCAATGATACACTGCATATTACGTTATATTATAAGGTATTTTCAATGATACACTGCATATTACGTTATATTATAAGGTATTTTCAATGATACACTGCATATTACGTTATATTATAAGGTATTTTCAATGATACACTGCATATTACGTTATATTATAAGGTATTTTCAATGATACACTGCATATTACGTTATATTATAAGGTATTTTCAATGATACACTGCATATTACGTTATATTATAAGGTATTTTCAATGATACACTGCATATTACGTTATATTATACGGTATTTTCATTGATACACTACAAATTGCGATATATTATAAGGTATTTTCAATGATACACAGCAGATTACGTTATATTATAAGGTATTTTCAATGATAAACTACTATATATTATAAGGTATTTTCAATGATACACTACAAATTACGATATATTATAAGGTATTTTCAATGATACACTGCATATTACGTTATATTATAAGGTATTTTCATTGATAGACTAGAATTACCATATATTCTAAGGTATTTTCAATGATACACTGCATATTACGTTATATTATAAGGTATTTTCAATGATACACTGCATATTACGTTATATTATAAGGTATTTTCAATGATACACTGCATATTACGTTATATTATAAGGTATTTTCAATGATACACTGCATATTACGTTATATTATAAGGTATTTTCAATGATACACTGCATATTACGTTATATTATAAGGTATTTTCAATGATACACTGCATATTACGTTATATTATAAGGTATTTTCAATGATACACTGCATATTACGTTATATTATAAGGTATTTTCAATGATACACTGCATATTACGTTATATTATAAGGTATTTTCAATGATACACTGCATATTACGTTATATTATAAGGTATTTTCAATGATACACTGCATATTACGTTATATTATACGGTATTTTCATTGATACACTACAAATTGCGATATATTATAAGGTATTTTCAATGATACACAGCAGATTACGTTATATTATAAGGTATTTTCAATGATAAACTACTATATATTATAAGGTATTTTCAATGATACACTACAAATTACGATATATTATAAGGTATTTTCACTGATACACTGCATATTACGTTATATTATAAGGTATTTTCATTGATAGACTAGAATTACCATATATTCTAAGGTATTTTCAATGATACACTGCATATTACGTTATATTATAAGGTATTTTCAATGATACACTGCATATTACGTTATATTATAAGGTATTTTCAATGATACACTGCATATTACGTTATATTATAAGGTATTTTCAATGATACACTGCATATTACGTTATATTATAAGGTATTTTCAATGATACACAGAATATTACGTTATATTATAAGGTATTTTCAATGATAAACTACTATATATTATAAGGTATTTTCAATGATACACTGCATATTACGTTATATTATAAGGTATTTTCAATGATACACTGCATATTACGTTATATTATAAGGTATTTTCAATGATACACAGAATATTACGTTATATGGGAAGGTATTTTCAATGATACACTGCATAATACGTTATATTATAAGGTACTTTCAATGATACACTGCATATTACGTTTTATTATAAGGTATTTTCAATGATACACAGAATATTACGTTATATTATAATATATTTTCATTGATACACTACAAATTACAATATATTATAAGGTATTTTCAATGATACACTGCATATTACGTTATATTATAAGGTATTTTCAATGATACACTGCATATTACGTTATATTATAAGGTATTTTCAATGATACACTGCATATTACGTTATATTATAAGGTACTTTCAATGATACACTGCATATTACGTTTTATTATAAGGTATTTTCAATGATACACAGAATATTACGTTATATTATAAGGTATTTTCAATGATACACTACAAATTACGATATATTATAAGGTATTTTCAGTGATACACTGCATATTACGTTATATTATAAGGTATTTTCATTGATAGACTACAATTACCATATATTCTAAGGTATTTTCAATGATACACTGCATATTACGTTATATTATAAGGTATTTTCAATGATACACTGCATATTACGTTATATTATAAGGTATTTTCAATGATACACTGCATATTACGTTATATTATAAGGTATTTTCAATGATAAACTACTATATATTACAAGGTATTTTCAATGATACACTACAAATTACGATATATTATAAGGTATTTTCAATGATACACTGCATATTACGTTATATTATAAGGTATTTTCATTGATACACTACAAATTACCATATATTATAAGGTATTTTCAATGATACACTAAAAAATTTCGATATATTATAAGGTATTTCCAATGATACACTGCATATTACCATATATTATAAGGTATTTTCAATGATACACTACAAATTACGTTATATTATAAGGTATTTTCAATGATACACTGCATATTACTTTATATTATAAGGTATTTTCATTGATACACTACAAATTACGATATATTATAAGGTATTTTCAATGATACACAGCATATTACGTTATATTATAAGGTATTTTCAATGATAAACTACTATATATTATAAGGTATTTTCAATGATAAACTACTATATATTATAAGGTATTTTCAGTGATACACTACAAATTACGATATATTATAAGGTATTTTCACTGATACAGTGCAGATTACGTTATATTATAAGGTATTTTCATTGATAGACTACAATTACCATATATTCTAAGGTATTTTCAATGATACACTGCATATTACGTTATATTATAAGGTATTTTCAATGATACACTGCATATTACGTTATATTATAAGGTATTTTCAATGATACACTGCATATTACGTTATATTATAAGGTATTTTCAATGATACACTACAAATTACGATATATTATAAGGTATTTTCACTGATACACTGCATATTACGTAATATATTATAAGGTATTTTCATTGATAGACTAGAATTACCATATATTCTAAGGTATTTTCAATGATACACTGCATATTACGTTATATTATAAGGTATTTTCAATGATACACTGCATATTACGTTATATTATAAGGTATTTTCAATGATACACTGCATATTACGTTATATTATAAGGTATTTTCATTGATGCACTACAAATTACCATATATTATAAGGTATTTTCAATGATACACTACAAATTACGATATATTATAAGGTATTTTCAATGATACACCGCATATTACGTTATATTATAATGTATTTTCAATGATACACTGCATATTACGTTATATTATAAGGTATTTTCAATGATACACTGCATATTACGTTATATTATAAGGTATTTTCAATGATACACTGCATATTACGTTATATTATAAGGTATTTTCAATGATAAACTACTATATATTATAAGGTATTTTCAATGATACACTGCATATTACGTTATATTATAAGGTATTTTCAATGATACACTGCATATTACGTTATATTATAAGGTATTTTCAATGATACACAGAATATTACGTTATATGGGAAGGTATTTTCAATGATACACTGCATAATACGTTATATTATAAGGTACTTTCAATGATACACTGCATATTACGTTTTATTATAAGGTATTTTCAATGATACACAGAATATTACGTTATATTATAAGGTATTTTCATTGATACACTACAAATTACAATATATTATAAGGTATTTTCAATGATACACTGCATATTACGTTATATTATAAGGTATTTTCAATGATACACTGCATATTACGTTATATTATAAGGTATTTTCAATGATACACTGCATATTACGTTATATTATAAGGTATTTTCAATGATACACTGCATATTACGTTATATTATAAGGTATTTTCAATGATACACTGCATATTACGTTATATTATAAGGTATTTTCAATGATAAACTACTATATATTACAAGGTATTTTCAATGATACACTACAAATTACGATATATTATAAGGTATTTTCAATGATACACTGCATATTACGTTATATTATAAGGTATTTTCATTGATACACTACAAATTACCATATATTATAAGGTATTTTCAATGATACACTAAAAAATTTCGATATATTATAAGGTATTTCCAATGATACACTGCATATTACGTTATATTATAAGGTATTTTCAATGATACACTGCATATTACGTTGTATTATAAGGTATTTTCAATGATACACTGCATATTACGTTATATTATAAGGTATTTTCAATGATACACTGCATATTACGTTATATTATAAGGTATTTTCAATGATAAACTACTATATATTACAAGGTATTTTCAATGATACACTACAAATTACGATATATTATAAGGTATTTTCAATGATACACTGCATATTACGTTATATTATAAGGTATTTTCATTGATACACTACAAATTACCATATATTATAAGGTATTTTCAATGATACACTAAAAAATTTCGATATATTATAAGGTATTTCCAATGATACACTGCATATTACCATATATTATAAGGTATTTTCAATGATACACTACAAATTACGTTATATTATAAGGTATTTTCAATGATACACTGCATATTACTTTATATTATAAGGTATTTTCATTGATACACTACAAATTACGATATATTATAAGGTATTTTCAATGATACACAGCATATTACGTTATATTATAAGGTATTTTCAATGATAAACTACTATATATTATAAGGTATTTTCAATGATAAACTACTATATATTATAAGGTATTTTCAATGATACACTACAAATTACGATATATTATAAGGTATTTTCACTGATACACTGCATATTACGTTATATTATAAGGTATTTTCATTGATAGACTACAATTACCATATATTCTAAGGTATTTTCAATGATACACTGCATATTACGTTATATTATAAGGTATTTTCAATGATACACTGCATATTACGTTATATTATAAGGTATTTTCAATGATACACTGCATATTACGTTATATTATAAGGTATTTTCAATGATACACTGCATATTACGTTATATTATAAGGTATTTTCAATGATAAACTACTATATATTATAAGGTATTTTCAATGATAAACTACTATATATTATAAGGTATTTTCAGTGATACACTACAAATTACGATATATTATAAGGTATTTTCACTGATACAGTGCATATTACGTTATATTATAAGGTATTTTCATTGATAGACTACAATTACCATATATTCTAAGGTATTTTCAATGATACACTGCATATTACGTTATATTATAAGGTATTTTCAATGATACACTGCATATTACGTTATATTATAAGGTATTTTCAATGATACACTGCATATTACGTTATATTATAAGGTATTTTCAATGATACACTACAAATTACGATATATTATAAGGTATTTTCACTGATACACTGCATATTACGTAATATATTATAAGGTATTTTCATTGATAGACTACAATTACCATATATTCTAAGGTATTTTCAATGATACACTGCATATTACGTTATATTATAAGGTATTTTCAATGATACACTGCATATTACGTTATATTATAAGGTATTTTCAATGATACACTGCATATTACGTTATATTATAAGGTATTTTCATTGATGCACTACAAATTACCATATATTATAAGGTATTTTCAATGATACACTACAAATTACGATATATTATAAGGTATTTTCAATGATACACCGCATATTACGTTATATTATAATGTATTTTCAATGATACACTGCATATTACGTTATATTATAAGGTATTTTCAATGATACACTGCATATTACGTTATATTATAAGGTATTTTCAATGATACACTGCATATTACGTTATATTATAAGGTATTTTCAATGATAAACTACTATATATTATAAGGTATTTTCAATGATACACTGCATATTACGTTATATTATAAGGTATTTTCAATGATACACTGCATATTACGTTATATTATAAGGTATTTTCAATGATACACAGAATATTACGTTATATGGGAAGGTATTTTCAATGATACACTGCATAATACGTTATATTATAAGGTACTTTCAATGATACACTGCATATTACGTTATATTATAAGGTATTTTCAATGATACACTGAATATTACGTTATATTATAAGGTATTTTCATTGATACACTACAAATTACAATATATTATAAGGTATTTTCAATGATACACTGCATATTACGTTATATTATAAGGTATTTTCAATGATACACTGCATATTACGTTATATTATAAGGTATTTTCAATGATACACTGCATATTACGTTATATTATAAGGTATTTTCAATGATACACTGCATATTACGTTATATTATAAGGTATTTTCAATGATACACTGCATATTATATTATATTATAAGGTATTTTCAATGATAGACTGCATATTACGTTATATTATAAGGTATTTTCATTGATACACTACAAATTACCATATATTATAAGGTATTTTCAATGATACACTAAAAAATTTCGATATATTATAAGGTATTTCCAATGATACACTGCATATTACGTTATATTATAAGGTATTTTCAATGATACACTGCATATTACGTTATATTATAAGGTATTTTCAATGATACACTGCATATTACGTTATATTATAAGGTATTTTCAATGATACACTGCATATTACGTTATATTATAAGGTATTTTCAATGATAAACTACTATATATTACAAGGTATTTTCAATGATACACTACAAATTACGATATATTATAAGGTATTTTCAATGATACACTGCATATTACGTTATATTATAAGGTATTTTCAATGATACACTACAAATTACCATATATTATAAGGTATTTTCAATGATACACTAAAAAATTTCGATATATTATAAGGTATTTCCAATGATACACTGCATATTACCATATATTATAAGGTATTTTCAATGATACACTACAAATTACGTTATATTATAAGGTATTTTCAATGATACACTGCATATTACTTTATATTATAAGGTATTTTCATTGATACACTACAAATTACGATATATTATAAGGTATTTTCAATGATACACAGCATATTACGTTATATTATAAGGTATTTTCAATGATAAACTACTATATATTATAAGGTATTTTCAATGATAAACTACTATATATTATAAGGTATTTTCAATGATACACTACAAATTACGATATATTATAAGGTATTTTCACTGATACACTGCATATTACGTTATATTATAAGGTATTTTCATTGATAGACTACAATTACCATATATTCTAAGGTATTTTCAATGATACACTGCATATTACGTTATATTATAAGGTATTTTCAATGATACACTGCATATTACGTTATATTATAAGGTATTTTCAATGATACACTGCATATTACGTTATATTATAAGGTATTTTCAATGATACACTGCATATTACGTTATATTATAAGGTATTTTCAATGATAAACTACTATATATTACAAGGTATTTTCAATGATACACTACAAATTACGATATATTATAAGGTATTTTCAATGATACACTGCATATTACGTTATATTATAAGGTATTTTCATTGATACACTACAAATTACCATATATTATAAGGTATTTTCAATGATACACTAAAAAATTTCGATATATTATAAGGTATTTCCAATGATACACTGCATATTACCATATATTATAAGGTATTTTCAATGATACACTACCAATTACGATATATTATAAGGTATTTTCAATGATACACTGCATATTACTTTATATTATAAGGTATTTTCATTGATACACTACAAATTACGATATATTATAAGGTATTTTCAATGATACACAGCATATTACGTTATATTATAATTTATTTTCAATGATACACTGCATATTACGTTATATTATAAGGTATTTTCAATGATACACAGAATATTACGTTATATTATAAGGTATTTTCAATGATAAACTACTATATATTATAAGGTATTTTCAATGATACACTGCATATTACGTTATATTATAAGGTATTTTCAATGATACACTGCATATTGCGTTATATTATAAGGTATTTTCAATGATACACAGAATATTACGTTGTATGGGAAGGTATTTTCAATGATACACTGCATAATACGTTATATTATAAGGTACTTTCAATGATACACTGCATATTACGTTTTATTATAAGGTATTTTCAATGATACACAGAATATTACGTTATATTATAAGGTATTTTCATTGATACACTACAAATTACAATATATTATAAGGTATTTTCAATGATACACTACAAATTGCGATATATTATAAGGTATTTTCATTGATAGACTAGAATTACCATATATTCTAAGGTATTTTCAATGATACACTGCATATTACGTTATATTATAAGGTATTTTCAATGATACACTGCATATTACGTTATATTATAAGGTATTTTCATTGATACACTACAAATTACAATATATTATAAGGTATTTTCAATGATACACTAAAAAATTTCGATATATTATAAGGTATTTCCAATGATACACTGCATATTACCATATATTATAAGGTATTTTCAATGATACACTACAAATTACGATATATTATAAGGTATTTTCAATGATACACTGCATATTACGTTATATTATAAGGTATTTTCAATGATACACTGCATATTACGTTATATTATAAGGTATTTTCAATGATACACTGCATATTACGTTATATTATAAGGTATTTTCAATGATACACTGCATATTACGTTATATTATAAGGTATTTTCAATGATACACTGCATATTACGTTATATTATAAGGTATTTTCAATGATACACTGCATATTACTTTATATTATAAGGTATTTTCATTGATACACTACAAATTACGATATATTATAAGGTATTTTCAATGATACACAGCATATTACGTTATATTATAAGGTATTTTCAATGATAAACTACTATATATTACAAGGTATTTTCAATGATACACTACAAATTACCATATATTCTAAGGTATTTTCAATGATACACTGCATATTACGTTATATTATAAGGTATCTTCAATGATACACTGCATATTACGTTTTATTATAAGGTATTTTCAATGATACACTGCATATTACGTTATATTATAAGGTATTTTCAATGATACACTGCATATTACGTTATATTATAAGGTATTTTCAATGATAGACTGCATATTATATTATATTATAAGGTATTTTCAATGATAGACTGCATATTACGTTATATTATGAGGTATTTTCAATGATACACTGCATATTACGTTGTATGGGAAGGTATTTTCAATGATACACTGCATAATACGTTATATTATAAGGTACTTTCAATGATACACTGCATATTACGTTTTATTATAAGGTATTTTCAATGATACACAGAATATTACGTTATATTATAAGGTATTTTCATTGATACACTACAAATTACAATATATTATAAGGTATTTTCAATGATACACTACAAATTGCGATATATTATAAGGTATTTTCATTGATAGACTAGAATTACCATATATTCTAAGGTATTTTCAATGATACACTGCATATTACGTTATATTATAAGGTATTTTCAATGATACACTGCATATTACGTTATATTATAAGGTATTTTCATTGATACACTACAAATTACAATATATTATAAGGTATTTTCAATGATACACTAAAAAATTTCGATATATTATAAGGTATTTCCAATGATACACTGCATATTACCATATATTATAAGGTATTTTCAATGATACACTACAAATTACGATATATTATAAGGTATTTTCAATGATACACTGCATATTACGTTATATTATAAGGTATTTTCAATGATACACTGCATATTACGTTATATTATAAGGTATTTTCAATGATACACTGCATATTACGTTATATTATAAGGTATTTTCAATGATACACTGCATATTACGTTATATTATAAGGTATTTTCAATGATACACTGCATATTACGTTATATTATAAGGTATTTTCAATGATACACTGCATATTACTTTATATTATAAGGTATTTTCATTGATACACTACAAATTACGATATATTATAAGGTATTTTCAATGATACACAGCATATTACGTTATATTATAAGGTATTTTCAATGATAAACTACTATATATTACAAGGTATTTTCAATGATACACTACAAATTACCATATATTCTAAGGTATTCTCAATGATACACTGCATATTACGTTATATTATAAGGTATCTTCAATGATACACTGCATATTACGTTTTATTATAAGGTATTTTCAATGATACACTGCATATTACGTTATATTATAAGGTATTTTCAATGATACACTGCATATTACGTTATATTATAAGGTATTTTCAATGATAGACTGCATATTATATTATATTATAAGGTATTTTCAATGATAGACTGCATATTACGTTATATTATGAGGTATTTTCAATGATACACTGCATATTACGTTATATTATCAGGTATTTTCAATGATACTCTGCATATTACATTATATTATAAGGTATTTTCAATGATACACTGCATATTACGTTATATTATAAGGTATTTTCAATGATAGACTGCATATTACGTTATATTATAAGGTATTTTCAATGATACAGTGCATATTACGTTATATTATAAGGTATTTTCATTGATACACTGCATATTAAGTTATATTATAAGGTATTTTCAATGATAGACTGCAAATATTACGTTATATTATAAGGTATTTTCGATGATACACTACAAATTACCATATATTCTAAGGTATTTTCAATGATAAACTACTATATATTATAAGGTATTTTCAATGATACACTGCATATTACGTTATATTATAAGGTATTTCCAATGATACTATGCATATTACGTTATATTATAATGTATTTTCATTGATACACTACAAATTACGATATATTATAAATTATTTTCAATGATACACTGCATATTACGTTATATTATAAGGTATTTTCAATGATACACTGCATATTACGTTATATTATAAGGTATTTTCAATGATACACTGCATATTACGTTATATTATAAGGTATTTTCAATGATAAACTACTATATATTACAAGGTATTTTCAATGATACACTACAAATTACGATATATTATAAGGTATTTTCAATGATACACTGCATATTACGTTATATTATAAGGTATTTTCATTGATACACTACAAATTACCATATATTATAAGGTATTTTCAATGATACACTAAAAAATTTCGATATATTATAAGGTATTTCCAATGATACACTGCATATTACCATATATTATAAGGTATTTTCAATGATACACTACCAATTACGATATATTATAAGGTATTTTCAATGATACACTGCATATTACTTTATATTATAAGGTATTTTCATTGATACACTACAAATTACGATATATTATAAGGTATTTTCAATGATACACAGAATATTACGTTGTATGGGAAGGTATTTTCAATGATACCCTGCATAATACGTTACATTATAAGGTACTTTCAATGATACACTGCATATTACGTTTTATTATAAGGTATTTTCAATGATACACAGAATATTACGTTATATTATAAGGTATTTTCATTGATACACTACAAATTACAATATATTATAAGGTATTTTCAATGATACACTACAAATTGCGATATATTATAAGGTATTTTCATTGATAGACTAGAATTACCATATATTCTAAGGTATTTTCAATGATACACTGCATATTACGTTATATTATAAGGTATTTTCAATGATACACTGCATATTACGTTATATTATAAGGTATTTTCATTGATACACTACAAATTACAATATATTATAAGGTATTTTCAATGATACACTAAAAAATTTCGATATATTATAAGGTATTTCCAATGATACACTGCATATTACCATATATTATAAGGTATTTTCAATGATACACTACAAATTACGATATATTATAAGGTATTTTCAATGATACACTGCATATTACGTTATATTATAAGGTATTTTCAATGATACACTGCATATTACGTTATATTATAAGGTATTTTCAATGATACACTGCATATTACGTTATATTATAAGGTATTTTCAATGATACACTGCATATTACGTTATATTATAAGGTATTTTCAATGATACACTGCATATTACGTTATATTATAAGGTATTTTCAATGATACACTGCATATTACTTTATATTATAAGGTATTTTCATTGATACACTACAAATTACGATATATTATAAGGTATTTTCAATGATACACAGCATATTACGTTATATTATAAGGTATTTTCAATGATAAACTACTATATATTACAAGGTATTTTCAATGATACACTACAAATTACCATATATTCTAAGGTATTTTCAATGATACACTGCATATTACGTTATATTATAAGGTATCTTCAATGATACACTGCATATTACGTTTTATTATAAGGTATTTTCAATGATACACTGCATATTACGTTATATTATCAGGTATGTTCAATGATACTCTGCATATTACAATATATTATAAGGTATTTTCAATGATACACTACAAATTGCGATATATTATAAGGTATTTTCATTGATAGACTAGAATTACCATATATTCTAAGGTATTTTCAATGATACACTGCATATTACGTTATATTATAAGGTATTTTCAATGATACACTGCATATTACGTTATATTATAAGGTATTTTCATTGATACACTACAAATTACAATATATTATAAGGTATTTTCAATGATACACTAAAAAATTTCGATATATTATAAGGTATTTCCAATGATACACTGCATATTACCATATATTATAAGGTATTTTCAATGATACACTACAAATTACGATATATTATAAGGTATTTTCAATGATACACTGCATATTACGTTATATTATAAGGTATTTTCAATGATACACTGCATATTACGTTATATTATAAGGTATTTTCAATGATACACTGCATATTACGTTATATTATAAGGTATTTTCAATGATACACTGCATATTACGTTATATTATAAGGTATTTTCAATGATACACTGCATATTACGTTATATTATAAGGTATTTTCAATGATACACTGCATATTACTTTATATTATAAGGTATTTTCATTGATACACTACAAATTACGATATATTATAAGGTATTTTCAATGATACACAGCATATTACGTTATATTATAAGGTATTTTCAATGATAAACTACTATATATTACAAGGTATTTTCAATGATACACTACAAATTACCATATATTCTAAGGTATTTTCAATGATACACTGCATATTACGTTATATTATAAGGTATCTTCAATGATACACTGCATATTACGTTTTATTATAAGGTATTTTCAATGATACACTGCATATTACGTTATATTATAAGGTATTTTCAATGATACACTGCATATTACGTTATATTATAAGGTATTTTCAATGATACACAGAATATTACGTTATATTATAAGGTATTTTCAATGATAAACTACTATATATTATAAGGTATTTTCAATGATACACTACAAATTACGATATATTATAAGGTATTTTCAATGATACACTGCATATTACTTTATATTATAAGGTATTTTCATTGATACACTACAAATTACGTTATATTATAAGGTATTTTCAATGATACACTGCATATTACGTTATATTATAAGGTATTTTCAATGATAGACTGCATATTATATTATATTATAAGGTATTTTCAATGATAGACTGCATATTACGTTATATTATGAGGTATTTTCAATGATACACTGCATATTACGTTATATTATCAGGTATTTTCAATGATACTCTGCATATTACATTATATTATAAGGTATTTTCAATGATACACTGCATATTACGTTATATTATAAGGTATTTTCAATGATAGACTGCATATTACGTTATATTATAAGGTATTTTCAATGATACAGTGCATATTACGTTATATTATAAGGTATTTTCATTGATACACTGCATATTAAGTTATATTATAAGGTATTTTCAATGATAGACTGCAAATATTACGTTATATTATAAGGTATTTTCGATGATACACTACAAATTACAATATATTTTAAGGTATTTTCAATGATAAACTACTATATATTATAAGGTATTTTCAATGATACACTGCATATTACGTTATATTATAAGGTATTTTCAATGATACACTGCATATTACGTTATATTATAAGGTATTTTCAATGATACACTGCATATTACGTTATATTATAAGGTATTTTCAATGATACACTGCATATTACGTTATATTATAAGGTATTTTCAATGATACACTGCATATTACTTTATATTATAAGGTATTTTCATTGATACACTACAAATTACGATATATTATAAGGTATTTTCAATGATACACAGCATATTACGTTATATTATAAGGTATTTTCAATGATAAACTACTATATATTACAAGGTATTTTCAATGATACACTACAAATTACCATATATTCTAAGGTATTTTCAATGATACACTGCATATTACGTTATATTATAAGGTATCTTCAATGATACACTGCATATTACGTTTTATTATAAGGTATTTTCAATGATACACTGCATTTTACGTTATATTATAAGGTATTTTCTATGATACACTGCATATTACGTTATATTATAAGGTATTTTCAATGATACACAGAATATTACGTTATATTATAAGGTATTTTCAATGATAAACTACTATATATTATAAGGTATTTTCAATGATACACTACAAATTACGATATATTATAAGGTATTTTCAATGATACACTGCATATTACTTTATATTATAAGGTATTTTCATTGATACACTACAAATTACGTTATATTATAAGGTATTTTCAATGATACACTGCATATTACGTTATATTATAAGGTATTTTCAATGATAAACTACTATATATTACAAGGTATTTTCAATGATACACTACAAATTACGATATATTATAAGGTATTTTCAATGATACACTGCATATTACGTTATATTATAAGGTATTTTCATTGATACACTACAAATTACCATATATTATAAGGTATTTTCAATGATACACTAAAAAATTTCGATATATTATAAGGTATTTCCAATGATACACTGCATATTACCATATATTATAAGGTATTTTCAATGATACACTACCAATTACGATATATTATAAGGTATTTTCAATGATACACTGCATATTACTTTATATTATAAGGTATTTTCATTGATACACTACAAATTACGATATATTATAAGGTATTTTCAATGATACACAGCATATTACGTTATATTATAAGGTATTTTCAATGATACACTGCATATTACGTTATATTATAAGGTATTTTCAATGATACACAGAATATTACGTTATATTATAAGGTATTTTCAATGATAAACTACTATATATTATAAGGTATTTTCAATGATACACTGCATATTACGTTATATTATAAGGTATTTTCAATGATACACTGCATATTGCGTTATATTATAAGGTATTTTCAATGATACACAGAATATTACGTTGTATGTGAAGGTATTTTCAATGATACACTGCATAATACGTTATATTATAAGGTACTTTCAATGATACACTGCATATTACGTTATATTATAAGGTATTTTCAATGATACACAGAATATTACGTTATATTATAAGGTATTTTCATTGATACACTACAAATTACAATATATTATAAGGTATTTTCAATGATACACTACAAATTGCGATATATTATAAGGTATTTTCATTGATAGACTAGAATTACCATATATTCTAAGGTATTTTCAATGATACACTGCATATTACGTTATATTATAAGGTATTTTCAATGATACACTGCATATTACGTTATATTATAAGGTATTTTCAATGATACACTGCATATTACGTTATATTATAAGGTATTTTCAATGATACACTGCATATTACGTTATATTATAAGGTATTTTCAATGATACACTGCATATTACTTTATATTATAAGGTATTTTCATTGATACACTACAAATTACGATATATTATAAGGTATTTTCAATGATACACAGCATATTACGTTATATTATAAGGTATTTTCAATGATAAACTACTACATATTACAAGGTATTTTCAATGATACACTACAAATTACCATATATTCTAAGGTATTTTCAATGATACACTGCATATTACGTTATATTATAAGGTATCTTCAATGATACACTGCATATTACGTTTTATTATAAGGTATTTTCAATGATACACTGCATATTACGTTATATTATCAGGTATTTTCAATGATACTCTGCATATTACAATATATTATAAGGTATTTTCAATGATACACTACAAATTGCGATATATTATAAGGTATTTTCATTGATAGACTAGAATTACCATATATTCTAAGGTATTTTCAATGATACACTGCATATTACGTTATATTATAAGGTATTTTCAATGATACACTGCATATTACGTTATATTATAAGGTATTTTCATTGATACACTACAAATTACAATATATTATAAGGTATTTTCAATGATACACTAAAAAATTTCGATATATTATAAGGTATTTCCAATGATACACTGCATATTACCATATATTATAAGGTATTTTCAATGATACACTACAAATTACTATATATTATAAGGTATTTTCAATGATACACTGCATATTACGTTATATTATAAGGTATTTTCAATGATACACTGCATATTACGTTATATTATAAGGTATTTTCAATGATACACTGCATATTACGTTATATTATAAGGTATTTTCAATGATACACTGCATATTACGTTATATTATAAGGTATTTTCAATGATACACTGCATATTACGTTATATTATAAGGTATTTTCAATGATACACTGCATATTACTTTATATTATAAGGTATTTTCATTGATACACTACAAATTACGATATATTATAAGGTATTTTCAATGATACACAGCATATTACGTTATATTATAAGGTATTTTCAATGATAAACTACTATATATTACAAGGTATTTTCAATGATACACTACAAATTACCATATATTCTAAGGTATTTTCAATGATACACTGCATATTACGTTATATTATAAGGTATCTTCAATGATACACTGCATATTACGTTTTATTATAAGGTATTTTCAATGATACACTGCATATTACGTTATATTATAAGGTATTTTCAATGATACACTGCATATTACGTTATATTATAAGGTATTTTCAATGATACACAGAATATTACGTTATATTATAAGGTATTTTCAATGATAAACTACTATATATTATAAGGTATTTTCAATGATACACTACAAATTACGATATATTATAAGGTATTTTCAATGATACACTGCATATTACGTTATATTATCAGGTATTTTCAATGATACTCTGCATATTACAATATATTATAAGGTATTTTCAATGATACACTACAAATTGCGATATATTATAAGGTATTTTCATTGATAGACTAGAATTACCATATATTCTAAGGTATTTTCAATGATACACTGCATATTACGTTATATTATAAGGTATTTTCAATGATACACTGCATATTACGTTATATTATAAGGTATTTTCATTGATACACTACAAATTACCATATATTATAAGGTATTTTCAATGATACACTAAAAAATTTCGATATATTATAAGGTATTTCCAATGATACACTGCATATTACCATATATTATAAGGTATTTTCAATGATACACTACAAATTACTATATATTATAAGGTATTTTCAATGATACACTGCATATTACGTTATATTATAAGGTATTTTCAATGATACACTGCATATTACGTTATATTATAAGGTATTTTCAATGATACACTGCATATTACGTTATATTATAAGGTATTTTCAATGATACACTGCATATTACGTTATATTATAAGGTATTTTCAATGATACACTGCATATTACGTTATATTATAAGGTATTTTCAATGATACACTGCATATTACTTTATATTATAAGGTATTTTCATTGATACACTACAAATTACGATATATTATAAGGTATTTTCAATGATACACAGCATATTACGTTATATTATAAGGTATTTTCAATGATAAACTACTATATATTACAAGGTATTTTCAATGATACACTACAAATTACCATATATTCTAAGGTATTTTCAATGATACACTGCATATTACGTTATATTATAAGGTATCTTCAATGATACACTGCATATTACGTTTTATTATAAGGTATTTTCAATGATACACTGCATATTACGTTATATTATAAGGTATTTTCAATGATACACTGCATATTACGTTATATTATAAGGTATTTTCAATGATACACAGAATATTACGTTATATTATAAGGTATTTTCAATGATAAACTACTATATATTATAAGGTATTTTCAATGATACACTACAAATTACGATATATTATAAGGTATTTTCAATGATACACTGCATATTACGTTATATTATAAGGTATTTTCAATGATAGACTGCATATTATATTATATTATAAGGTATTTTCAATGATAGACTGCATATTACGTTATATTATGAGGTATTTTCAATGATACACTGCATATTACGTTATATTATCAGGTATTTTCAATGATACTCTGCATATTACATTATATTATAAGGTATTTTCAATGATACACTGCATATTACGTTATATTATAAGGTATTTTCAATGATAGACTGCATATTACGTTATATTATAAGGTATTTTCAATGATACAGTGCATATTACGTTATATTATAAGGTATTTTCATTGATACACTGCATATTAAGTTATATTATAAGGTATTTTCAATGATAGACTGCAAATATTACGTTATATTATAAGGTATTTTCGATGATACACTACAAATTACCATATATTCTAAGGTATTTTCAATGATAAACTACTATATATTATAAGGTATTTTCAATGATACACTGCATATTACGTTATATTATAAGGTATTTTCAATGATACACTGCATATTACGTTATATTATAAGGTATTTTCAATGATACACTGCATATTACGTTATATTATAAGGTATTTTCAATGATACACTGCATATTACGTTATATTATAAGGTATTTTCAATGATACACTGCATATTACTTTATATTATAAGGTATTTTCATTGATACACTACAAATTACGATATATTATAAGGTATTTTCAATGATACACAGCATATTACGTTATATTATAAGGTATTTTCAATGATAAACTACTATATATTACAAGGTATTTTCAATGATACACTACAAATTACCATATATTCTAAGGTATTTTCAATGATACACTGCATATTACGTTATATTATAAGGTATCTTCAATGATACACTGCATATTACGTTTTATTATAAGGTATTTTCAATGATACACTGCATATTACGTTATATTATAAGGTATTTTCAATGATACACTGCATATTACGTTATATTATAAGGTATTTTCAATGATACACAGAATATTACGTTATATTATAAGGTATTTTCAATGATAAACTACTATATATTATAAGGTATTTTCAATGATACACTACAAATTACGATATATTATAAGGTATTTTCAATGATACACTGCATATTACTTTATATTATAAGGTATTTTCATTGATACACTACAAATTACGTTATATTATAAGGTATTTTCAATGATACACTGCATATTACGTTATATTATAAGGTATTTTCAATGATAGACTGCATATTACATTATATTATAAGGTATTTTCAATGATAGACTGCATATTACGTTATATTATGAGGTATTTTCAATGATACACTGCATATTACGTTATATTATCAGGTATTTTCAATGATACTCTGCATATTACATTATATTATAAGGTATTTTCAATGATACACTGCATATTACGTTATATTATAAGGTATTTTCAATGATAGACTGCATATTACGTTATATTATAAGGTATTTTCAATGATACAGTGCATATTACGTTATATTATAAGGTATTTTCATTGATACACTGCATATTAAGTTATATTATAAGGTATTTTCAATGATAGACTGCAAATATTACGTTATATTATAAGGTATTTTCGATGATACACTACAAATTACCATATATTCTAAGGTATTTTCAATGATAAACTACTATATATTATAAGGTATTTTCAATGATACACTGCATATTACGTTATATTATAAGGTATTTTCAATGATACACTGCATATTACGTTATATTATAAGGTATTTTCAATGATACACTGCATATTACGTTATATTATAAGGTATTTTCAATGATACACTGCATATTACGTTATATTATAAGGTATTTTCAATGATACACTGCATATTACTTTATATTATAAGGTATTTTCATTGATACACTACAAATTACGATATATTATAAGGTATTTTCAATGATACACAGCATATTACGTTATATTATAAGGTATTTTCAATGATAAACTACTATATATTACAAGGTATTTTCAATGATACACTACAAATTACCATATATTCTAAGGTATTTTCAATGATACACTGCATATTACGTTATATTATAAGGTATCTTCAATGATACACTGCATATTACGTTTTATTATAAGGTATTTTCAATGATACACTGCATATTACGTTATATTATAAGGTATTTTCTATGATACACTGCATATTACGTTATATTATAAGGTATTTTCAATGATACACAGAATATTACGTAATATTATAAGGTATTTTCAATGATAAACTACTATATATTATAAGGTATTTTCAATGATACACTACAAATTACGATATATTATAAGGTATTTTCAATGATACACTGCATATTACTTTATATTATAAGGTATTTTCATTGATACACTACAAATTACGTTATATTATAAGGTATTTTCAATGATACACTGCATATTACGTTATATTATAAGGTATTTTCAATGATAAACTACTATATATTACAAGGTATTTTCAATGATACACTACAAATTACGATATATTATAAGGTATTTTCAATGATACACTGCATATTACGTTATATTATAAGGTATTTTCATTGATACACTACAAATTACCATATATTATAAGGTATTTTCAATGATACACTGCATATTACTTTATATTATAAGGTATTTTCATTGATACACTACAAATTACGATATATTATAAGGTATTTTCAATGATACACAGCATATTACGTTATATTATAAGGTATTTTCAATGATACACTGCATATTACGTTATATTATAAGGTATTTTCAATGATACACAGAATATTACGTTATATTATAAGGTATTTTCAATGATAAACTACTATATATTATAAGGTATTTTCAATGATACACTGCATATTACGTTATATTATAAGGTATTTTCAATGATACACTGCATATTGCGTTATATTATAAGGTATTTTCAATGATACACAGAATATTACGTTGTATGGGAAGGTATTTTCAATGATACACTGCATAATACGTTATATTATAAGGAACTTTCAATGATACACTGCATATTACGTTTTATTATAAGGTATTTTCAATGATACACAGAATATTACGTTATATTATAAGGTATTTTCATTGATACACTACAAATTACAATATATTATAAGGTATTTTCAATGATACACTACAAATTGCGATATATTATAAGGTATTTTCATTGATAGACTAGAATTACCATATATTCTAAGGTATTTTCAATGATACACTGCATATTACGTTATATTATAAGGTATTTTCAATGATACACTGCATATTACGTTATATTATAAGGTATTTTCATTGATACACTACAAATTACAATATATTATAAGGTATTTTCAATGATACACTAAAAAATTTCGATATATTATAAGGTATTTCCAATGATACACTGCATATTACCATATATTATAAGGTATTTTCAATGATACACTACAAATTACGATATATTATAAGGTATTTTCAATGATACACTGCATATTACGTTATATTATAAGGTATTTTCAATGATACACTGCATATTACGTTATATTATAAGGTATTTTAATGATACACTGCATATTACGTTATATTATAAGGTATTTTCAATGATACACTGCATATTACGTTATATTATAAGGTATTTTCAATGATACACTGCATATTACGTTATATTATAAGGTATTTTCAATGATACACTGCATATTACTTTATATTATAAGGTATTTTCATTGATACACTACAAATTACGATATATTATAAGGTATTTTCAATGATACACAGCATATTACGTTATATTATAAGGTATTTTCAATGATAAACTACTATATATTACAAGGTATTTTCAATGATACACTACAAATTACCATATATTCTAAGGTATTTTCAATGATACACTGCATATTACGTTATATTATAAGGTATTTTCAATGATACACTGCATATTACGTTTTATTATAAGGTATTTTCAATGATACACTGCATATTACGTTATATTATGAGGTATTTTCAATGATACACTGCATATTACGTTATATTATCAGGTATTTTCAATGATACTCTGCATATTACATTATATTATAAGGTATTTTCAATGATAGACTGCATATTACGTTATATTGTGAGGTATTTTCAATGATACACTGCATATTACGTTATATTATAAGGTATTTTCAATGATAGACTGCATATTACATTATATTATAAGGTATTTTTAATCATACACTGCATATTACGTTATATTATAAGGTATTTTCAATGATACACTGCATATTACGTTATATTATAAGGTATTTTCAATGATAGACTGCATATTACGTTATATTATAAGGTATTTTCAATGATACAGTGCATATTACGTTATATTATAAGGTATTTTCATTGATACACTGCATATTAAGTTATATTATAAGGTATTTTCAATGATAGACTGCAAATATTACGTTATATTATAAGGTATTTTCGATGATACACTACAAATTACCATATATTCTAAGGTATTTTCAATGATAAGCTACTATATATTATAAGGTATTTTCAATCATACACTGCATATTACGTTATATTATAAGGTATTTTCAATGATACACTGCATATTACGTTATATTATAAGGTATTTTCAATGATACACTGCATATTACGTTATATTAT
Source organism: Lasioglossum lativentre (assembly GCA_916610255.1). Lineage (NCBI taxonomy): Eukaryota > Metazoa > Arthropoda > Insecta > Hymenoptera > Halictidae > Lasioglossum > Lasioglossum lativentre. Next base: position 32,505 of record CAKAJI010000154.1, on the reverse strand, counting down.
AAGGTATTTTCAATGATACACTGCATATTACGTTATATTATAAGGTATTTTCAATGATACACTGCATATTACTTTATATTATAAGGTATTTTCATTGATACACTACAAATTACGATATATTATAAGGTATTTTCAATGATACACAGCATATTACGTTATATTATAAGGTATTTTCAATGATAAACTACTATATATTACAAGGTATTTTCAATGATACACTACAAATTACCATATATTCTAAGGTATTTTCAATGATACACTGCATATTACGTTATATTATAAGGTATCTTCAATGATACACTGCATATTACGTTTTATTATAAGGTATTTTCAATGATACACTGCATATTATGTTATATTATAAGGTATTTTCTATGATACACTGCATATTACGTTATATTATAAGGTATTTTCAATGATACACAGAATATTACGTTATATTATAAGGTATTTTCAATGATAAACTACTATATATTATAAGGTATTTTCAATGATACACTACAAATTACGATATATTATAAGGTATTTTCAATGATACACTGCATATTACTTTATATTATAAGGTATTTTCATTGATACACTACAAATTACGTTATATTATAAGGTATTTTCAATGATACACTGCATATTACGTTATATTATAAGGTATTTTCAATGATAAACTACTATATATTACAAGGTATTTTCAATGATACACTACAAATTACGATATATTATAAGGTATTTTCAATGATACACTGCATATTACGTTATATTATAAGGTATTTTCATTGATACACTACAAATTACCATATATTATAAGGTATTTTCAATGATACACTGCATATTACTTTATATTATAAGGTATTTTCATTGATACACTACAAATTACGATATATTATAAGGTATTTTCAATGATACACAGCATATTACGTTATATTATAAGGTATTTTCAATGATACACTGCATATTACGTTATATTATAAGGTATTTTCAATGATACACAGAATATTACGTTATATTATAAGGTATTTTCAATGATAAACTACTATATATTATAAGGTATTTTCAATGATACACTGCATATTACGTTATATTATAAGGTATTTTCAATGATACACTGCATATTGCGTTATATTATAAGGTATTTTCAATGATACACAGAATATTACGTTGTATGGGAAGGTATTTTCAATGATACACTGCATAATACGTTATATTATAAGGAACTTTCAATGATACACTGCATATTACGTTTTATTATAAGGTATTTTCAATGATACACAGAATATTACGTTATATTATAAGGTATTTTCATTGATACACTACAAATTACAATATATTATAAGGTATTTTCAATGATACACTACAAATTGCGATATATTATAAGGTATTTTCATTGATAGACTAGAATTACCATATATTCTAAGGTATTTTCAATGATACACTGCATATTACGTTATATTATAAGGTATTTTCAATGATACACTGCATATTACGTTATATTATAAGGTATTTTCATTGATACACTACAAATTACCATATATTATAAGGTATTTTCAATGATACACTAAAAAATTTCGATATATTATAAGGTATTTCCAATGATACACTGCATATTACCATATATTATAAGGTATTTTCAATGATACACTACAAATTACGATATATTATAAGGTATTTTCAATGATACACTGCATATTACGTTATATTATAAGGTATTTTCAATGATACACTGCATATTACGTTATATTATAAGGTATTTTAATGATACACTGCATATTACGTTATATTATAAGGTATTTTCAATGATACACTGCATATTACGTTATATTATAAGGTATTTTCAATGATACACTGCATATTACGTTATATTATAAGGTATTTTCAATGATACACTGCATATTACTTTATATTATAAGGTATTTTCATTGATACACTACAAATTACGATATATTATAAGGTATTTTCAATGATACACAGCATATTACGTTATATTATAAGGTATTTTCAATGATAAACTACTATATATTACAAGGTATTTTCAATGATACACTACAAATTACCATATATTCTAAGGTATTTTCAATGATACAGTGCATATTACGTTATATTATAAGGTATCTTCAATGATACACTGCATATTACGTTTTATTATAAGGTATTTTCAATGATACACTGCATATTACGTTATATTATGAGGTATTTTCAATGATACACTGCATATTACGTTATATTATCAGGTATTTTCAATGATACTCTGCATATTACATTATATTATAAGGTATTTTCAATGATAGACTGCATATTACGTTATATTGTGAGGTATTTTCAATGATACACTGCATATTACATTATATTATAAGGTATTTTCAATGATAGACTGCATATTACATTATATTATAAGGTATTTTTAATCATACACTGCATATTACGTTATATTATAAGGTATTTTCAATGATACACTGCATATTACGTTATATTATAAGGTATTTTCAATGATAGACTGCATATTACGTTATATTATAAGGTATTTTCAATGATACAGTGCATATTACGTTATATTATAAGGTATTTTCATTGATACACTGCATATTAAGTTATATTATAAGGTATTTTCAATGATAGACTGCAAATATTACGTTATATTATAAGGTATTTTCGATGATACACTACAAATTACCATATATTCTAAGGTATTTTCAATGATAAACTACTATATATTATAAGGTATTTTCAATCATACACTGCATATTACGTTATATTATAAGGTATTTCCAATGATACTATGCATATTACGTTATATTATAAGGTATTTTCATTGATACACTACAAATTACGATATATTATAAATTATTTTCAATGATACACTGCATATTACGTTATATTATAAGGTATTTTCAATGATACACTGCATATTACGTTATATTATAAGGTATTTTCAATGATACACTGCATATTACGTTATATTATAAGGTATTTTCAATGATACACTGCATATTACGTTATATTATAAGGTATTTTCAATGATACACTGCATATTACGTTATATTATAAGGTATTTTCAATGATACACTGCATATTACTTTATATTATAAGGTATTTTCATTGATACACTACAAATTACGATATATTATAAGGTATTTTCAATGATACACAGCATATTACGTTATATTATAAGGTATTTTCAATGATAAACTACTATATATTACAAGGTATTTTCAATGATACACTACAAATTACCATATATTCTAAGGTATTTTCAATGATACACTGCATATTACGTTATATTATAAGGTATCTTCAATGATACACTGCATATTACGTTTTATTATAAGGTATTTTCAATGATACACTGCATATTACGTTATATTATAAGGTATTTTCAATGATACACTGCATATTACGTTATATTATAAGGTATTTTCAATGATACACTGCATATTGCGTTATATTATAAGGTATTTTCAATGATACACAGAATATTACGTTGTATGGGAAGGTATTTTCAATGATACACTGCATAATACGTTATATTATAAGGTACTTTCAATGATACACTGCATATTACGTTTTATTATAAGGTATTTTCAATGATACACAGAATATTACGTTATATTATAAGGTATTTTCATTGATACACTACAAATTACAATATATTATAAGGTATTTTCAATGATACACTACAAATTGCGATATATTATAAGGTATTTTCATTGATAGACTAGAATTACCATATATTCTAAGGTATTTTCAATGATACACTGCATATTACGTTATATTATAAGGTATTTTCAATGATACACTGCATATTACGTTATATTATAAGGTATTTTCATTGATACACTACAAATTACAATATATTATAAGGTATTTTCAATGATACACTAAAAAATTTCGATATATTATAAGGTATTTCCAATGATACACTGCATATTACTTTATATTATAAGGTATTTTCATTGATACACTACAAATTACGATATATTATAAGGTATTTTCAATGATACACAGCATATTACGTTATATTATAAGGTATTTTCAATGATAAACTACTATATATTACAAGGTATTTTCAATGATACACTACAAATTACCATATATTCTAAGGTATTTTCAATGATACACTGCATATTACGTTATATTATAAGGTATCTTCAATGATACACTGCATATTACGTTTTATTATAAGGTATTTTCAATGATACACTGCATATTACGTTATATTATAAGGTATTTTCAATGATACACTGCATATTACGTTATATTATAAGGTATTTTCAATGATACACAGAATATTACGTTATATTATAAGGTATTTTCAATGATACACTGCATATTACGTTATATTATAAGGTATTTTCAATGATACACTGCATATTACGTTATATTATAAGGTATTTTCAATGATACACTGCATATTACGTTATATTATAAGGTATTTTCAATGATACACTGCATATTACTTTATATTATAAGGTATTTTCATTGATACACTACAAATTACGATATATTATAAGGTATTTTCAATGATACACAGCATATTACGTTATATTATAAGGTATTTTCAATGATAAACTACTATATATTACAAGGTATTTTCAATGATACACTACAAATTACCATATATTCTAAGGTATTTTCAATGATACACTGCATATTACGTTATATTATAAGGTATCTTCAATGATACACTGCATATTACGTTTTATTATAAGGTATTTTCAATGATACACTGCATATTACGTTATATTATAAGGTATTTTCAATGATACACTGCATATTACGTTATATTATAAGGTATTTTCAATGATACACAGAATATTACGTTATATTATAAGGTATTTTCAATGATAAACTACTATATATTATAAGGTATTTTCAATGATACACTGCATATTACGTTATATTATAAGGTATTTTCAATGATAGACTGCATATTACGTTATATTATAAGGTATTTTCAATGATACAGTGCATATTACGTTATATTATAAGGTATTTTCATTGATACACTGCATATTAAGTTATATTATAAGGTATTTTCAATGATAGACTGCAAATATTACGTTATATTATAAGGTATTTTCGATGATACACTACAAATTACCATATATTATAAGGTATTTTCAATGATACACTGCATATTACTTTATATTATAAGGTATTTTCATTGATACACTACAAATTACGATATATTATAAGGTATTTTCAATGATACACAGCATATTACGTTATATTATAAGGTATTTTCAATGATACACTGCATATTACGTTATATTATAAGGTATTTTCAATGATACACAGAATATTACGTTATATTATAAGGTATTTTCAATGATAAACTACTATATATTATAAGGTATTTTCAATGATACACTGCATATTACGTTATATTATAAGGTATTTTCAATGATACACTGCATATTGCGTTATATTATAAGGTATTTTCAATGATACACAGAATATTACGTTGTATGGGAAGGTATTTTCAATGATACACTGCATAATACGTTATATTATAAGGAACTTTCAATGATACACTGCATATTACGTTTTATTATAAGGTATTTTCAATGATACACAGAATATTACGTTATATTATAAGGTATTTTCATTGATACACTACAAATTACAATATATTATAAGGTATTTTCAATGATACACTACAAATTGCGATATATTATAAGGTATTTTCATTGATAGACTAGAATTACCATATATTCTAAGGTATTTTCAATGATACACTGCATATTACGTTATATTATAAGGTATTTTCAATGATACACTGCATATTACGTTATATTATAAGGTATTTTCATTGATACACTACAAATTACAATATATTATAAGGTATTTTCAATGATACACTAAAAAATTTCGATATATTATAAGGTATTTCCAATGATACACTGCATATTACCATATATTATAAGGTATTTTCAATGATACACTACAAATTACGATATATTATAAGGTATTTTCAATGATACACTGCATATTACGTTATATTATAAGGTATTTTCAATGATACACTGCATATTACGTTATATTATAAGGTATTTTAATGATACACTGCATATTACGTTATATTATAAGGTATTTTCAATGATACACTGCATATTACGTTATATTATAAGGTATTTTCAATGATACACTGCATATTACGTTATATTATAAGGTATTTTCAATGATACACTGCATATTACTTTATATTATAAGGTATTTTCATTGATACACTACAAATTACGATATATTATAAGGTATTTTCAATGATACACAGCATATTACGTTATATTATAAGGTATTTTCAATGATAAACTACTATATATTACAAGGTATTTTCAATGATACACTACAAATTACCATATATTCTAAGGTATTTTCAATGATACACTGCATATTACGTTATATTATAAGGTATTTTCAATGATACACTGCATATTACGTTTTATTATAAGGTATTTTCAATGATACACTGCATATTACGTTATATTATGAGGTATTTTCAATGATACACTGCATATTACGTTATATTATCAGGTATTTTCAATGATACTCTGCATATTACATTATATTATAAGGTATTTTCAATGATAGACTGCATATTACGTTATATTGTGAGGTATTTTCAATGATACACTGCATATTACGTTATATTATAAGGTATTTTCAATGATAGACTGCATATTACATTATATTATAAGGTATTTTTAATCATACACTGCATATTACGTTATATTATAAGGTATTTTCAATGATACACTGCATATTACGTTATATTATAAGGTATTTTCAATGATAGACTGCATATTACGTTATATTATAAGGTATTTTCAATGATACAGTGCATATTACGTTATATTATAAGGTATTTTCATTGATACACTGCATATTAAGTTATATTATAAGGTATTTTCAATGATAGACTGCAAATATTACGTTATATTATAAGGTATTTTCGATGATACACTACAAATTACCATATATTCTAAGGTATTTTCAATGATAAACTACTATATATTATAAGGTATTTTCAATCATACACTGCATATTACGTTATATTATAAGGTATTTCCAATGATACTATGCATATTACGTTATATTATAAGGTATTTTCATTGATACACTACAAATTACGATATATTATAAATTATTTTCAATGATACACTGCATATTACGTTATATTATAAGGTATTTTCAATGATACACTGCATATTACGTTATATTATAAGGTATTTTCAATGATACACTGCATATTACGTTATATTATAAGGTATTTTCAATGATACACTGCATATTACGTTATATTATAAGGTATTTTCAATGATACACTGCATATTACGTTATATTATAAGGTATTTTCAATGATACACTGCATATTACTTTATATTATAAGGTATTTTCATTGATACACTACAAATTACGATATATTATAAGGTATTTTCAATGATACACAGCATATTACGTTATATTATAAGGTATTTTCAATGATAAACTACTATATATTACAAGGTATTTTCAATGATACACTACAAATTACCATATATTCTAAGGTATTTTCAATGATACACTGCATATTACGTTATATTATAAGGTATCTTCAATGATACACTGCATATTACGTTTTATTATAAGGTATTTTCAATGATACACTGCATATTACGTTATATTATAAGGTATTTTCAATGATACACTGCATATTACGTTATATTATAAGGTATTTTCAATGATACACTGCATATTGCGTTATATTATAAGGTATTTTCAATGATACACAGAATATTACGTTGTATGGGAAGGTATTTTCAATGATACACTGCATAATACGTTATATTATAAGGTACTTTCAATGATACACTGCATATTACGTTTTATTATAAGGTATTTTCAATGATACACAGAATATTACGTTATATTATAAGGTATTTTCATTGATACACTACAAATTACAATATATTATAAGGTATTTTCAATGATACACTACAAATTGCGATATATTATAAGGTATTTTCATTGATAGACTAGAATTACCATATATTCTAAGGTATTTTCAATGATACACTGCATATTACGTTATATTATAAGGTATTTTCAATGATACACTGCATATTACGTTATATTATAAGGTATTTTCATTGATACACTACAAATTACCATATATTATAAGGTATTTTCAATGATACACTAAAAAATTTCGATATATTATAAGGTATTTCCAATGATACACTGCATATTACTTTATATTATAAGGTATTTTCATTGATACACTACAAATTACGATATATTATAAGGTATTTTCAATGATACACAGCATATTACGTTATATTATAAGGTATTTTCAATGATAAACTACTATATATTATAAGGTATTTTCAATGATACACTACAAATTACCATATATTCTAAGGTATTTTCAATGATACACTGCATATTACGTTATATTATAAGGTATCTTCAATGATACACTGCATATTACGTTTTATTATAAGGTATTTTCAATGATACACTGCATATTACGTTATATTATAAGGTATTTTCAATGATACACTGCATATTACGTTATATTATAAGGTATTTTCAATGATACACAGAATATTACGTTATATTATAAGGTATTTTCAATGATACACTGCATATTACGTTATATTATAAGGTATTTTCAATGATACACTGCATATTACGTTATATTATAAGGTATTTTCAATGATACACTGCATATTACGTTATATTATAAGGTATTTTCAATGATACACTGCATATTACTTTATATTATAAGGTATTTTCATTGATACACTACAAATTACGATATATTATAAGGTATTTTCAATGATACACAGCATATTACGTTATATTATAAGGTATTTTCAATGATAAACTACTATATATTACAAGGTATTTTCAATGATACACTACAAATTACCATATATTCTAAGGTATTTTCAATGATACACTGCATATTACGTTATATTATAAGGTATCTTCAATGATACACTGCATATTACGTTTTATTATAAGGTATTTTCAATGATACACTGCATATTACGTTATATTATAAGGTATTTTCAATGATACACTGCATATTACGTTATATTATAAGGTATTTTCAATGATACACAGAATATTACGTTATATTATAAGGTATTTTCAATGATAAACTACTATATATTATAAGGTATTTTCAATGATACACTGCATATTACGTTATATTATAAGGTATTTTCAATGATAGACTGCATATTACGTTATATTATAAGGTATTTTCAATGATACAGTGCATATTACGTTATATTATAAGGTATTTTCATTGATACACTGCATATTAAGTTATATTATAAGGTATTTTCAATGATAGACTGCAAATATTACGTTATATTATAAGGTATTTTCGATGATACACTACAAATTACCATATATTCTAAGGTATTTTCAATGATAAACTACTATATATTATAAGGTATTTTCAATCATACACTGCATATTACGTTATATTATAAGGTATTTCCAATGATACTATGCATATTACGTTATATTATAAGGTATTTTCATTGATACACTACAAATTACGATATATTATAAATTATTTTCAATGATACACTGCATATTACGTTATATTATAAGGTATTTTCAATGATACACTGCATATTACGTTATATTATAAGGTATTTTCAATGATACACTGCATATTACGTTATATTATAAGGTATTTTCAATGATACACTGCATATTACGTTATATTATAAGGTATTTTCAATGATACACTGCATATTACGTTATATTATAAGGTATTTTCAATGATACACTGCATATTACTTTATATTATAAGGTATTTTCATTGATACACTACAAATTACGATATATTATAAGGTATTTTCAATGATACACAGCATATTACGTTATATTATAAGGTATTTTCAATGATAAACTACTATATATTACAAGGTATTTTCAATGATACACTACAAATTACCATATATTCTAAGGTATTTTCAATGATACACTGCATATTACGTTATATTATAAGGTATTTTCAATGATACACTGCATATTACGTTTTATTATAAGGTATTTTCAATGATACACTGCATATTACGTTATATTATAAGGTATTTTCAATGATACACTGCATATTACGTTATATTATAAGGTATTTTCAATGATACACAGAATATTACGTTATATTATAAGGTATTTTCAATGATAAACTACTATATAATATAAGGTATTTTCAATGATACACTACAAATTACGATATATTATAAGGTATTTTCAATGATACACTGCATATTACTTTATATTATAAGGTATTTTCATTGATACACTACAAATTACGTTATATTATAAGGTATTTTCAATGATACACTGCATATTACGTTATATTGTAAGGTATTTTCAATGATAGACTGCATATTATATTATATTATAAGGTATTTTCAATGATAGACTGCATATTACGTTATATTATGAGGTATTTTCAATGATACACTGCATATTACGTTATATTATCAGGTATTTTCAATGATACTCTGCATATTACATTATATTATAAGGTATTTTCAATGATAGACTGCATATTACGTTATATTGTGAGGTATTTTCAATGATACACTGCATATTACGTTATATTATAAGGTATTTTCAATGATAGACTGCATATTACATTATATTATAAGGTATTTTTAATCATACACTGCATATTACGTTATATTATAAGGTATTTTCAATGATACACTGCATATTACGTTATATTATAAGGTATTTTCAATGATAGACTGCATATTACGTTATATTATAAGGTATTTTCAATGATACAGTGCATATTACGTTATATTATAAGGTATTTTCATTGATACACTGCATATTAAGTTATATTATAAGGTATTTTCAATGATAGACTGCAAATATTACGTTATATTATAAGGTATTTTCGATGATACACTACAAATTACCATATATTCTAAGGTATTTTCAATGATAAACTACTATATATTATAAGGTATTTTCAATCATACACTGCATATTACGTTATATTATAAGGTATTTCCAATGATACTATGCATATTACGTTATATTATAAGGTATTTTCATTGATACACTACAAATTACGATATATTATAAATTATTTTCAATGATACACTGCATATTACGTTTTATTATAAGGTATTTTCAATGATACACTGCATATTACGTTATATTATAAGGTATTTTCAATGATAGACTGCATATTACGTTATATTGTGAGGTATTTTCAATGATACACTGCATATTACGTTATATTATAAGGTATTTTCATTGATACACTGCATATTAAGTTATATTATAAGGTATTTTCAATGATAGACTGCAAATATTACGTTATATTATAAGGTATTTTCGATGATACACTACAAATTACCATATATTCTAAGGTATTTTCAATGATAAACTACTATATATTATAAGGTATTTTCAATCATACACTGCATATTACGTTATATTATAAGGTATTTCCAATGATACTATGCATATTACGTTATATTATAAGGTATTTTCATTGATACACTACAAATTACGATATATTATAAATTATTTTCAATGATACACTGCATATTACGTTATATTATAAGGTATTTTCAATGATACACTGCATATTACGTTATATTATAAGGTATTTTCAATGATACACTGCATATTACGTTATATTATAAGGTATTTTCAATGATACACTGCATATTACGTTATATTATAAGGTATTTTCAATGATACACTGCATATTACGTTATATTATAAGGTATTTTCAATGATACACTGCATATTACTTTATATTATAAGGTATTTTCATTGATACACTACAAATTACGATATATTATAAGGTATTTTCAATGATACACTGCATATTGCGTTATATTATAAGGTATTTTCAATGATACACTGCATATTGCGTTATATTATAAGGTATTTTCAATGATACACAGAATATTACGTTGTATGGGAAGGTATTTTCAATGATACACTGCATAATACGTTATATTATAAGGTACTTTCAATGATACACTGCATATTACGTTTTATTATAAGGTATTTTCAATGATACACAGAATATTACGTTATATTATAAGGTATTTTCATTGATACACTACAAATTACAATATATTATAAGGTATTTTCAATGATACACTACAAATTGCGATATATTATAAGGTATTTTCATTGATAGACTAGAATTACCATATATTCTAAGGTATTTTCAATGATACACTGCATATTACGTTATATTATAAGGTATTTTCAATGATACACTGCATATTACGTTATATTATAAGGTATTTTCATTGATACACTACAAATTACAATATATTATAAGGTATTTTCAATGATACACTAAAAAATTTCGATATATTATAAGGTATTTCCAATGATACACTGCATATTACGTTATATTATAAGGTATTTTCAATGATAGACTGCATATTACGTTATGTTATAAGGTATTTTCAATGATACACTGCATATTACGTTATATTATAAGGTATTTTCAATGATACACTGCATATTACGTTATATTATAAGGTATTTTCATTGATACACTACAAATTACGATATATTATAAGGTATTTTCAATGATACACAGCATATTACGTTATATTATAAGGTATTTTCAATGATAAACTACTATATATTACAAGGTATTTTCAATGATACACTACAAATTACCATATATTCTAAGGTATTTTCAATGATACACTGCATATTACGTTATATTATAAGGTATCTTCAATGATACACTGCATATTACGTTTTATTATAAGGTATTTTCAATGATACACTGCATATTACGTTATATTATAAGGTATTTTCAATGATACACTGCATATTACGTTATATTATAAGGTATTTTCAATGATACACAGAATATTACGTTATATTATAAGGTATTTTCAATGATAAACTACTATATAATATAAGGTATTTTCAATGATACACTACAAATTACGATATATTATAAGGTATTTTCAATGATACACTGCATATTACTTTATATTATAAGGTATTTTCATTGATACACTACAAATTACGTTATATTATAAGGTATTTTCAATGATACACTGCATATTACGTTATATTGTAAGGTATTTTCAATGATAGACTGCATATTACGTTATATTATAAGGTATTTTCAATGATAGACTGCATATTACGTTATATTATGAGGTATTTTCAATGATACACTGCATATTACGTTATATTATCAGGTATTTTCAATGATACTCTGCATATTACATTATATTATAAGGTATTTTCAATGATAGACTGCATATTACGTTATATTGTGAGGTATTTTCAATGATACACTGCATATTACGTTATATTATAAGGTATTTTCAATGATAGACTGCATATTACATTATATTATAAGGTATTTTTAATCATACACTGCATATTACGTTATATTATAAGGTATTTTCAATGATACACTGCATATTACGTTATATTATAAGGTATTTTCAATGATAGACTGCATATTACGTTATATTATAAGGTATTTTCAATGATACAGTGCATATTACGTTATATTATAAGGTATTTTCATTGATACACTGCATATTAAGTTATATTATAAGGTATTTTCAATGATAGACTGCAAATATTACGTTATATTATAAGGTATTTTCGATGATACACTACAAATTACCATATATTCTAAGGTATTTTCAATGATAAACTACTATATATTATAAGGTATTTTCAATCATACACTGCATATTACGTTATATTATAAGGTATTTCCAATGATACTATGCATATTACGTTATATTATAAGGTATTTTCATTGATACACTACAAATTACGATATATTATAAATTATTTTCAATGATACACTGCATATTACGTTTTATTATAAGGTATTTTCAATGATACACTGCATATTACGTTATATTATAAGGTATTTTCAATGATACACAGAATATTACGTTATATTATAAGGTATTTTCAATGATAAACTACTATATAATATAAGGTATTTTCAATGATACACTACAAATTACGATATATTATAAGGTATTTTCAATGATACACTGCATATTACTTTATATTATAAGGTATTTTCATTGATACACTACAAATTACGTTATATTATAAGGTATTTTCAATGATACACTGCATATTACGTTATATTGTAAGGTATTTTCAATGATAGACTGCATATTATATTATATTATAAGGTATTTTCAATGATAGACTGCATATTACGTTATATTATGAGGTATTTTCAATGATACACTGCATATTACGTTATATTATCAGGTATTTTCAATGATACTCTGCATATTACATTATATTATAAGGTATTTTCAATGATAGACTGCATATTACGTTATATTGTGAGGTATTTTCAATGATACACTGCATATTACGTTATATTATAAGGTATTTTCAATGATAGACTGCATATTACATTATATTATAAGGTATTTTTAATCATACACTGCATATTACGTTATATTATAAGGTATTTTCAATGATACACTGCATATTACGTTATATTATAAGGTATTTTCAATGATAGACTGCATATTACGTTATATTATAAGGTATTTTCAATGATACACTGCATATTACGTTATATTATAAGGTATTTTCATTGATACACTGCATATTAAGTTATATTATAAGGTATTTTCAATGATAGACTGCAAATATTACGTTATATTATAAGGTATTTTCGATGATACACTACAAATTACCATATATTCTAAGGTATTTTCAATGATAAACTACTATATATTATAAGGTATTTTCAATCATACACTGCATATTACGTTATATTATAAGGTATTTCCAATGATACTATGCATATTACGTTATATTATAAGGTATTTTCATTGATACACTACAAATTACGATATATTATAAATTATTTTCAATGATACACTGCATATTACGTTTTATTATAAGGTATTTTCAATGATACACTGCATATTACGTTATATTATAAGGTATTTTCAATGATAGACTGCAAATATTACGTTATATTATAAGGTATTTTCAATGATACACAGAATATTACGTTATATTATAAGGTATTTTCAATGATACACAGCATATTACGTTATATTATAAGGTATTTTCAATGATAAACTACTATATATTACAAGGTATTTTCAATGATACACTACAAATTACCATATATTCTAAGGTATTTTCAATGATACACTGCATATTACGTTATATTATAAGGTATTTTCAATGATACACAGAATATTACGTTATATTATAAGGTATTTTCAATGATACACTGCATATTACGTTATATTATAAGGTATTTTCAATGATAGACTGCATATTACGTTATATTATAAGGTATTTTCAATGATACAGTGCATATTACGTTATATTATAAGGTATTTTCATTGATACACTGCATATTAAGTTATATTATAAGGTATTTTCAATGATAGACTGCAAATATTACGTTATATTATAAGGTATTTTCGATGATACACTACAAATTACCATATATTCTAAGGTATTTTCAATGATAAACTACTATATATTATAAGGTATTTTCAATCATACACTGCATATTACGTTATATTATAAGGTATTTCCAATGATACTATGCATATTACGTTATATTATAAGGTATTTTCATTGATACACTACAAATTACGATATATTATAAATTATTTTCAATGATACACTGCATATTACGTTATATTATAAGGTATTTTCAATGATACACTGCATATTACGTTATATTATAAGGTATTTTCAATGATACACTGCATATTACGTTATATTATAAGGTATTTTCAATGATACACTGCATATTACGTTATATTATAAGGTATTTTCAATGATACACTGCATATTACGTTATATTATAAGGTATTTTCAATGATACACTGCATATTACTTTATATTATAAGGTATTTTCATTGATACACTACAAATTACGATATATTATAAGGTATTTTCAATGATACACAGCATATTACGTTATATTATAAGGTATTTTCAATGATAAACTACTATATATTACAAGGTATTTTCAATGATACACTACAAATTACCATATATTCTAAGGTATTTTCAATGATACACTGCATATTACGTTATATTATAAGGTATCTTCAATGATACACTGCATATTACGTTTTATTATAAGGTATTTTCAATGATACACTGCATATTACGTTATATTATAAGGTATTTTCAATGATACACTGCATATTACGTTTTATTATAA
This sequence comes from Lasioglossum lativentre, assembly GCA_916610255.1. Taxonomy (NCBI): domain Eukaryota; kingdom Metazoa; phylum Arthropoda; class Insecta; order Hymenoptera; family Halictidae; genus Lasioglossum; species Lasioglossum lativentre. The sequence continues at coordinate 16,295 of CAKAJI010000154.1, read as the reverse complement.
GGTATTTTCAATGATACACTGCATATTACGTTATATTATAAGGTATTTTCAATGATACACTACAAATTACGATATATTATAAGGTATTTTCAATGATACACTGCATATTACTTTATATTATAAGGTATTTTCATTGATACACTACAAATTACGTTATATTATAAGGTATTTTCAATGATACACTGCATATTACGTTGTATTATAAGGTATTTTCAATGATAGACTGCATATTATATTATATTATAAGGTATTTTCAATGATAGACTGCATATTACGTTATATTATGAGGTATTTTCAATGATACACTGCATATTACGTTATATTATCAGGTATTTTCAATGATACTCTGCATATTACATTATATTATAAGGTATTTTCATTGATACACTACAAATTACGATATATTATAAGGTATTTTCAATGATACACAGCATATTACGTTATATTATAAGGTATTTTCAATGATAAACTACTATATATTATAAGGTATTTTCAATGATACACAGCAGATTACGTTATATTATAAGGTATTTTCAATGATAAACTACTATATATTATAAGGTATTTTCAATGATAGACTGCATATTACGTTATATTGTGAGGTATTTTCAATGATACACTGCATATTACGTTATATTATAAGGTATTTTCAATGATAGACTGCATATTACATTATATTATAAGGTATTTTTAATCATACACTGCATATTACGTTATATTATAAGGTATTTTCAATGATACACTGCATATTACGTTATATTATAAGGTATTTTCAATGATAGACTGCATATTACGTTATATTATAAGGTATTTTCAATGATACAGTGCATATTACGTTATATTATAAGGTATTTTCATTGATACACTGCATATTAAGTTATATTATAAGGTATTTTCAATGATAGACTGCAAATATTACGTTATATTATAAGGTATTTTCGATGATACACTACAAATTACCATATATTCTAAGGTATTTTCAATGATAAACTACTATATATTATAAGGTATTTTCAATCATACACTGCATATTACGTTATATTATAAGGTATTTCCAATGATACTATGCATATTACGTTATATTATAAGGTATTTTCATTGATACACTACAAATTACGATATATTATAAATTATTTTCAATGATACACTGCATATTACGTTATATTATAAGGTATTTTCAATGATACACTGCATATTACGTTATATTATAAGGTATTTTCAATGATACACTGCATATTACGTTATATTATAAGGTATTTTCAATGATACACAGAATATTACGTTATATGGGAAGGTATTTTCAATGATACACTGCATAATACGTTATATTATAAGGTACTTTCAATGATACACTGCATATTACGTTTTTATTATAAGGTATTTTCAATGATACACAGAATATTACGTTATATTATAAGGTATTTTCATTGATACACTACAAATTACAATATATTATAAGGTATTTTCAATGATACACTACAAATTGCGATATATTATAAGGTATTTTCATTGATAGACTAGAATTACCATATATTCTAAGGTATTTTCAATGATACACTGCATATTACGTTATATTATAAGGTATTTTCAATGATACACTGCATATTACGTTATATTATAAGGTATTTCATTGATACACTACAAATTACAATATATTATAAGGTATTTTCAATGATACACTACAAATTGCGATATATTATAAGGTATTTTCATTGATAGACTAGAATTACCATATATTCTAAGGTATTTTCAATGATACACTGCATATTACGTTATATTATAAGGTATTTTCAATGATACACTGCATATTACGTTATATTATAAGGTATTTTCAATGATACACTGCATATTACGTTATATTATACGGTATTTTCATTGATACACTACAAATTGCGATATATTATAAGGTATTTTCAATGATACACAGCAGAATACGTTATATTATAAGGTATTTTCAATGATAAACTACTATATATATAAGGTATTTTCAATGATACACAGCAGATTACGTTATATTTATAAGGTATTTTCAATGATAACACTGCATATTACGTTATATTATAAGGTATTTTCATTGATACACTACAAATTACGATATATTATAAATTATTTTCAATGATACACTGCATATTACGTTATATTATAAGGTATTTTCAATGATACACTGCATATTACGTTATATTATAAGGTATTTTCAATGATACACTGCATATTACGTTATATTATAAGGTATTTTCAATGATACACTGCATATTACGTTATATTATAAGGTATTTTCAATGATACACTGCATATTACGTTATATTATAAGGTATTTTCAATGATACACTGCATATTACTTTATAATTATAAGGTATTTTCATTGATACACTACAAATTACGATATATTATAAGGTATTTTCAATGATACACAGCATATTACGTTATATTATAAGGTATTTTCAATGATAAACTACTATATATTACAAGGTATTTTCAATGATACACTACAAATTACCATATATTCTAAGGTATTTTCAATGATACACTGCATATTACGTTATATTATAAGGTATCTTCAATGATACACTGCATATTACGTTTTATTATAAGGTATTTTCAATGATACACTGCATATTACGTTATATTATAAGGTATTTTCAATGATACACTGCATATTACGGTTTATTATAAGGTATTTTCAATGATACACTGCATATTACGTTATATTATAAGGTATTTTCAATGATACACTACAAATTACGATATATTATAAGGTATTTTCAATGATACACTGCATATTACTTTATATTATAAGGTATTTTCATTGATACACTACAAATTACGTTATATTATAAGGTATTTTCAATGATACACTGCATATTACGTTATATTATAAGGTATTTTCAATGATAGACTGCATATTATATTATATTATAAGGTATTTTCAATGATAGACTGCATATTACGTTATATTATGAGGTATTTTCAATGATACACTGCATATTACGTTATATTATCAGGTATTTTCAATGATACTCTGCATATTACATTATATTATAAGGTATTTTCAATGATAGACTGCATATTACGTTATATTGTGAGGTATTTTCAATGATACACTGCATATTACGTTATATTATAAGGTATTTTCAATGATAGACTGCATATTACATTATATTATAAGGTATTTTTAATCATACACTGCATATTACGTTATATTATAAGGTATTTTCAATGATACACTGCATATTACGTTATATTATAAGGTATTTTCAATGATAGACTGCATATTACGTTATATTATAAGGTATTTTCAATGATACAGTGCATATTACGTTATATTATAAGGTATTTTCATTGATACACTGCATATTAAGTTATATTATAAGGTATTTTCAATGATAGACTGCAAATATTACGTTATATTATAAGGTATTTTCGATGATACACTACAAATTACCATATATTCTAAGGTATTTTCAATGATAAACTACTATATATTATAAGGTATTTTCAATGATACACTACAAATTGCGATATATTATAAGGTATTTTCATTGATAGACTAGAATTACCATATATTCTAAGGTATTTTCAATGATACACTGCATATTACGTTATATTATAAGGTATTTTCAATGATACACTGCATATTACGTTATATTATAAGGTATTTTCATTGATACACTACAAATTACAATATATTATAAGGTATTTTCAATGATACACTACAAATTGCGATATATTATAAGGTATTTTCATTGATAGACTAGAATTACCATATATTATAAGGTATTTTCAATGATACACTGCATATTACGTTATATTATAAGGTATTTTCAATGATACACTGCATATTACGTTATATTATAAGGTATTTTCAATGATACACTGCATATTACGTTATATTATACGGTATTTTCATTGATACACTACAAATTGCGATATATTATAAGGTATTTTCAATGATACACAGCAGATTACGTTATATTATAAGGTATTTTCAATGATAAACTACTATATATTATAAGGTATTTTCAATGATACACAGCAGATTACGTTATATTATAAGGTATTTTCAATGATACACTGCATATTACGTTATATTATAAGGTATTTTCATTGATAGACTAGAATTACCATATATTCTAAGGTATTTTCAATGATACACTGCATATTACGTTATATTATAAGGTATTTTCAATGATACACTGCATATTACGTTATATTATAAGGTATTTGCAATGATACACTGCATATTACGTTATATTATAAGGTATTTTCAATGATACACTGCATATTACGTTATATTATAAGGTATTTTCAATGATACACTGCATATTACGTTATATTATAAGGTATTTTCAATGATACACTGCATATTACGTTATATTATAAGGTATTTTCAATGATACACAGCAGATTACGTTATATTATAAGGTATTTTCAATGATAAACTACTATATATTATAAGGTATTTTCAATGATACACTACAAATTACGATATATTATAAGGTATTTTCACTGATACACTGCATATTACGTTATATTATAAGGTATTTTCATTGATAGACTAGAATTACCATATATTCTAAGGTATTTTCAATGATACACTGCATATTACGTTATATTATAAGGTATTTTCAATGATACACTGCATATTACGTTATATTATAAGGTATTTTCAATGATACACAGCAGATTACGTTATATTATAAGGTATTTTCAATGATAAACTACTATATATTATAAGGTATTTTCAATGATACACTACAAATTACGATATATTATAAGGTATTTTCACTGATACACTGCATATTACGTTATATTATAAGGTATTTTCATTGATAGACTAGAATTACCATATATTCTAAGGTATTTTCAATGATACACTGCATATTACGTTATATTATACGGTATTTTCATTGATACACTACAAATTGCGATATATTATAAGGTATTTTCAATGATACACAGCAGATTACGTTATATTATAAGGTATTTTCAATGATAAACTACTATATATTATAAGGTATTTTCAATGATACACTACAAATTACGATATATTATAAGGTATTTTCACTGATACACTGCATATTACGTTATATTATGAGGTATTTTCATTGATAGACTAGAATTACCATATATTCTAAGGTATTTTCAATGATACACTGCATATTACGTTATATTATAAGGTATTTTCAATGATACACTGCATATTACGTTATATTATAAGGTATTTTCAATGATACACTGCATATTACTTTATATTATAAGGTATTTTCATTGATACACTACAAATTACGTTATATTATAAGGTATTTTCAATGATAGACTGCATATTATATTATATTATAAGGTATTTTCAATGATACACTGCATATTACGTTATATTATAAGGTATTTTCAATGATAAACTACTATATATTACAAGGTATTTTCAATGATACACTACAAATTACGATATATTATAAGGTATTTTCAATGATACACTGCATATTACGTTATATTATAAGGTATTTTCAATGATACACTACAAATTACGTTATATTATAAGGTATTTTCAATGATACACTAAAAAATTTCGATATATTATAAGGTATTTCCAATGATACACTGCATATTACCATATATTATAAGGTATTTTCAATGATACACTACAAATTACGATATATTATAAGGTATTTTCAATGATACACAGAATATTACGTTATATTATAAGGTATTTTCAATGATAAACTACTATATATTATAAGGTATTTTCAATGATACACTACAAATTACGATATATTATAAGGTATTTTCAATGATACACTGCATATTACTTTATATTATAAGGTATTTTCATTGATACACTACAAATTACGTTATATTATAAGGTATTTTCAATGATACACTGCATATTACGTTATATTATAAGGTATTTTCAATGATAGACTGCATATTATATTATATTATAAGGTATTTTCAATGATACACTGCATATTACGTTATATTATAAGGTATTTTCAATGATACACTGCATATTACGTTATATTATAAGGTATTTTCAATGATACACTGCATATTACGTTATATTATAAGGTATTTTCAATGATACACTGCATATTACTTTATATTATAAGGTATTTTCATTGATACACTACAAATTACGATATATTATAAGGTATTTTCAATGATACACAGCATATTACGTTATATTATAAGGTATTTTCAATGATAAACTACTATATATTACAAGGTATTTTCAATGATACACTACAAATTACCATATATTCTAAGGTATTTTCAATGATACACTGCATATTACGTTATATTATAAGGTATCTTCAATGATACACTGCATATTACGTTTTATTATAAGGTATTTTCAATGATACACTGCATATTACGTTATATTATAAGGTATTTTCAATGATACACTGCATATTACGTTATATTATAAGGTATTTTCAATGATACACTGCATATTGCGTTATATTATAAGGTATTTTCAATGATACACAGAATATTACGTTGTATGGGAAGGTATTTTCAATGATACACTGCATAATACGTTATATTATAAGGTACTTTCAATGATACACTGCATATTACGTTATATTATAAGGTATTTTCAATGATACACAGAATATTACGTTATATTATAAGGTATTTTCATTGATACACTACAAATTACAATATATTATAAGGTATTTTCAATGATACACTACAAATTGCGATATATTATAAGGTATTTTCATTGATAGACTAGAATTACCATATATTCTAAGGTATTTTCAATGATACACTGCATATTACGTTATATTATAAGGTATTTTCAATGATACACTGCATATTACGTTATATTATAAGGTATTTTCATTGATACACTACAAATTACAATATATTATAAGGTATTTTCAATGATACACTAAAAAATTTCGATATATTATAAGGTATTTCCAATGATACACTGCATATTACCATATATTATAAGGTATTTTCAATGATACACTACAAATTACGATATATTATAAGGTATTTTCAATGATACACTGCATATTACGTTATATTATAAGGTATTTTCAATGATACACTGCATATTACGTTATATTATAAGGTATTTTCAATGATACACTGCATATTACGTTATATTATAAGGTATTTTCAATGATACACTGCATATTATGTTATATTATAAGGTATTTTCAATGATACACTGCATATTACGTTATATTATAAGGTATTTTCAATGATACACTGCATATTACTTTATATTATAAGGTATTTTCATTGATACACTACAAATTACGATATATTATAAGGTATTTTCAATGATACACAGCATATTACGTTATATTATAAGGTATTTTCAATGATAAACTACTATATATTACAAGGTATTTTCAATGATACACTACAAATTACCATATATTCTAAGGTATTTTCAATGATACACTGCATATTACGTTATATTATAAGGTATCTTCAATGATACACTGCATATTACGTTTTATTATAAGGTATTTTCAATGATACACTGCATATTACGTTATATTATAAGGTATTTTCAATGATACACTGCATATTACGTTATATTATAAGGTATTTTCAATGATACACAGAATATTACGTTATATTATAAGGTATTTTCAATGATAAACTACTATATATTATAAGGTATTTTCAATGATACACTACAAATTACGATATATTATAAGGTATTTTCAATGATACACTGCATATTACTTTATATTATAAGGTATTTTCATTGATACACTACAAATTACGTTATATTATAAGGTATTTTCAATGATACACTGCATATTACGTTATATTATAAGGTATTTTCAATGATAGACTGCATATTATATTATATTATAAGGTATTTTCAATGATAGACTGCATATTACGTTATATTATGAGGTATTTTCAATGATACACTGCATATTACGTTATATTATCAGGTATTTTCAATGATACTCTGCATATTACATTATATTATAAGGTATTTTCAATGATACACTGCATATTACGTTATATTGTGAGGTATTTTCAATGATACACTGCATATTACGTTATATTATAAGGTATTTTCAATGATAGACTGCATATTACATTATATTATAAGGTATTTTTAATCATACACTGCATATTACGTTATATTATAAGGTATTTTCAATGATACACTGCATATTACGTTATATTATAAGGTATTTTCAATGATAGACTACAAATTGCGATATATTATAAGGTATTTTCATTGATAGACTAGAATTACCATATATTCTAAGGTATTTTCAATGATACACTGCATATTACGTTATATTATAAGGTATTTTCAATGATACACTGCATATTACGTTATATTATAAGGTATTTTCATTGATACACTACAAATTACAATATATTATAAGGTATTTTCAATGATACACTACAAATTGCGATATATTATAAGGTATTTTCATTGATAGACTAGAATTACCATATATTCTAAGGTATTTTCAATGATACACTGCATATTACGTTATATTATAAGGTATTTTCAATGATACACTGCATATTACGTTATATTATAAGGTATTTTCAATGATACACTGCATATTACGTTATATTATACGGTATTTTCATTGATACACTACAAATTGCGATATATTATAAGGTATTTTCAATGATACACAGCAGATTACGTTATATTATAAGGTATTTTCAATGATAAACTACTATATATTATAAGGTATTTTCAATGATACACAGCAGATTACGTTATATTATAAGGTATTTTCAATGATACACTGCATATTACGTTATATTATAAGGTATTTTCATTGATAGACTAGAATTACCATATATTCTAAGGTATTTTCAATGATACACTGCATATTACGTTATATTATAAGGTATTTTCAATGATACACTGCATATTACGTTATATTATAAGGTATTTTCAATGATACACTGCATATTACGTTATATTATAAGGTATTTTCAATGATACACTGCATATTACGTTATATTATAAGGTATTTTCAAAGATACACTGCATATTACGTTATATTATAAGGTATTTTCAATGATACACTGCATATTACGTTATATTATACGGTATTTTCATTGATACACTACAAATTGCGATATATTATAAGGTATTTTCAATGATACACAGCAGATTACGTTATATTATAAGGTATTTTCAATGATACACTGCATATTACGTTATATTATAAGGTATTTTCAATGATACACTGCATATTACGTTATATTATAAGGTATTTTCAATGATACACTGCATATTACGTTATATTATAAGGTATTTTCAATGATAAACTACTATATATTACAAGGTATTTTCAATGATACACTACAAATTACGATATATTATAAGGTATTTCAATGATACACTGCATATTACGTTATATTATAAGGTATTTTCATTGATACACTACAAATTACCATATATTATAAGGTATTTTCAATGATACACTAAAAAATTTCGATATATTATAAGGTATTTCCAATGATACACTGCATATTACCATATATTATAAGGTATTTTCAATGATACACTACAAATTACGATATATTATAAGGTATTTTTCAATGATACACAGAAATATTACGTTATATTATAAGGTATTTTCAATGATAAACTACTATATATTATAAGGTATTTTCAATGATACACTACAAATTACGATATATTATAAGGTATTTTCAATGATACACTGCATATTACTTTTATATTATAAGGTATTTTCATTGATACACTACAAATTACGTTATATTATAAGGTATTTTCAATGATACACTGCATATTACGTTATATTATAAGGTAGTTTCAATGATAGACTGCATATTATATTATATTATAAGGTATTTTCAATGATAGACTGCATATTACGTTATATTGTGAGGTATTTTCAATGATACACTGCATATTACGTTATATTATCAGGTATTTTCAATGATACTCTGCATATTACATTATATTATAAGGTATTTTCAATGATAGACTGCATATTACGTTATATTGTGAGGTATTTTCAATGATACACTGCATATTACGTTATATTATAAGGTATTTTCAATGATAGACTGCATATTACATTATATTATAAGGTATTTTTAATCATACACTGCATATTACGTTATATTATAAGGTATTTTCAATGATACACTGCATATTACGTTATATTATAAGGTATTTTCAATGATAGACTGCATATTACGTTATATTATAAGGTATTTTCAATGATACAGTGCATATTACGTTATATTATAAGGTATTTTCATTGATACACTGCATATTAAGTTATATTATAAGGTATTTTCAATGATACACTGCATATTACTTTATATTATAAGGTATTTTCATTGATACACTACAAATTACGATATATTATAAGGTATTTTCAATGATACACAGCATATTACGTTATATTATAAGGTATTTTCAATGATAAACTACTATATATTACAAGGTATTTTCAATGATACACTACAAATTACCATATATTCTAAGGTATTTTCAATGATACACTGCATATTACGTTATATTATAAGGTATCTTCAATGATACACTGCATATTACGTTTTATTATAAGGTATTTTCAATGATACACTGCATATTACGTTATATTATAAGGTATTTTCAATGATACACTGCATATGACGTTATATTATAAGGTATTTTCAATGATACACAGAATATTACGTTATATTATAAGGTATTTTCAATGATAAACTACTATATATTATAAGGTATTTTCAATGATACACTACAAATTACGATATATTATAAGGTATTTTCAATGATACACTGCATATTACTTTATATTATAAGGTATTTTCATTGATACACTACAAATTACGTTATATTATAAGGTATTTTCAATGATACACTGCATATTACGTTATATTATAAGGTATTTTCAATGATAGACTGCATATTATATTATATTATAAGGTATTTTCAATGATAGACTGCATATTACGTTATATTATGAGGTATTTTCAATGATACACTGCATATTACGTTATATTATCAGGTATTTTCAATGATACTCTGCATATTACATTATATTATAAGGTATTTTCAATGATAGACTGCATATTACGTTATATTGTGAGGTATTTTCAATGATAGACTGCATATTACGTTATATTATAAGGTATTTTCAATGATAGACTGCATATTACATTATATTATTAGGTATTTTCAATGATTCACTGCATATTACGTTATATTATAAGGTATTTTCAATGATACACTGCATATTACGTTATATTATAAGGTATTTTCAATGATAGACTGCATATTACGTTATATTATAAGGTATTTTCAATGATACAGTGCATATTACGTTATATTATAAGGTATTTTCATTGATACACTGCATATTAAGTTATATTATAAGGTATTTTCAATGATAGACTGCAAATATTACGTTATATTATAAGGTATTTTCGATGATACACTACAAATTACCATATATTCTAAGGTATTTTCAATGATAAACTACTATATATTATAAGGTATTTTCAATCATACACTGCATATTACGTTATATTATAAGGTATTTCCAATGATACTATGCATATTACGTTATATTATAAGGTATTTTCATTGATACACTACAAATTACGATATATTATAAATTATTTTCAATGATACACTGCATATTACGTTATATTATAAGGTATTTTCAATGATACACTGCATATTACGTTATATTATAAGGTATTTTCAATGATACACTGCATATTACGTTATATTATAAGGTATTTTCAATGATACACAGAATATTACGTTATATTGTGAGGTATTTTCAATGATACACTGCATATTACGTTATATTATAAGGTATTTTCAATGATAGACTGCATATTACATTATATTATAAGGTATTTTTAATCATACACTGCATATTACGTTATATTATAAGGTATTTTCAATGATACACTGCATATTACGTTATATTATAAGGTATTTTCAATGATAGACTGCATATTACGTTATATTATAAGGTATTTTCAATGATACAGTGCATATTACGTTATATTATAAGGTACTTTCAATGATACACTGCATATTACGTTTTATTATAAGGTATTTTCAATGATACACAGAATATTACGTTATATTATAAGGTATTTTCATTGATACACTACAAATTACAATATATTATAAGGTATTTTCAATGATACACTACAAATTGCGATATATTATAAGGTATTTTCATTGATAGACTAGAATTACCATATATTCTAAGGTATTTTCAATGATACACTGCATATTACGTTATATTATAAGGTATTTTCAATGATACACTGCATATTACGTTATATTATAAGGTATTTTCATTGATACACTACAAATTACAATATATTATAAGGTATTTTCAATGATACACTACAAATTGCGATATATTATAAGGTATTTTCATTGATAGACTAGAATTACCATATATTCTAAGGTATTTTCAATGATACACTGCATATTACGTTATATTATAAGGTATTTTCAATGATACACTGCATATTACGTTATCTTATAAGGTATTTTCAATGATACACTGCATATTACGTTATATTATACGGTATTTTCATTGATACACTACAAATTGCGATATATTATAAGGTATTTTCAATGATACACAGCAGATTACGTTATATTATAAGGTATTTTCAATGATAAACTACTATATATTATAAGGTATTTTCAATGATACACAGCATATTACGTTATATTATAAGGTATTTTCAATGATACACTGCATATTACGTTATATTATAAGGTATTTTCATTGATAGACTAGAATTACCATATATTCTAAGGTATTTTCAATGATACACTGCATATTACGTTATATTATAAGGTATTTTCAATGATACACTGCATATTACGTTATATTATAAGGTATTGCAATGATACACTGCATATTACGTTATATTATAAGGTATTTTCAATGATACACTGCATATTACGTTATATTATAAGGTATTTTCAATGATACACTGCATATTACGTTATATTATAAGGTATTTTCAATGATACACTGCATATTACGTTATATTATAAGGTATTTTCAATGATACACAGCAGATTACGTTATATTATAAGGTATTTTCAATGATAAACTACTATATATTATAAGGTATTTTCAATGATACACTACAAATTACGATATATTATAAGGTATTTTCACTGATACACTGCATATTACGTTATATTATAAGGTATTTTCATTGATAGACTAGAATTACCATATATTCTAAGGTATTTTCAATGATACACTGCATATTACGTTATATTATAAGGTATTTTCAATGATACACTGCATATTACGTTATATTATAAGGTATTTTCAATGATACACTGCATATTACGTTATATTATAAGGTATTTTCAATGATACACTGCATATTACGTTATATTATAAGGTATTTTCAAAGATACACTGCATATTACGTTATATTATAAGGTATTTTCAATGATACACTGCATATTACGTTATATTATACGGTATTTTCATTGATACACTACAAATTGCGATATATTATAAGGTATTTTCAATGATACACAGCAGATTACGTTATATTATAAGGTATTTTCAATGATAAACTACTATATATTATAAGGTATTTTCAATGATACACTACAAATTACGATATATTATAAGGTATTTTCACTGATACACTGCATATTACGTTATATTATGAGGTATTTTCATTGATAGACTAGAATTACCATATATTCTAAGGTATTTTCAATGATACACTGCATATTACGTTATATTATAAGGTATTTTCAATGATACACTGCATATTACGTTATATTATAAGGTATTTTCAATGATACACTGCATATTACGTTATATTATAAGGTATTTTCAATGATACACTGCATATTACGTTATATTATAAGGTATTTTCAATGATACACTGCATATTACGTTATATTATAAGGTATTTTCAATGATACACTGCATATTACGTTATATTATAAGGTATTTTCAATGATACACTGCATATTACGTTATATTATAAGGTATTTTCAATGATAAACTACTATATATTACAAGGTATTTTCAATGATACACTACAAATTACGATATATTATAAGGTATTTTCAATGATACACTGCATATTACGTTATATTATAAGGTATTTTCATTGATACACTACAAATTACCATATATTATAAGGTATTTTCAATGATACACTAAAAAATTTCGATATATTATAAGGTATTTCCAATGATACACTGCATATTACCATATATTATAAGGTATTTTCAATGATACACTACAAATTACGATATATTATAAGGTATTTTCAATGATACACAGAATATTACGTAATATTATAAGGTATTTTCAATGATAAACTACTATATATTATAAGGTATTTTCAATGATACACTACAAATTACGATATATTATAAGGTATTTTCAATGATACACTGCATATTACTTTATATTATAAGGTATTTTCATTGATACACTACAAATTACGTTATATTATAAGGTATTTTCAATGATACACTGCATATTACGTTATATTATAAGGTATTTTCAATGATAGACTGCATATTATATTATATTATAAGGTATTTTCAATGATAGACTGCATATTACGTTATATTGTGAGGTATTTTCAATGATACACTGCATATTACGTTATATTATCAGGTATTTTCAATGATACTCTGCATATTACATTATATTATAAGGTATTTTCAATGATAGACTGCATATTACGTTATATTGTGAGGTATTTTCAATGATACACTGCATATTACGTTATATTATAAGGTATTTTCAATGATAGACTGCATATTACATTATATTATAAGGTATTTTTAATCATACACTGCATATTACGTTATATTATAAGGTATTTTCAATGATACACTGCATATTACGTTATATTATAAGGTATTTTCAATGATAGACTGCATATTACGTTATATTATAAGGTATTTTCAATGATACAGTGCATATTACGTTATATTATAAGGTATTTTCATTGATACACTGCATATTAAGTTATATTATAAGGTATTTTCAATGATACACTGCATATTACGTTATATTATAAGGTATTTTCATTGATACACTACAAATTACGATATATTATAAGGTATTTTCAATGATACACAGCATATTACGTTATATTATAAGGTATTTTCAATGATAAACTACTATATATTACAAGGTATTTTCAATGATACACTACAAATTACCATATATTCGAAGGTACTTTCAATGATACACTGCATATTACGTTATATTATAAGGTATCTTCAATGATACACTGCATATTACGTTTTATTATAAGGTATTTTCAATGATACAGTGCATATTACGTTATATTATAAGGTATTTTCAACGATACACTGCATATGACGTTATATTATAAGGTATTTTCAATGATACACAGAATATTACGTTATATTATAAGGTATTTTCAATGATAAACTACTATATATTATAAGGTATTTTCAATGATACACTACAAATTACGATATATTATAAGGTATTTTCAATGATACACTGCATATTACTTTATATTATAAGGTATTTTCATTGATACACTACAAATTACGTTATATTATAAGGTATTTTCAATGATACACTGCATATTACGTTATATTATAAGGTATTTTCAATGATAGACTGCATATTATATTATATTATAAGGTATTTTCAATGATAGACTGCATATTACGTTATATTATGAGGTATTTTCAATGATACACTGCATATTACGTTATATTATCAGGTATTTTCAATGATACTCTGCATATTACATTATATTATAAGGTATTTTCAATGATAGACTGCATATTACGTTATATTGTGAGGTATTTTCAATGATACACTGCATATTACGTTATATTATAAGGTATTTTCAATGATAGACTGCATATTACATTATATTATAAGGTATTTTTAATCATACACTGCATATTACGTTATATTATAAGGTATTTTCAATGATACACTGCATATTACGTTATATTATAAGGTATTTTCAATGATAGACTGCATATTACGTTATATTATAAGGTATTTTCAATGATACAGTGCATATTACGTTATATTATAAGGTATTTTCATTGATACACTGCATATTAAGTTATATTATAAGGTATTTTCAATGATAGACTGCAAATATTACGTTATATTATAAGGTATTTTCGATGATACATTACAAATTACCATATATTCTAAGGTATTTTCAATGATAAACTACTATATATTATAAGGTATTTTCAATCATACACTGCATATTACGTTATATTATAAGGTATTTCCAATGATACT